>JAQJVL010000145.1:0-312500 GCA_035578905.1 Stictocephala bisonia
TTAGGCATTTATAAAAGAATTTTTTGTATTAAAATACCCAATGAACAAATATTTTAAATTACTTATAGTTGAGCTAAGTTTTTGTTTGATTTGGGAAAAATTAACATCATCATGCTGGTCGGAAACCAGGCCAGAAGTCCACAGAACTTCTGATTGCTCCAGCTTTCCCTCTTAAGGATTTTGCATACCACGGAGAATGTTTTTTAAATTCATCAATTAATTGTAACTTTTCTTCTCTGAATAAGTTAAGAAGACATGTTAAATATACAGCAAGTTATAAATATACAGTTTGGCTTTAAACTGAAAATCACTAATGAACTGTACAAAGCAGCACACTACTAACAGATGTGGCACAGATTTTGTAGTCGTTGGTTTTCGTGTCCCAGACCAGACAGATTAGTCTGTGAACTGTGTGGCTAAGAGTCAGGCAGTGCCAATCTCCCCCAGCTGTTGCCGACTGTTCTGTCAGTGTGCACACTCCCATTTTTTCAGTGGGGTGCTGATTTATCCTCAGACACTGACTAAACTGTGGGCTGACAGAAGAGTCGCTAGGTCTTAACTAATTATAGAAATTCTTCTGAAGAAAGAATTTTTTTTAAATTTATTTGTATTTGTTTGTATTTATTTATAATGTATTTATAATTAATTTGTACATAAATACTTATAATTTTGATTATATACTATCCCATATATGAATAACATCACTTGTCTGGAGTTTGATCATTTGAATCAGAGTTTCTTTTGTAAGTCGAAAAGGTCTCTAAGTTGTATACACTTTAACATTCGTAGTTTAAGAAAAAATTTTGATTTGTTTATGCTGAATATACATAATATCATAAATAGCTTAGATATTCTTATTTTGACAGAAACTTGGATTTATAATGAAGAGGTGTCATTTTATAGAATTCCAGGGTTCAACATGTTTACTAATTGCAATGAGACATATAGAGCAGGTGGCATTGCAATATACATTCGCGATAACATCCTAGCCAAAGATAAAAGTATACAAATGGTGTCTGCTGATATATTAGTTTTGGAAATTAAATGCTTTAACTTTATTTTTAATTTAATTGGTATATATAGATTACAAGATTATTCCGAATATGAATTCATTAATGAATTAGAGCAAGTAATAGCACTTTTATCTTCTAATGTAATTTTAACTGGCGATATCAATCTGGATATTAAAAGTAATAAACCGGAATCACACTCTTACCTAACAGTAATGCATAATAACAGTTTTATAAATTGTATTGACAAGCATACTAGAATATCTAACGAATCTGCATCATGTATTGACCATGTTTTTGTTAGGTTTAAACATTCTCAGACTTTTAAGTCTGGCGTTTTCCATTTAAATATTACCGACCATAGTATGATTGGTTTAATTATGAATTTTGAAAGGTCACCACATTGTTATCCTGTTTTGCAAGAAACTTTTGAAACATTCAATTACGAAAGATTAAAAAAGTACTTACGTGAAGTTAATTGGAATAACGTTCTTTTGTGTGATGACGTAAATGTAGCTTTAGAAATGTTATATAGTATTCTATCTGATGGTATTAAGGGTTGTAAACAGGTTATTAGAATAAGTGCTAAATTAAAGAAAGCTAAGTCCAGGAGTCCATGGATAAATGAGTTTTTACTTCGAAAGTTAGAGAAAAGGAATAAATTAGCAATAAAACTTAAAAGAAGGCCCTATGATACAAATCTTAAAACTTACTTTTATAATTTTAATACCTATTTAAACAGCCTTATTTCTGATACAAAACAATTATATTATAAAAATCTGTTTATGAGGAGTGCGGGAGATGTGAAAGAACAGTGGGAAATTGTGAATAGTTTGACAGACATAAAAGATAAGCAACCGATAAGCGCGGTAAAAGATAACAGTAACGTCCTTGTGGACGATCCCCTGTTAGTTGCAAACCTTTTCAATGAGCATTTCATTCAAGCCCCTCAAGATCTGATAATCAACCTTCCTAACTTTCACCTTGATACCTCGTATTATACTCGCATTGTAAACTCCTTTTTTCTAAACCCTGTTACAACTGAAGAAATAAGTAACATAATTAAAAAACTAAAAAATAAAAAGTCTACAGGTTCTGATCTATTGTCTGTCAAGCTCATTAAAGAAATTAATACTGAAATATCCCATGTATTAGTACATATTGTAAATTTAAGCTTTACGAGTGGTTTGTTTCCTAATGAACTAAAACAAAGTGTTATTGTTCCTATTTTCAAGAAGGGTGACAGGGACCTGGTCCAGCACTATAGACCTATTGCCTTGTTGTCTGTACTGTCTAAGGTTATTGAGTCTGCAATGAAAACCAGATTATTACACTTTCTTAATAAACATTATTTTTTTAGCCAAAGACAATTTGGATTTTCAAAGGGCAAAAATACTGAAACAGCAATTTATGACTTTATGGAGGGAGTTTACAATAGCATTAATAATAATAACAAGTCTTCAGGTATTTTCATAGATTTTTCAAAGGCTTTTGACCTTGTGCATCACGATATTTTATTTAATAAACTTGAATTGGCAGGTATTAGAGGCATTGCGCTACGTTGGTTTGTGAGTTATTTCTCAAATCGAAGTCAACGAGTCCGAATAGGCAACACCTTGAGTGAATGTAAAAAGACTAACATTGGAGTCCCACAGGGGTCCGTACTTTCCGTCTATTTATTTTTGATCTACATCAATGACTTGCTTATTCATCAATTTAAGGGTGAAATTAGCGCCTTTGCGGATGACGTGTCTCTCCGATATTCCGGAAGTACATGGGACGCAATTTGGGACGATATGAAGATCGACTTAAAAACAATTCGAATGTGGTGCGACAACAATAAAATGATAATAAACGCAACAAAAACTAAATTTATTAATTTTGACCTTAAGGGTTTCTATTTCCAATCTGACCTACAGATACATTCAAATAACTGTTTAGAAATTCCAAATTGTAAGTGTGAAAAAATTGAGCAAATTGATAAATTAAAATACCTTGGTGTGATTCTAGACGAAAAGCTCTCATGGAAGCATTATTGCTCAAAACTGCATACTGAACTTCAGAGAAACATACGACAATTTTACCATTTGAGAAATTACCTACACACTGACATGCTGCGAGTTTTGTATTTTGGCCTCATCCAATCTAGACTACTGTACGGATTGGAATTTTGGGGTGGAACGGACTGTGTCACAATAAATCCAATAAAAGTAACACAAAACCATTATGTACGGCTAATCACCTTTAAAGCAAAGCGTGAGCATGCGTTTCCTCTTTATTGTCAGCTGAATATTTTGCCAATTCGTCATCTTTTTGTGTTTAAGGTCTTGAAAGTATTTTATATCAGAAGTGGCAACACGGCAGTTAATAGGCTCTATAGTGGAACTAGAAGTGCTACTTTAGGTTTGTTTATTAGGCCAAAGGTAAATAAATCATTTTTTAATAAAAGTTTCATATACTTAGGGCCTAAACTGTACAACCAATTACCACAACACCTTAAACAATGTGAAAGACTGACTATATTTATATCTAGAATTAAGAAATGGCTTTTTACCAAAAGCAAAATTGATTATATGTTTGATATCTTAGTGTAAATTATTAAGACTTTCCTTGAGAAATAGTGTACTTGTTTTACCATTGAGGAGGGGATGCCTTTTTTTGTACAGTTGTTAGATTAAATTGATAATTAAAGCTTCAATATTGTAATTGTGAAGCACCACTTAGCTTATTGTTAAACCGTATTTAGCAGCTTACTATTAATTTAGTGGAGATAGCGTATGGACAAGCACATACTGCAGTGACCGTCCTTATCAAGTGATAATCTATTGGACTGATAAGAACATTGTTCATGCAAAACACACCTGCGCTAGCCATCGCCTACTTGAAATGATGGCTTGAATTTCCTAGCTAATTAATACATTGTTAATATTGTACAAATGTTGGATGGAATAAAATATATTATTATTATTATTATTATTATATTTAGTGATAATTTAGATTTAACAACAATAGTATCTGATCTAATTCCAAATGTAATGCAGATATGGCTGGCCAGAATTCACATTTTTATTTTATTTATTTTTTTTTTTTTTAATTTATTTATTCATAAGACACCGATCATAAAGATATGGGCGAATATGGATTTCGAATGAGTGTGATGAGTGTAAATGAGCGAATGTAGTCATTGTTAGAAACTAGTATATAATCAAGGGTCTCGGCTAGAAGTCAAATATATGGTTGTGAAGTCGACTGCAATGTTAATCACCGATACCAAATTGAAGGAATTATGACTGCTTTCAAATTGTATGTTATCAAAAAAGAAAATAGCTAAAAATAAATTATCTTCTTTAATTAACTAAAATGATATATATATTTTTTTTTAATAATTCATGAAGATTTTATTGAGATAAGAAATATTATCATTTAAAACAATGAATACGATAGATTTTTTTTCATTTGTATGTGAAAGTATATGAATTTATAATTGCTTTAATGGATCCTAGCAGTGATAGGATTGAATTATAATGTAAAAATGAGTTATATTCCTCGATCCATCTGCCTATATTGTCCTCCAGATATTTTAAGATCTGTTTACTTCTCGTTGGCGCAAAGTAGATTAGAGTATGCATTGGTATGCTGGGGTGGAACTTACATCAGCAACCTTATGCCACTGATAATACAGCAAAAATATCTAATTAGAGTTATGACCAGGAAAAAAGTCTCTGACCATTCATGGCCATTATACCTTAGTTTGAGAATTTTGCCATTGAGACATCTTTTTGTTTTTAAAGTTTTGACAGCATTCTACAAACAGAGTGTTAACTTCCCAAGTAATATGAATATGTTTAGAAATTAATTAAGAAGCAAGGAAAATATTTGTGTCCCTAGACCATTCATAACCTTTTATAAAAAAAATTATAAGTTTATTGCGCCAAAAATGTATAACTCTCTACCACTTGATTTAAAAAATGTAAGCAGTGTTCAAGATTCAAAATATCTTTATTCATTACATACATACAATTGAGTACATTGAATAGAGTCTGCTATAGCTATAAATATCTAAGTTAAAACACATTAATGTTGGTACTTATTATAAAATTCTTCATAACTATAAACTGTGTTATCAATTAGAAGAGATTTTAACTTTTTTCTAAATACATTTATGTTTTGTTCTTTTCTTATAAGTTCTGGAACATACTTTAGAAACTTTGTCCCAATATAAATAGTTTTTTTTTCATAAAATTGCAAGCGGTGATAAGTGGGTTTGATATCATTTCTGCCTCTAGTATTATATGAGTGAACCCTATTCAGAGAGGATTCTTGAAAATGTGTTTTAAGGTACATTATAGTATCGAAAATATATTGACTATATACTGTCATGATGTTTAAACTTTTAAAATATTCCTTAACTGAAACCTCATTCTTTAAATTTAGCATCTTTCTGATTGCCTTTTTTTGGCTTTTGAGAATTAAATCTAAATTTGATTTTTTTGTTGAGCCATATAGACAGATACCATACGTTATATGAGAATGTATAAAAGAAAAATATATCATTCTCAATGTTGTGAGGTAACACAGTTTTGACATTTTGAAATAGCATATAACCCGGAATTTATTTTAGATAACACTTTCTGAACATGTTTATCCCAGTTCAAATTTTCATCTATTATTAACCCTAAAAATGTTGTGCAGCTTTTTCTATGAATTTGCTCATTGTCCAATGATAATTTTGATTCTTTATCAACTCTGTTTTTAGATGTTTTAAAGCAAACAAAATTAGTTTTTTTTATATTTAATTTAAGATTATGAAAATTCAGAAATCGTTCAATATTACTTAATTCCATACTTGTTCTTTTCAATTTCGTCTATAGAGTTCCCTGAAACTTTTAAATTTGCGTCATCTGCATATAGACAAAGATTGTTTTTGGGCAACTTTTCTAAATTTAAAGAGATATTTTTTAAGTAGCATACAAAGAGCAACGGGCCCAATATTGAGCCCTGGGGGACTCCAAACTTGATGGGCTGCCAATCAGAGGTTATTTTTGAAACTTAATTTTTTTGAGTAGTATTTGTGATTTCTACAAACTGGTACCTGTTATCTAGGTATGATTTGAACCAGCTTAATGAATTATTTGTAGCTCCCAGTAATTTTAATTTTTTAATTAGAATTGAATGTTTAACACTGTCAAAAGCTTTTGTCAGGTTCATAAAAATTCCAAAAGTATGTTCTCCTTTATCTACTGAATCTATAATACCATCAAGAAATTCTACTGCAGCTGTTACCACTGAACTGTTGCTACGGAAACCATGTTGATTGTCATCTATAAGATCGTTAATTTCTAAAAAATCCCTTAATTGCCTATATACAATTTTTTCATATATTTTTGATATCACCGGCAATAACGAGACCGGTCGATAATTAGAAATGTTATCTTTACTATCCTTTTTATGTACTGGCACTACCTTAGAAACCTTTAGTTTGCCAGGAAAAATTGCCGATACAAATGATGAATTAATTAAGTGTTCTAAAATGGGACTTAGTTGTGATTTGGCAACTTTAATTACAGAAATGGGAATTTCATCAAACCCACTTGATGACTTATCTTTAAGAGAGTCAATTACATTCTCAACCTCAGACCGAGTTACAGGCATTAAGCAAAATTGTGGTTTAATATAATTTGGGCTATCTTTGTTTACCGATGTGCTTTCTGATGTGCTACTGATTTGTATACCGTTTATATTGGGACTATCTATCTCTTATCACATTTACAAAATAATTATTAAATTCATTACTTATATCTTTTGGGTTGGAGTATTTTTTACCTTCATATTCTATTGAAATATTATCTTGTATCTCTTGTTTTTTATTACCAACTTCTGAATTTATTAATTTCCAAACTGTTTTAGGAATGTTAAAAGAATTATTTAATTTACTCACAAAAAATTGTTTTTTTGCTTTTTCCAGGTTTTGTTTGTAAATTCTTACACCTTTTTTATATACATTAAACATTTGGGAGTTCTTACAATTTTTTATTTCTTTTTTTAAGCGAATTAGATTATTTTTTTCTTCTTTTAATACTTGAGGTATCCAATTTCTACGAAGGTTGTTTTTTTTAACTTTTCTTTTTGGAAATGCCTGATCAAAATAAAATTTAAATAAATTGTGAAACTTATCGTATTTTTCATGCACTTGAGCACAGTATATATCTCCCCAGTCCTCACGTTCAATGAGTTTAGAAAAAAGAAGCTTATTTTGCTGTGAGAAATTGCGGCATTCCTGAAAAGTAAAATTATCAGTTGTAGGTAATTTAGAGGGACATCAAAGCTCAAGCAATTGTCCATCGTGATCAGAAAGAAGTGTTATGACTCCCGATACTGATACTTCGTTTAACAGGTGTTTTTTTACAATAAAATTATCAATTGCTGTTTTGGTATTTTGAGTGATTCTAGTGGGAAAATTCACAAGGTATTGCATATTATGATTCTTTAACATATTTTTTAACAAATCCCTTTTCTTTTTATCATTTTCAGTGTTGGCTAATACGTTTATATTAATGTCTCCAACCCATATTATTGTTTTACATTTGTCATTTAAATAATCTATAAGGTTACTTAACCTGTCCAGAAATACCTCTGTTGAAGAAGAGGGAGATCTATAAAGCCCTACTATCATAAACCTAAAATTATTGACATTGTAAACAGCAGCACAAAATTCAAACTGTTTCTCTTCCAGAATACAATCTAACTGCTGCGGCACAACCACCTGTCTCCCCTTCAACTCACTTTTGCTTAATATCATAACCCCACCATTTTTAGATTTCTACAAAAATGGGAATCAATATTATAATTATCAATATTTACTCTGTCCACTGCATCAGTTTTTGTGTTGTGTTCCGACAAAATAACAATATGGGGTTGTAATTCCTCTAAAGTGGCTTGCAGTGGTTCAATTCTAGATTTTAGATGAAAGATATTTTGATGAAATATTCTTATTGTTTTGAACTGTTCATTACATTTTTTCGTTATGTGAGATGTAGAGTATTTGTTACAAATAAGTTTAAAGGGGAGGCAGGTGATTTATTCATACATATGTTATTACTATTTAAGACATCACTACCGGTACCTGCTTTGGTCTGACATTCACTATTAACCACCCTTACAATTTTGCTCTGCTTTTGCACATTACACTTTTCACAAACATTTGCTTTTGAACCTATAGGTGCCTATGGATCCTGGAATTGGTTTACCCCAGCTGTTGTTTTCTCCATCAAAGCTGTCATTACAGTTCCCCCATTCCATTGCTGATGTGTCATAGTCTCGGAACCCTGAAATGCTGTACTCACTTGCGATTCATCAGAGTCAAAGGAGGAGTCACTATTTAAAAAAGTCGTCGACAAGGGAGGAAAGTCATTCATGCTAGCTGCTACGAAAGACAAGTCATTTTCCCGAAGTGTTTCCTGTCCAATGATGGCCTCTTCACTATACACGTTTGCCAGTGCAGGATGTTGAGGTGCAGGTTGTGTGGCTTCTGGTGCTTCAAGGGTGGAACTGGTTTCCATTCGTTTAATAGAGAAGTGGAAATTGCAGCGTGCAGCTTCTGTTTGAAATTATTAAAAGAGAGTCCATTTCTCACTGTCCGCCGTGAGTTCTCATCAAACACTACTATCTCAACCAAAGCTCCTGTGTGTTGTTGGAAATCAACAATATTATCTGCAAAATGTTCTATGGAAATATTGTCCCGGGTACAACCCATGGGAGAGCATACCAAGTATTAGCATGGAACATGCTTTAGTCTTGACCTAACTGTCTGAAAACGTTACGTTACGCGGGAGGGTGACGCGGGAAGGTGACGCGTAACCATGAAAACACAATGACATATCAGTGTTGACTTCAATAATGATTTTATTTTTATTTGCAAGCGTTCATCAAAGTACATCTTTAGTTTCCATGACAACTCTTGTTTTGTAATTCCTTACATGAAATCAAAAATTCGTTGTTTTCGGAGAAATACATTTGCAGAAATTATTAAAAAGGAGCCACCGGGTAGCAGCCGTGATCTATTACCAAGTAGCAGCCGTGATCTATTACCGGGTAGCATCCGTGATCTATTACCAAGTAGCAGCCAAGAGCTAAAGCATGTTCCATGTTTCTTGAATTTTAGCCGTAGGCTCTAAGCAAAAAGATCCGGGGGTCCAGGGGGCTTGCCCCCTGGTGAGGCCCGCAGGGCCGAGTTTTTAAATGTTTTCTTTTAAAATCTTCAGTGAAGTGTTTGAAGGCTATATCATAGTCGGCAGTTGTAGGCTTCTTGTAGAAGTCAGATTTAGTGACCAAACCATACACATTCACTCCATCAACACTTTTCTGGTGGGATAAGTAGTCTGTAAGGAGAGTGGTCGGTCTACCAAACTGTCTTCTGAAGACAGTTGCCACTCCTGCACTCATGTGCCGTTCATGATTAAGGTCTCTTGAAATACAATGGGCCAGAGCTAGAAGCTCATTATTTTTGTTTTTATTTATTACACCTAACATGTTGGATTCAACTATTTTGATACTGTTACTGACTACTATTTCTGTACCTTTTAAGTTTTCCAAGTCTGTTGAATTGTTGTTTTTTGTGGTTATTTGTCTGCTGCAAGGAAATGTTTTGTTGAGAGAATTGATTATCATGTAAGACAGTTTTCTCTTGCCTCTGTAATTAAGATGTAGACCTTGGCGATTATAATGATCTTTTTTTAGCTCATTCAAATCAACTATTCTTATGTTAGTTGTTCTTGTTGCAATTTCTTTAATATAATTGTTCACTATGCATATTTCCTCATGAGTTGGGTCCGTTAGTTTTGCATCATAGCGGTTGGGGATAGTTGTCAAGTGTACTGTTCTTTCTTTACTTAGACTTAGTAAGCTTTTTTCTAAATTCGAATAGATTTCTTCTGTTGATTTTTTAATTACATTATTTGTCCCTGCAATTATAACCAGGGGGCGGAGAAGAGCCCTTTCAGCCTGTCTATACACTTGCTTAGTTGTAGCACCAGGCATAACAAGACCACTAACTCTAATCCTACCCTCACTACAAGCCCCAATCATTTCAGGAAGGCCCCTCCCATGGCTGTCTGCATAAAATTCAATATCCATTTGTTTTTTGCAACATTTACTCTCGTTTCTTGTTGCTGTCCTCCTTGCATTAAGTGTTTTTCTTGAGTTTTTTGCCACACATTGTTTTTTTATATTTCTATATTGTGACTCATTAGTTTCCTCCGAGTCCTGTTGTATGGTGTTAAAAACTTCATATTTATTACTCAAAGGAATAGGAGTGAGGTCTTGAATCCTACTGGTCTGTTGTTTCTTGGTTTTTCCTATCCTTTTTATTGGCCAATTACTTTGATCATCGATATTTAGCTCCCCATTGTTATTACAAATTTGATTAATCCCATTAAAGCTACAGTAATGTGTGTTGTTTACATGGGCAACAGCACTATACGATCTGGCTGAGTCTAGAATTGCAGGTGTAGCCTGGATAGGGGTGGAGGTGCATGTTTGAAACATCATTTCAGTTACTGTGTCAGAGCTAAGTGCAGTAAAGTTATTATTGTGCAGCAGGAGGGCTAGCTGAGCTCGCTTAGTTAATATATCACTAGCTTTTATGTCAGGCCAGAAGTTACTTTGGTAATCTTTTATATCATAGATACTACCCTGATGTATATGCTGAATAAGTACGTCACCAAAGATCAGCATAAATATACCACAGTCCACTCCATTGCTTTGTTGTGGTACTGTTACTTTGTGAATAGGGGGGAGATCTACCAGGCCCAGGTATTTGTATATCTTTTTTACAAGTTGTTTTGCATGTGATAAGTTGTAGTCCCCTACTGAGTCAAAGTAAAAAAAAACCGCATTGTTTGTTTTCATAATTCAATAAACTCCAGTGAGATCCCCCTTCTTGGGTCACTGCAGGTGAGTCACTGATAGGGAAGAGTATGAAAGATCTATGTCTAATTTGTAGTGGCTCCACCAATGTATCAATGTCTTCCAGACACTTAATAGCTTGTGTTATTACAGGATTCATCAACAATATTTCTTGTTTAACCACTTTAGATGTAATCAAGTTGTAATATAACACAATAGCATCATCCGTAATAAATTTGTCTTCCAATATAGATAGGCAAATTGAGAGCCTATCAGAAGTGTTTGTTTCCGTACTCTGAACAGGATACAAGCTCTTGGTTTGGGTCCCAACATCTTGACACTTATCAATTTTAATTTTTGGTGTAACTAGATTGCTAGTGGGAGTCTTATTAAGTGTTGGTGTCATAGATAAGTCTAAAGTTTTATTTCTTAGGGGAGAAACAATGCTACTTTTAAACCAACATTGATTATTTTTCTTTTTCTGCTTAATTTGCCAAACACTTTCAATTTCTTTGACTGCTAAGGCGTAAATTTCATTTTTCATATTTTTTTCTTGTGAAATTTTATGTTTTTGCTCTGGATATCTTGATAACTCACTCAATCTACATGCTCCTTTATCTTTAGAGCCATAAAAAGTTACATTGAAAATAAAACCATTTCCTCTTTTCTCTACATCATCTATCACTGCAGGCCATGCAGCATGCCCCTTTATTTATTTATTTATTTATTTATTTATTTATTTATTTATTTCAGATTTACATGACAGCTACAGGACATGATACTTATAAAACTCTTGTACATAATAATTAACATATTCCCAAAACAGCCATCTTAACTAAACATAATTTAATCCTAAACTTCTTAAATTAAACAATCATACTAAACTAAACTGCTGGCAGCTAAAAAAACAATATCAAACTCACTTTATTACAATTCACAATATAAATTATTGAACTCTTTATATTTAAGGTAAAATACAAAATTTACACATAGTATACATATACTTCTCCATAAGTAAATTCAAAATAAAAGGTTGCTACATTTCGTTAAAATACTCTTCAACTTATCATTAAAAATATCAAACGCAAATTGATTTAAATTAAGAAATCTTAGAGTCTTATATAACGGAAAATCATAATGTGAAACCGTTCTACATCTAGGCAAGGCAAATAAATTAAACTCTCTAAAAATATGATGTGGTACATGTAAACCTATGATACTTAATAAATACGGACTATCAATGGAATTATTAAACAACTTACATACAAAACTAATTGAAGCTAGTTCTCTCCTTGTGGACAACATTTTAACTGAAAACATCTCTCTTAAATTAGAAGTAGGGGTATCAAAAGGGCATACATAATTAAACTTTTTATAAAATAGGAATTTAAGAAATTTGTTCTGTATTTTCTCCAAATTACCAGACTCCATTAAATTCATTGAGCTCCAAATAACCGAACAATACTCTAATTTACTTCTTATAAGGGTTCTATACAATGTTAAAATTGTTTCGGTATCATGAAGAAATTTTGAATTTCTTTTGACAAAACCCAGAAGTTTATATGCATTTGCCTGCAGCATGTGGACATGATCATTAAAACTTAAAGAGGAGTTAAAAACTACACCTAAATCTTTAATTTTAGAAAGACTTTTTAGAGGTTCATTATTTATTAAATAAACATTTGGATTAAGAATATTTTTCCGTGAGTAGGACATGGCAAAACACTTGTTTACATTCAATTCTAATTTATTAGTAGAACACCAATAGTACAACTGATTTATAGAATTTTGTAATAAGTTAACATCAGAGTCGTTCTTTATAGGTCTGTATAGCTTGAGATCGTCCGCAAACAATAAACACTTACAGTCCGAAAAACAGCGGGGGAGGTCATTAATAAATAATAAAAACAGAAGAGGTCCTAAATTTGATCCCTGAGGAACACCTGAAGAGCCTACATACACAGAAGAATTTATATTTGAAATTGACACAAACTGAGTTCGGTTCTTTAAATAAGACGCCATCAAAAGACAAAAGTCATAAGAAAATCCTAAAAGAAATAATTTGCGAAGCAAAATATCATGGTTTACCCTGTCAAATGCTTTTGAGAAATCAGTATATATTACATCTAGTCTACCTCCACTATCAAGTTCAGCTGATATATTCAAAGAGAGCTCCATTAAATTTGTTGCTGAAGAGTTTTATCTTTGCTATTACGAGGTCACCTGGTTGGTATTTTAAGTTTTCCATTTAATTATTTATTTATTTATTTTTTCTTGTAAGCAGAATAGGATGGTAATATTATATATATATATATATATATATATATTCAAAACGGCTACTCCGTTCACCGCTTCAAATTACTTAAATTCCAATTTGTACAATTAAAATTAAATCTACATACAGAAACTTCAAACACAGCAGATATTAAAATATATGTGTTTATTTATTTATTTATTTAATCAAATACTTATTTAAACTATTTTACATATTCATTTTTTAAAACATATATTTTTATTACTATTTATTTTTGTGTGCCAATTATTCACACAATTAATTCCAATCATATACAGTTAATAAAATATTTTCCCTTTTATTTTTTCATGTTCATTATGTTTTAATTATTAATCTTAATATATCACTGACTCAAAGGTATGACATTGCATATAATGAATGTATTATTTCAATAATTTCCAAAAGTATTTGTAGTATTAAATCTATTACATAACTCAATGGGATTTAGAAGCAGCAGAGAATTAACTAAGTGTCACCAGTAAACAAATCAAAACAACAATACTGTCCAAGGCCAGTCCTGATAAGCCCTGAGCAATTTCTTGTTTTAGTGTACAATATTCAGGTTTGTACAAATGTTCACTAAGCTGGCCTTCCTCCTCTGACTGACTATAGTAGTACTTCCTATTCCAACAGTGACAGTCAAATCCACTTGCAATAAAATAATTTTCCTCAGACATATACTGGCCATACACTATATTCTAAAAGTAAATGTAATATATTTAACTTTCAATGCATTGCAAGTAGTCAAAACACCAATTTATAATTATTTACAGAATAATACAAAGTGTGTGAAAAACATGTGATTTCTTCAGCACAGTGCTGCCAGATTTACTTTACTTTTTTATAAAAACTGTAAGTAAGAAAATTTAAATTTAGTTTACTAAAATAGTACTTTATACTTAGCTTATTACTGTGTTCACTTAAAAAGGTTGTACTATCTTACTTTCCCATAAAAATACATATTATATTGGAGCTACAAAACACACACACTCATCATCACTTCCCACCAGCTGATCAGCTATTGTTAAGAAGGGCATTTTAAAATGGCTGTTCACCATAGTCAACATAGAAGAGTTGCTGAATTGAACATAACTTCATGAGTAAAAAGAATTATTTATTTATATGATTATTGTATTTTGTTTTTGTAGCTGTTGTATAATTTTTTTTATGTACCATATAACTATTTTGTGTCTAGCTTTTTTTGAGTTTTATAAAGATAAACTGTTATTTAAGACTGCACTGATTATATTAAAAAAAGTATATTTCCATAGAAAAACATTATTAAATTCTGATGACAGCAGGTTGTTTGTTATTCAATATGAAGGAACCTCAAAACAGGCTTGCCTTTGAGGCCCTATTGTTTCCCTTTATGTGGGTTGATTTATAGTATAGAATGGAATTATTGTATATGAGATGTATTGATTATACCTATATTTTAGGAAATAAATTATTCTTGATTCTATTCGATTTTTGTGCATTTACAGACATTTTATATAAAATAGTAAAATTACATAAAGCTATTTATGTTTGGTATAATAATCAGGGTATCTTGTAGGCAAAAAATATGAAATATTGGTTGAAAGAAAATTTTTGTATAGAACCTCGTACTTTTGAAAAAGTTTTATTAACAAAGAAAAGGGGAGGGTGATAGGAAACAATACAGTATTATATTTATAAATTTAAATATTCCAATACAGCCAAAATATTTTTAATTTTATCTAGATTTAGAAAATATATGAGAATATATGTTGATATAAATTGTGATTATGTGGATTATAATAGTAATGTAAATAACCGGAATGTACAAGTCAGTTAATTCAGCCAATAGGCACTGTGGTGACACATTTTGTGGGCTATATTTAGCTGAAGTCTAGGTGAAGGGTTTAATGGTCAATTTAGTAACAAATATCTATAGAATTCTCTCGGGCCACGAATAGAATATCCCTGAGGACATAGACCATTGAAGTGAGCATTAAGGAAATTGTTTAAAAGATCTTATTCTACTTGGATTTAAGTTTACTTGAACCCACAGTCAACGGCATGCGACAGATTCTGTCTCCCACCATGCACAGTCCCTGATGGTGTACAGTGTGTCAGCATTCCCAATTGTATCTTTTTGTGCCGCAGACTTTTTTTTATTAGATCTGCTATTGTGCAATTTAATCAATTTAATTTATTGATTTTAATTTACCATTAATTAGGAATGAGAAATACATTACAATAATAATAATAATACAATTAGGAAATAAGAAATACATTACAAACTGTAACCCACATCTAAACTATGTGTAAATTGTGAATGTACGTACAGAGGGATTGGGTTGCATAAATAGAATCAGTGAGGCAAGTATTAAATGACTTGATGGATTGGATTCAGCTTTGGGACAGATCACTTGATATTTTTTTTTTACACATGACTTTTTTCCAAGTATGTATCACAGCTTTTATATATTTTTAAATTAATAAATGGTAGTTGACAAGAAACCATACAGGTTGTCTCACGAAAGTTGTCTCAAACACATTGTGGGCGAACCATTTGACCAAAAACATCGCTGTAAAACGTTACTGATTACTGTAAAAAACTGATTACTGTAAAAAACTGATTACAAACGTTTATTGGGCCTATGTACAATCACTATTTCAATATGGCATAATAGGGTGGGGTGGTACATACAAATCATCTTTAATTGCTTTGGAAATGACACAGAAAGCAATTATTAAAACTTTGCCCCTCCCACAGGCATGTGCCGATGAGGGGAACTATTTCCACCGTTGTTATGTAATATTTGTATAATGTCATTATTTTTGTGTGAAATAAAATGCTTTATCTATCTAATAAATTACAACTTCCTCCTATCATTATTGTTTACTATCCCTACACTAATAATCAATCATTAATAATTGTTTATAATTGTGGGGAAGTGTTGCCAACATGTTTGCGGGTCGCTTAAGCTCTGTCAATACTTTTTCGGTGTTGACAACCATGTTGAAAACAAATGTTGATGAAAATAATTTTAGTATTTTTTGTAAATGTTGTCAGTATTTTTGTTGGCAACAATGTTGTCAACACCGGTGTAAACGCGGCCTCATGTTGATCTACTAAACAAGCTCCGCGAGAACAGAGTGTACAATCTGTTCTCGCACAATGCCCGCCTGCACGGAACGTTCTCCACTACCCCCAACACCAATAACACATTGCCGTATTGGTTGGAGACCCTGCCTCAAATGCGGTAACCTGAGGCTTCTCTATTCACATTCTGTACTCACTGACAACAAGCCAAATCTTCCTCTTTAGGATTTTTGACCTAGGGGTTTTAAAAATTTTCAAAAATTAAAAAAAAACCAAAATTGATATAATATTGTAAAATTGAGCCATACTGGGTGTCATTTTAAAGAGCATTTTCTTAGGAATTCAGAACTATTTTTGAATTTCATATTAAGATTAAGATGTGCATTTAGCGATAAAAACAAAAAATTGCTATTTTTGACATAATTTTGGCCGCCATTTTAAAACGGATAAATAAAACTCAAATTTAATTGTACCAAAATACTCAGGGCGTTAATACCTTTAGTATATATTAAATCATAAGTATATGACATTGCACTGTTTTATTTCTATAAACCCATTATTATAATAATAAATTACTACAGTAAATGAGGTATTTTGGTTTTGAAGCATCAGCTCTTCATCAATAACATTGCGAAGCAAGGAATCGTTCGTGGCAAAGTTTTTATTAGCTACGCTAAAAACAATGAACTTACTATAAATATGGAACACAAAAGTTCAAAATAAACGTTTTTATAAAACGAACTATTTATATGTATAATGCATATCTGTTGAATAAAACATACAACAGAAGCACAAAAGGCACTCACCAATTTCACAAAACAAATAGACAAATATAACCTTGATTTTCCTTCACATGAAAAAATATAGAAAGTCGATAATCGGCTACCAAATAGCCATATATGGATTCTCTAATACTTTTAGAATAAAATAATGATAGCGGCCAGTAAAATAAACAAGCCTGTCATGTGTATATATATACAAAACACATAGTGTCTACTACGTAGACATAAACACGGCATCTACTAAGTAGACACTGTAGCAGTAAAGGGGTTAAAATTAAAATAATTGATTACAGTAGTAAATTATACATAACATCAGCTGTTCTAAATTGGATATAGTGTAAAATTAAAGTTTGCTGCACATTTCGATTATATAATTAAATTCAATATTATGACCAAACAGGCTATATATATTATGACAAACGTGTACAGCTATATACTATACTAGGGGACACCCCTGCATGCTTCGCATGCCAACCCCGATGCTCGCTGCAATCGATACACCTCGGCCTTCGGCCTCAGCATGTAACTATTCAATGCAAAAAATAGGAGATTAACTATATAACGTAAACTCACAATATTAAAATTAGTTACAGTATCTTACTGACACTAATTGCTTTGCCACCTATTTAGCCCATTTCAACCATGTTCATTACATTTATTTTTAGTTAACAGCTGAAGATTAAACTCATAGTAAAATATTAACCCTCCAAGTGATGACTATTTTACTTTCCAGTGATAGGCGTTTTAACAGTAACGCACAGTACTTTTTTCAAAAATTAATTAAAAATATAAAATGTTCCTGAAACATGACATATTATATATCAAAATGTTCACAACAATATGTACTAAAAGATAATGTGGAAGAAAAACTTACCAAATTATGATGATTTATGATAAAGTACCAAAGATTTTCAAAAAAACCTTTTTCTTGAAATGTTTTTTTTTTTTAGCTAGATTATCATGAATTACCTTGCAATATATTTCATATTCATTATATACAAAAGATGCACAATTTAGTAATGAATAAAAATATATATAATACCAATGGTTTACCTTCACATCAAAACTGAATTAAAAAATGTTTTTCGCTATCGTACAAAGAGTAAAATTTCCAAAAGTGTAATGTCTTAGAGTCATGTTCCATATAATATCTAAAAATGTTTATAGCAACTACTTTGGTCATATGAAAACACTCCTAACTAACTAAATAAAACAAAGTGTACAGAAAAATAAAAATGAATTTACATAGAACGGATTGCAGATATATTGCCTAACTAACACAAACAACAACAGATGACTGACTAAAATGCGACCCTAGTACTAATTTAAATTTAATGTAACCTTTTAAAATGTATAGGATGACGAAAACGAATAGGTCACTGTTGGGGTAATTAGCTTCCAATTTATTTATTTCATAGCATATGTGGGTGATATACTCCTCCATGCATTGACGGCCGTTTGTGCATGATGTGTGTTGATCGAAGCAACGGAACTGAGCAATCAGCTGATCATAATGGCATTGTAATACTATTTGTAGCATTGAAAAAACATCTACGCATAGAGTAACAAATAAAAACACTCTTTCCGCATAGTTTGGTATAAAATATAACCGGATACCACTATAAGTTATTTTCCCATGCTGTTTTTAGATAACGACTCGGAGCGAGTCGTTATCGCTACACAAGGTACCTATAACGACTCGGACCGAGTCGTTATCACTTGGAGGGTTAAAAATGCATCAATAGTATTTGAGTAACTGAGTATAATGTCAAACATTCAAAATAGACATGTTTATTTATTTACAAACCAGCTGTTATTAATTTACTAAAATCAACTCAATGTTATCCTTATGGAGAAATCTTTTAAGGGTGGTTTCTACCCCTTAGGAGTACTTTATCAAGATGAAAATACTTTAGTTGTCCTATTTAAGACCTAAAGACACAGTATACAAAATTTCAGCTCTCTACCTACATGGGAAGTTGGAGAATTAGTGATGAGTGAGTGAGTCAGTGAGGGCTTTGCCTTTTATATAATTATATAGATATACAAGGTGTCCCAAATGGCCCCCCCACTGTAACTTTTGAACGGAATGAAACAAACCAATATCCTTTGGGGGATAGTTATGTAATGACTAGTGATGATTTTTGTGCTATATGAGAACTTAACTCCTCAACCCAAAATGGGGGGTGGGGGTGAGTCCAAAATTTCGAATGCAAACACCCATCAAGTGACACTTCATTTTAAACGTCTTTATAAAAGAAGAACAATTTTACAAACTAGAGGTCTCTATCTCAATCCAGTACAAATCGAAGGTTTATTAAAAATTTGCGCTAAAAAACACAAAGGTTTTGCTGTCTCATCTGTTCGAACTTATTCTTAACATAATATAATTAAACTTGACGTTAAAATCTTACCTCGACCTTATTCCTGCTTTAATTCTAAAAGAGTTTTTTAATTGATTTCAAAGGCAATTTTTAGTTTAAATTTTGACAGGCTGTAGTTTTTGTACTAGATTGAGATAGAGGCCTCTAGTTTGTGGAATTGCTCTTCTTTTATAAAGACATTTAAAATGAGGTGCCACTTGATAGAGGTTTGCATTTGAAATTTTGGACTTGCCCCCCCAACCCCTCATTTTGGGTTGGGGAGTTAAGTTCTCATATAGCGCAAAAATCATCATTAGTCATTGCATAACTATCCCCCCAAAGGATATTGGTTTGTTTCATTCCGTTCAAAAGGACTTTTGGGATACCTTGTATATATAGTACAATTTTTATAACCGTAGACTCGGCTGTGCACTACCATTGATTTTACTATACATAGAAGATAGTTCTATCCAATGTTAAATTTTGAGGCACGGAATATGGGAGCGACCGTGCTGCAACCTGTCGTGAATCAAGTTAAAGAGGTCGAAATTGCCCCCAGTTTCGACTGTTCGGTTGCACAACCTGGGAGCAGTAAAGGAAACTAATCACTCCCTCTCATTCTCTCTTCTTTCTTTTAAGACGCTCGTCCGGACTGTTGCCCCTGCACCTGTCGTCGGACTGTCGCCGATTGGCCTTGATAGTGGGTCAAAGTGGGATATTATTCCTTGCTGTGCTATGTCTTGCACGGAAAGAAATCGCGATCTTTTAATTAGGCCTTAAGGGTTTGTGAATATGAAAAATGTTAGGGGACATATTTTTTGTTATTTTATCAATGTAAATAACAGTGTGTTACAGATGTTTAGTTAAAACATTATGCATTATCTAAAATGATGTAAATACTACGTATTGTAAGTTTATTGATATTTTAAGTAATTGTATATTTAGAAGTAGCAAGAAAAATGGTGGTAGTTCTAAATTGTTAAAGGCTAAGTTGTTAAGTCCCTGAATAACACCAACATTTTATATAAGCACATACCAACATTTTATATAAATTTGAGAGACGTAAAAAATTATATAAAATTTCTACGAAAAGACCATATGACAGTTTTTCAAAATTATTTTGCAAAATGTACTAATAAATTAAATAATGTGAACAATTTTACAAAAAAAAATTATTATTCAACATTATTAGAAAACTGTAAAGGTGATGTATCTGAGCAGTGGAAGGTAATAAATAACTTGACAAGTGGGTTTTCAAAGAAAATAGTTTAGCTAATTGAATTGCCAAACGGCGAAGTTATACGTGAGCCTTCCGTCATTGATAAGATAAACAATCACCTTATCACAATCCAGTCTAGCCGTCCAGACGTTGTACATTCCAATACCCTTCCACCTTTACATACTTACTATCAATATTCATTCCTTATAACTCCAACAGATTTAAATGAAATTAAGAGTATTGTTAAGCTTTTAAAAAATAAAAAATTAACTGGCTCTGACCAAATTAATGTACATTTACTGAAAAATATAATTGATGAGATTGTTATCTGTATTCTCTAAGGTTTTTGAAAAAACAATGATTAAAAGACTCCATAGTTATTTATCGAAGTTAAATTTTCTTAATCCACGTCAATTCGGTTTTATCAAAGGAAAGTCATCTGAGGATGCGTTATTAGAAATATCAGAAATAATTTATAACAATTTAATTATTCATTAACTTATCATCTGTCATATAGTTCACATTTAATACTAGAATTAACCCTTTATATTATTGAAATCATTATTCATTTTTTATCAAGAAATTAAAGCTTCTTGTCAATATTGCATTGTATAATTATTGCTGTATTTTTAACTATAAATGAATATTCCTTTTTGTTTAAAAGTAAATTGAACTATTTGTCATAAATACCACAATATTTAAATCTGCTTCCGGGTCACGCCGAAGACAGTGAAATGTGTGTGGTAGGCCTACCGAAAGTTTTAATATTCGTTGTTTTCCTCTTGTGTGAACTGTGTTTGTTAACTTTTAATTAATTTGTGACGCATCCCACTTGGACTTATTTGTTTTCTTTAACCTGAAGATGCCGTCCGTATTCATGGCGAAACATATAGTTGTTATCACCATCACATTCTGTGAACTGTTTGACGGAAGGTAAAGTAAACCAATTTTAGTCTATACCAGGATTGGCATTTTTTCTTTTTATTTGATATAAAGAGATGGAGATAAAGAGAAAATATTTGCTGTATTGATGATTTCATAAATAGTGGCGGAGTCATAAAATGAAAAAGAAAAAACATACACGCACACAATTCAGTTCTTCAGTCGCGTTGCCAAAAATCGTGTAATAGGCCTACCTCACTCTCTGGCCGTTAACGAGTTGCACGCAATCCTACCTGCGTTAATTGCGATGTCCCAAGAAGGCCCCAAACCAGTACTCGAGTTGCGCGCAATACCGATCTCAGGTAGTCTGTCCAGTCTTGGCCGCTCAAAAATGCAACTTAGACCTCAAGCTGTGCTATAGAAATATTTCCGTAAATATCACAATCCGCCAAAAATAACTTGAATTTTCACTGGTCTGATTCCGAATAGCACCAAATTTATACTACAAAATAAGCACATATCTGCTTATATTCTGTTACTATTAAATTACAATAATTTTTAAACATGTATAGCCTATATTACTCCCCACAGTTCTAGAGTTGAAGTGTTTGGTTAATAAAAAAAGGTATCTGTTCTTCTACTTAGGATTAATTTATCTCATTTGAAAGTGTATGTTTATCATTAATAATATATATATATATATATATATATATATATATATATATATATATATATATATATATATATTATATATATTTGTTTCAATTTGAAACCATACTATTACAGTTCAAAGTACAGTAGAACCCCGCAAATCCGAACCCCACAAATCCGAATTTTCGGCAAATCCGAACTGAAGGGGATTGGAAAATTTTTGTTTAACAAGTTAAAATACTGTATTTAGTAAATTTGGAGTCGCAAAAACAGGAATGAAATAACAGACAAAAACGTAAAAACATAATTTTAATTTACAAAAACACCTTCAACATCGTTAACATGGTTTATAATTGATCTTGAAATACAGTATAGTACAGAATGAATACATGAATACAACGTTAGATAAAATACAGTATAAAAATATAAAAGATTAAGATGTGTTCTTAAAGAACTCTGTAACTTTCTTCTGACGCATAGATGTGTAGCGACTAGAAGCGGCAATGTTAAGCCATCTACGCATAAACATTACGTCAGCTGGTAACGCAGCAGGGCTCTGCTCCACATATAGTAGAGCCACATCCAGGGCTTTAGTGGCATCTGCGTGTGACACTCGATCTAGTTGGGAAATTTCTTCCTTGCTTTCTTCGTCTTCATTAGGGCTTTGAGGTTGAACCAAATTTACGATTTACTCATCAGTGTATTCTTGGTGGCCATTATCGTCAACACCAACCCATTCTATGACATCATTTTCTCCATCTTCTTCACATCCTGGAAGTTTTTGAACGACATCTAGGAGGTCATTTTGTAGTGGAGCTTGAAAATGCTGTGTTTCTTCAAATTGTAAATCTGGCCACAGCTTCTTCCACGACTTTTTAATCAAAGTTTCAGGACAGTTGTCCCAGGCTTCAGCCACCCAATAAATTACATCTTTTATCGTGATTCTTTTCAGGATGTCAGTGATGGAACTTTCTTCATCTGATAGAAATGTCCGTACCAAATGTTTTCTATAATAAAGTTTTATAAACTGCAGGACACCCTGGTCCATTGGCTGCAATAATGGAGTAACATTTGGTGGCAAGAAAACAGCCCTAATTTCACAACATGTCAGTTCTTTTTCTGAAGGGTGTGATGAACGTCAGTTAACGTTGAACAACTGTGCTAATGTTAGTACAGTAACTCTATACGCTATTTTTCGGATAATCCGAACTTTTCGGAATCTTACAAGCTGTCCCCCCAATTAGTTCGGATTTGCGGGGTTCTACTGTATAAGCAAAACCCAAATTTACATATTATTTTTTAACTATATTATTGTTTATTTGTAATAGTTATTTGTTTATATAGTTTTGTTAGTTCTTGGCATTGTTTGTTCTGTTCATTCTCAGTTGTGTAAATAAGTCATATTCGAATTGTTATAATTAAAAACGCCACAGAGTGCGGCTATAGTTAATTTTGTTATTATTTAGACTGTGGTTACTTAAAATTAGTTATTTCTTATGTTATTGCTGGTCACGCTACTTGTGAAGTGTTACCAGTGTAATTCCAGAGTGTCTTTTCCAGAGAAATTGAAAATATAAATAAATTGCAGTTTAACCATACTTTCACATCTAGTAAAATAATAGTATGAAAAACAGATGTGTTAACTTTAATTATATTCACCTTAGACATACTTTTTACTATGGTCTGATTCAATCAATGTTATAAAACGGTATTTTTTAAAGGGGGACATAAACAAAATTTACAATAATTTCACAACCTGATTAAAATAATGAAAATTGAATCTAAATAATCAGTAGTCTAGTTATATTCTATCACGATAATATTTCCTAGCCAATTGCGATTGACATTGGGATTGTTTTTCTCAAGAAGTAATAGTAGAGTCACAACTCTTCATGATTCCGAAAAAAAATAAAAACTGACCATTCACCAAACAATGAAATATTTTACAAACAATCATGCAATTACTTGGAACCAAATAATATGTTAATGCTTCAGACAGTAATAATAAAACATATGCATATAATAAAATTAAAAATAATGCTATTTTAAATTAAATGCCCATACACAGATTGTCTGAATCAGGCCATAAGATGAAAGCTATTTGTATCTTGTATGGAAGTAAATTAGTGGTTTTGTTGTGATTTTTTCTAACCCTATCATGAAATTTGAATCTTATTTGGGTTTTATATTTTGCCCAGTATTATTCTATATAAATATCATAGGCCTATTTCAATATTTATTTTGTCAAAGAAATAAATAATGTCACATTTTTTAATATTTCACTATATTATATATTCCTGGAATATTTGCAGATTAATTTCATAATTGAAAGGAGAGTCATTGATTGGATTTGAAAACAATTTATTTTTTAATCAATTATGGCATATGAAAAAACTAATGATTGAGTACAACAGTCGATTTTATCACCTAATCGATGGTTAAAGTGCAATAAATAAAGATTTTTCAGATGGGCTATATAATATGAAAATGTTTACTTAAATCAGCAGTAATTATCGCCAGCATTGCCGATAAGTTAGCGGTCTATTCAAGTGTGTCTATTTACAAATACACGGTGTGTTAATCATATAAATCAATATGGTGTTTTAATTTATTCAGTTATAAATATTTCTTTATTCAATATGAATGTCACACTGAGTTTTACTGTAATAGTATCAACACAGTATTCTTTATTATTCGAAAGAGATGCAAGCAAATATAAAAACAGATAACCCAGATAAACGTTGGCCATATGGAATAACGTAAACAATTATCTAAGCAGGATGTTGTTTGTGTGTGGGACCTGAGGAAGGAGAGGGCGGGGCGGCTGTCTGGTGAATGGGAGAGTGGGTTAAGAGGAGGGAAGTGAGAGAGAGAGAGACGGAAGAGCGTGCGAGAGAGAGAGGAAATAGGGCTATGCGCAGCTCAGCGTGGGGCCTCAAAACAGTTTTAGGGCCTCGCCACAACTCTCCCATATGGATGGAGTATCTCTTTATATAGTAAAATCAATGGCACTACTAAACTAAACCAGTGAATGGAGTCCAATAAGTCATTCCTGCATCGAGTGACCTAATTTGAGCAAATGTTTGTAAGACACTCCTCCTCGCCTACCGCCGCTTCCGTAGCCCGAGTCTACCATTATAAAAATTGAACTATACAAGTATAATGTGTAAAAACATATTTTAAATAAAAACTATCGTTAATTTTAAAGAGCAATCACAATTTTTAATGAGAGTACATTATGAACTGGAGATAAATTGATAGGCTAACAGACTTGACTGTTTCTTGCAGCACGTTTCTGCTGGAGGGAAACTGTGGTAGGGGAAGTTCTCTGTCTCTTTCAGACTACCCACCCTAAGAGCCATTTAGTTTGGTTTTATGTTTTTTTTAAGATGTAGAATTTATTTATTACTCCTTCCCATGGGGCTGTGAAGTTTGTATTGATATATAAAATATAAATGTGTCTTTTTTACTTTCTACACATGCATAGAGTTACTGGTTACCTGAATCATGGACACCTGCTAAAAACTTGGGAGTAGTTTTTTATTTTTATCAATTTTCGTTTAAAGATGAGTTAATTTCCTTTTATGCACAATTTTTAACATTTTGAAATTTGATTTAAAAAAATTAGTAAAGATTAGATTATCAAATTAACTAAATGAATCATAAAAAATCGTTATTGGAAGAAAATAAACATAAAACATAGTGCTAGAAAATAAATTATCCATCGCCGTAAAATTGCACTAATCAAAGAATTCAAACGGTTACAATATAATATATTGACGAACTATGGTGTTGACATGTGCCAATACATAAAAATACATTTGTATCGACTCTGCCATACACTCACAGTGGTATTGAATGAGTATGGGTGGGTGAGTCAGTACCACAGTACACATGTATAGATGAGGGAGTTAATACCAAAGTAAAAACTTATTCTACTCAACTCATGACCAGAGAGGGTAACTGAAAGTTTAATAATACACAGCACATCATCAGCCACATGCACTGATTAACACTAATCATAATTAAGTATAACTTATGTTCACTTTTTAAATTACTTAATTTTACAAAGCTAAATCAAATTATTTATATATATATATATATATATATATATAAGACTGGTCAAATATATATATATATATATATATATATATAAATTGGATTTAGCTTTGTGCCAAGAGATCAATTCCTAATAACAGGTTATTGCCTATTATAATGGTCTGAATGATCATGTCAGTCGAAATCTATACTTAATAGTATAAATATAATAATAATGGCTTTATTGTACAAAATTTGAGCTTAGGACTAAAAAGTCTTCTGTTACAGTTAACTCTTATATTTTAAAGAGAGGAATTCATCATGAAGCCTAATGTTAATAAACATGAAATTATAAAACTGAACATAATGAAAAATAACTGAAACTAACATTTTAGATAATATTCTTTACTTTTTTTTATCACTGATTACCCTTTATTGTTCATGAAGAAATAAAATATTAGTTTGTAACTTAAACAAGCTTATAACTTCTTTTGGACAACATTCCCAAAAGCGGTTTTTCTATTGATATTTTTACTTTCTGACAAGCTTGCTGACTGCTGTACAACACATTCTGCTGTTTTTATTCGTATACCTATGTGGCAAGGTATTTGACTGATCAAGTACAACTATACCAATTTACAATTCTGACAGCTAGACATTCAAATACAACGATAACTCGAATAAAATTACAAATTCGCAGTTCTTTGACTGTAATGTTTAAGGCAACAAAATAAAATTTTAAATACTTGAACATTTTTCCTTTTTGCTGTTTAGCTGAATTGATAATAAAAAAAGGAGCAAAAATTGCGTTGGACGGGCACCATCTCAAACTTGATTATTTTAATTCCTAGCTAAAGTAACCCAATGTGCCTAAAACATATACTTGTGGAAACTGTGATATAGGAGGCAGGTACTTAGGACTAAAATGTATAGGTGCTTGTAAAAAATGGTACATGCACGATGCCAAAACAACTCATTGAAGTTTTAGAAAATGGACTGGTTGCTAAATGGCAATGTATAAAATATAGAGGCGACACAAGAACTTGTCAGTCAGATAAGGGACAAAGGAACAAAATTTCAACAAACACCTTAATCTGTGACGTGTGAAATTTTACAGTCTACAGTGGTGTTTGAATTTGGAGCCAAAATTCAAAAAGGCCAAGGTGAACTACTACCATATTTTTTTGCTCTGGTTTTGTCTGACATAATTTAATTCAATATTAACATCAAAATTAAAAAAAAAAAAAAATAAAAAAAAATAAAAACGTATAGATTACTTAAACCTACGCCTTTGGAAATTAAATTGATAGAATTATTGAGAGAAACTATAACTATATATGTTTGTTCATAAAAATCATTTTGTAAAATAATTTGTAAAGTCTTATCTGTTTTGTTTATGTGTTAAATGTTTTAAATACTTTAAATTCAATTACATTAAAATACTTTGAATTTGAGAGTGACTTGTTAGCACTTGAAATGTATGGTTCTTAAAGTCAGCTGTTTAGGTTGCCATGGAAACGTAGGGGATTATTGATGTTTGAGTAAACAAGAGGATTGGTACAATTTCCATTGGAGAGTTACTTCTGTTAAAATTTTAGTTGTTTGAACTATTTCATGACACCAGAACATTTTAAGAAATAGTGAAATGCGATTAGAGATATAATTTGCAAAATAAGCAGATCACAAAGATACTGTAACCTGTGTTTACTGGAATTCACCAGACGAAATAACTTCTTGTGGGGCTTTTTGGGATCCGCTCGCGTCGTGCTGTGCCACGACTATTTCCTGTCACGGTTTGGACTGGGTGTAGGTGTGGTAACTCCTATTGGGTGAGTAAACAGTTGATTTAACTTACATGGCCTCCTGATGGTTAGTGGCCTTTGGAACTTTGGATCTGCCTCCAGTTAAAGGCCCTCCGCCCTTTATGTTATGTTATGTTATTATGTAAAATTAAACATAGCTTTTGTCTTTTAGGCTACTTAATAGTCCAAAAGTATATGTTATTGTTGTAAAACTTAGTCTTGTCTTTAGTTATTTATTTGTGTTTAATTGTTAATTTGATGGTTAGTGAGCCTATTTCTGATTTTTAAGGCAGTGGAGCGCTCCAAGATTAATTCTACAAACTCGTTGTATTTTTTTGTGTGTGTACAACATAATTGATTTTCTCTTAAATTAAAGCTATTCATTTATAAAGCTTAAACTTGTGTGTTCTGATTTTTTTTTCATTACCTATGTAGATGTAATTGAGTATAAGGTAAACAGGTGAAATTTTTGTATTATAAACATTTTATC
Source organism: Stictocephala bisonia (assembly GCA_035578905.1). Classification (NCBI taxonomy): domain Eukaryota; kingdom Metazoa; phylum Arthropoda; class Insecta; order Hemiptera; family Membracidae; genus Stictocephala; species Stictocephala bisonia. Next base: position 28,504 of record JAQJVL010000145.1, read on the forward strand.
TTGAGCAGGTTCAATTTAACCATTGAAATCCAAAGGTCTGGGTTGAAAATTTATCTTGTATATGGTAGTAGGGAGCCAGGTCAGTATTTTCTTTTGGGAGCAGGAGTCATGTTCCTTGTTGAGCCCAGCACATTATACTAGCCTACAACAAGGTGGCGCCCTATCTCTCACCGAGCAAACTTAAGAAAGTCTGATCGTTCCCTCTATCTTCAAGACCCTTTTTCCAGAACCACCCCCTTCTCCACTGAGCATCCGGATATTTGCATACCACCTTGGGGAAAGGTTGCAAAAGTGGCGCCCGAACGTGGGACCAGGATCTTTGGATAATTCAAGAGCTTTGAATGTATGTTTTATTATTTATGTCCCTCTTAATGGTTTTGTATATATTTATATATTTAATGTGCATATGAACTTTAACTATTTTTGCACATTTTCGTTCTATTGTTGTTGCCTTGCACAATCAATTGCGTTGTTTTGAAAAAAAGTTTATAAATAAAAACACACACAAAAAACTTACTTTATCTTTGTCATTTAAGTGATAATTTTGAATATTGCTCTGAGTTGAGTGTTTTACAGTTTTTACATAAATTATTTTGTGTTAAGAGCACCGCTATTGGACATTATTTTGGTGACACTGAAATCGAGAGAAAATATTTCTAGTTTCTGAATATCATATTGTGACTTGATTTTCATGTATAAAGTACTGTTCATGTTGACGTCTTTGGATTCTGTGTTGGTTTTGGGTAACGTATGAGTATTTATGTCTCACTTTTGAATTTAGTATCTTATATAAACATGAGTGTGTATCACTTGCGTAAAGATGAAGTGATTTATGAGTTGAAAATTAGGAACCTTCCAACTGAAGGCACGGCAGGAGATTTGAGAAAACGGCTTTCAAAAAATTTAACGTCCAATACCAAAATCGATAATGCAGCAGTCAATTCCTTGGTTACAGACATAGAATTAGAGGAGTGTGAGGAAAATTATCAAGGTTTGTCAGCACTAGTTAGCGACTATGAGGGAAATTACAACGATAATGAGTTTCATCGTATTGTTGCACGCCTGTGGCACTTATATCTCCGAGCTGATAGGATTCAGGTTGGTGCGACGGTAGATGATGATAGTGAGCAGACCAAAGAAAGCTTAGTTGGCAGGTGCAAGGAATTATTGGACTCTTTCAAGGACACACCCAAGTCGACTGCTAGGATAGATACTTATGACGACGATAATTCATCGGTTGGTGATGGTAAACCTCGGCCAGCTACTAATCAACGGAAGGATTCTCTCGTGGACCAAACAAAAACTCTAGAACTGCCACGCATTACCTTTTTGAATGATAAGGAAAGAATAGAAGAAGAAGGAAGAAGGATTAGAGAAGAAAGACAACGTCATGAAGAGATACAGCTACAATGGGAGAGAAGATTGCAAGAAGAGAGACGACAGCAGGAAGAGAAATGGAAAATTGAAGAATGGAGGCTAAAAGAAGACTTGAAGAAGCAGCAAAACAATTCCCTGGTGGCGAAGGTTCCTGAAGACATCCAACGGAGAGATGATCAGCGGTATTCTGAAGAGAACAGAGAGAGCTGTCGTCCAAGATACGTACCCGTTTACAAGTGGGGTTTGAAATTTGACAACTCTGGTGCTAGCATTGCAGCCTTCTTGGAGAGGGTAGAGGAGCTCCGTCGAGCGCGAGGAGTAACCTACCAAGAGCTTTACGAGTTGGCAGTCGACCTCTTCGCTGGTCCAGCATTGGTCTGGTATCGTGCAGCGGCTACTAGAATACAGTCTTGGCATCAACTTACGAGAGAGCTACGTGAAGTTTTTCCACTGTACTTGTATGGGTGGGCGGGTGGGTAAATACCACTGTACTTGTATGGGTGGGCGGGTGGGTAAATACCACTGTACTTGTATGGGTGGGCGGATGGGTAAATACCACTGTACTTGTATGGGCGGGCGGGTGGGTCAATACCACTGTACTTGTATGGGTGGGCGGGTGGGTAAATACCACTGTACTTGTATGGGTGGGCGGGTGGGTCAATACTACTTTGCATACAGTTTGCACCCCTGCCTGCTGATTACGATCTACGACTCCAACAGGAGATATTTAATAGAGTGCAAGGAGACAATGAGCCCCTAGATCTCTATATGTCTGCGATGGAAGGTTTGTACGGGAGGCTTGCTGTCTCTGTTCCCGAGACAACTAGACTGGCTCAAATCTACAGCAACCTTCACCCTCAATTGCAAGATAGATTGTCTCTATTCAGTATCCAAACACTAGACCAACTTCGATCCATGGGACGTCGAGCAGAGGCTGGCTGGCTTAGCATGACTAGATTACGGTCTCAAAGGACTGAGACAACGCTGGAACCAGACCTTGCCTACCATGATACAAGTCGACGCAGAGGATTGACCCAGGGACGAGTGGCTAATATCCAGGGAGTTCCCTTACAAGAACGTAGATATTTGTCTTGCTGGAACTGTGGAGAGAAGGGTCATCGCTTTCGATTTTGTCGCAAGGTTAAGAAGAAGTTTTGCTTTGGCTGTGGCAAGGACAATACCTTGAAACGAGACTGCACCAGCTGTAATCCAAACAAATGGACAACGCTGGAAGTCAGAAAGCCAGTAGATACACCTACCTCCCAGGATAGCAAGGACATCCCGACTGTCAGCTACGTTTTACATACTTTCCAGTCCGACCCTAGGCCGTATTTAAAGGTTAGAGTGTTTGGTAGAGAGATTACAGCACTTCTAGATTCGGGTGCTTCCCAAACCTTTCTTGGAGAAAAGGGATTATGGATCTTGAAACAATTTCCTACCCGCCTTAAGAATGCTCCTGGCCGTGTTGTAGAAACTGCAGACTCAAATAGGCATGAAGTCAAGGGCTTTGTAGAATTACCCATAACTTTGCAGGGGAGAATGGAACAATTGAGTGTTTGTGTTGTCCCATCGTTGCAACAATCCTTGATACTGGGTATCGACTTTTGGGAGTGCATGCACATAGTAGCCGACCTGCGTAACCGAAAATGGGATTTTGCTTCCAAGAAAACTCCCTTCCTTTGCAGTGCTATCGAGGGTATTACTTCTGAAGACAACCTGACCCCTGGAGAGCGAGGAAGACTACAAGATCTACTAGAAGAACACTTCAAAGACGAACCATCTACGTTGGGCAGGACAGACCGTGTTAAACACATCATAGATACCGGAGACGCATCACCAATTAAGCAAAGATACTACAATGTATCACCCGCCCGTCAGCAACTTATAAATGAAGAGTTGGATCGCATGTTACAACTGGGTGTCGTGGAACCGTCTCAAAGTGCTTGGTCATCACCTATAATGTTGCTGGATAAACCCGATGGCAGTAAGAGGTTTGTGGTGGATTTTAGGGCTGTGAACGCTGTGAGCCGGAAGGATGCGTATCCACTGCCTCAAGTAACCACTATCCTAGACAGACTTAGGGATGCTCGTTTTTTGTCAAGCCTCGATATTAAAAGTGCCTATTGGCAAATCGAACTGGAGGAGAGCAGTAAGGAGAAGACGGCTTTTGCTATTCCAGGCCGTGGTCTTTTTCAGTTCGTAACTATGCCGTTTGGTCTCTGTGGTGCTCCTGCTACCTGGCAACGTTTTGTAGACACCGTGTTAGGACCTGACCTGGAACCAAATGTATTCGTATATCTAGACGATATAATTGTAGTAACGTCTACTTTTGATGCGCACCTAAAGGTATTGGCAGAAATATTTAGAAGAATTCGTTCTGCCAAACTTACCCTCAATAGGGAAAAGTGCAAGTTTTGCCGACAGGAACTTAAGTACTTAGGTTACCTCGTCAGTGGCGATGGATTGCGTGTTGATCCAGATAAGATCAAAGCAATTGTGGACATTCCGATCCCTCGCAATCAAAAGGAAGTGAGACAATTTACTGGCATGGCGTCCTGGTACCGACGGTTTATCTCCAACTTTGCTCCTAGGATGCACCCTCTAACATCACTCCTCAGACGGCGAACCAAGTTTGAATGGACGCAAGAAGCAGAAAAGGCGTTCCATGACATAAAGTCTTGTCTTATAACAGCTCCGATCCTGTCATGCCCTGATTTCACAAAATCCTTCACAATTTCGTGCGATGCCTCTGGTGTTGGTATAGGCGCGGTACTCAGTCAAGAATATGAGCAAGGTGAAGGAGTTGTAGCATATGCTAGCCGCACGTTGACCCGCCAAGAACAAAAATATTCAGCCACTGAAAGGGAGTGCCTGGCAGTAATATGGGCTGTGGAAAAGTTTAGACCATACGTAGAAGGTACGAGGTTCACTGTGGTAACTGACCACTACAGTCTGCTCTGGTTAAACAATCTGAAGGATCCAACGGGACGTTTGGCACGGTGGGCTCTCAGACTTCAACCGTACGACATCCACCTAGTTCACAGGAAGGGCCAAGACAACGTAGTACCAGATCTACTATCACGGACAACTCCACCTGAACTCCATACGGAAAAGCCAATTCACTGTGATGTCATGAACATACCCATTGAAACTAAGGATCGTTGGTACATGGGCATGATCCAGAAAGTTTCTAAACACCCAGAGCATTACAGTCAATGGCGAATTGAAGAAGGAAAACTTTGGAAGAACGTGCATACTATGGAACCTACGCTTGAAAACAATAACTGGAGATTAGTCATTCCCAAAGATCTTCGTCCATCAACTCTGGCAGAGTGTCATGATGAGCCAACTGCTGGTCACCAAGGCGTCCTGAAAACGTACAAACGCATCCAGCAACGCTACTACTGGCCGAAAATGCGGAAAGATGTGGCTACATATGTTTCTCGTTGTAATGTGTGTCAGCGTATTAAATACGACCAACAACTTCCTGCTGGCCTGATGGGGAACAGACGTGGCGTTAATGCACCTTGGCAAATGATAGCTGCTGACTTAATAGGACCTTTGCCTCGGTCCTTGAAGGGCTTCAAATATCTGTTGGTCATTACGGACACATTCACGAAGTATTCCGTTTTATGTCCCTTACGAGCTGCAACAGGCAAGTTGGTATCCCAGCATTTAGAGGACGATATATTCATGGTGTATGGTATTCCCGCCTATATCATCTGTGATAATGGCTCCGAATTTACTGGTGGGCCGGTGACTAACCTTGCGAAGCAGTATAACATCAGAATCCTTCTAAATGCTAGTCGTCATCCCCAAGCCAACCCCGCAGAGAGAGTCAATCGTGATATTGTCACAATGTTGAGGGCGTACGTGAAGGATAATCACCGAGAATGGGATAGGTACATACCCAAGATAGGCTTTGCACTACGTACAGCGTATCATGAGACTACTCAGTATTCACCAGCCTTCCTGAACTTCGGGCGAGAACTTGCCACTGCTGGTGCAGGATTTGAGGTTCTGGACGATGGTTCTAGTGTACCTTCTCCGGAGGATTCAAGGCGATATGGTGACAAACTAAAAGAGCTGAGAAACATCTATCAAGAGGTTGCGGATAGGCTGAAGGACGCTCATGGGAAGAATGCCCGTCGCTACAATCTTCGCAGAAGACCGGTGCAGTACAAAATAGGAGATGTCGTTTTGAAGAGGAATTATCCACAGTCAGACGCAGCGCAGTATTTTGCAGCAAAACTAGCACCTAAGTATGTAGGACCATTTGTTGTGGCGGAGAAAGTTTCCCCTTTGGTTTACACCCTGGCTGATTTGGAAGGCAAACGTATTGGGAACTGGCATGTGGCCGATTTCAAGAAACTCATCCAGTGAAGAAAATTTGTGAAATTTTCTAGAGGCAAGGGGGTGTTTGTGACGTGTGAAATTTTACAGTCTACAGTGGTGTTTGAATTTGGAGCCAAAATTCAAAAAGGCCAAGGTGAACTACTACCATATTTTTTTGCTCTGGTTTTGTCTGACATAATTTAATTCAATATTAACATCAAAATTAAAAAAAAAAAAAAAAAAAAAAAAATAAAAACGTATAGATTACTTAAACCTACGCCTTTGGAAATTAAATTGATAGAATTATTGAGAGAAACTATAACTATATATGTTTGTTCATAAAAATCATTTTGTAAAATAATTTGTAAAGTCTTATCTGTTTTGTTTATGTGTCAAATGTTTTAAATACTTTAAATTCAATTACATTAAAATACTTTGAATTTGAGAGTGACTTGTTAGCACTTGAAATGTATGGTTCTTAAAGTCAGCTGTTTAGGTTGCCATGGAAACGTAGGGGATTATTGATGTTTGAGTAAACAAGAGGATTGGTACAATTTCCATTGGAGAGTTACTTCTGTTAAAATTTTAGTTGTTTGAACTATTTCATGACACCAGAACATTTTAAGAAATAGTGAAATGCGATTAGAGATATAATTTGCAAAATAAGCAGATCACAAAGATACTGTAACCTGTGTTTACTGGAATTCACCAGACGAAATAACTTCTTGTGGGGCTTTTTGGGATCCGCTCGCGTCGTGCTGTGCCACGACTATTTCCTGTCACGGTTTGGACTGGGTGTAGGTGTGGTAACTCCTATTGGGTGAGTAAACAGTTGATTTAACTTACATGGCCTCCTGATGGTTAGTGGCCTTTGGAACTTTGGATCTGCCTCCAGTTAACGGCCCTCCGCCCTTTATGTTATGTTATGTTATTATGTAAAATTAAACATAGCTTTTGTCTTTTAGGCTACTTAATAGTCCAAAAGTATATGTTATTGTTGTAAAACTTAGTCTTGTCTTTAGTTATTTATTTGTGTTTAATTGTTAATTTGATGGTTAGTGAGCCTATTTCTGATTTTTAAGGCAGTGGAGCGCTCCAAGATTAATTCTACAAACTCGTTGTATTTTTTTGTGTGTGTACAACATAATTGATTTTCTCTTAAATTAAAGCTATTCATTTATAAAGCTTAAACTTGTCGGTTCTGATTTTTTTTTCATTACCTATGTAGATGTAATTGAGTATAAGGTAAACAGGTGACATTTTTGTATTATAAACATTTTATCTTGAGCAGGTTCAATTTAACCATTGAAATCCAAAGGTCTGGGTTGAAAATTTATCTTGTATATGGTAGTAGGGAGCCAGGTCAGTATTTTCTTTTGGGAGCAGGAGTCATGTTCCTTGTTGAGCCCTGCACATTATACTAGCCTACAACAAGGTGGCGCCCTATCTCTCACCGAGCAAACTTAAGAACTTAAGAAAGTCTGATCGTTCCCTCTATCTTCAAGACCCTTTTTCCAGAACCACCCACTTCTCCACTGAGCATCCGGATATTTGCATACCACCTTGGGGAAAGGTTGCAAATCACTCTAAACAGTGTATAGTTCTAAGACAGGAAAGTAGCTCTACTCAAAATAATAGATTTACACAAAATAATATTCTTGAATCATGTAGTTTTCTTATACTAATGTTATGTAAAAATATTTATGCTTATAATACAGTAGTTATATTGTTAGTTTTTTTTTAAATGTACATTTTTTTTGTTTGAACTCATTATCACGCACAGGTCTATTTGAGCTATGTGAGAATTTTTTTCCGTGCATATGTACTTATTTATGTAACTTGGTTTTTTTATTGGAAATGAAGATGGTTTGATTTGAATCCTCAAATATTTCTCCAGTGGACGTAAAATTCCAAGGAGCGCAGAGTTAACTGATAGACCATGGCAAGCTAAAAGACTTGGAGACATTCCTGATACTAGCTGCAGAGGCTAGAACGGGTTTTCCATGTGATTAATAAAATTATAAATTTTAGTAAAAAGGAAAGAGCTACAACTGTAAAGAGAAAGGCCTTTCTTCACCAATAACATTTAATTATTATTTTTCAACCATTAACAATTGATGTTTTACTTCAGCTATATTAAATAAATATTTTTGTATTTAGGAGTTGCAAAATATTGCTTGCACAATATTTACAGAAGCAAAAGTTATTTCATACTCAAAAGTTATATATCACTAGTCTGAATTCTAATCTTGGATTTGTATTTTCCTTCCGTTCTCTTTTTTAAAAGAAAGGATGAGGAAGAGACAGACACAGTAGTTGACAATAAAGAGATTGTAAGGAACTATCTGAGAAAAAAGGCTTGCGGGAGACAAAGCATATAAAACCTACAGTTTTGTAATGTGATGTGTTTCAATTTCTGTTTTTAGTTTCAATTAATGACTTACCAAGAAACATTGAAGTATACACAGCAATGTATTTGGATGATACATCTATAATTTCAGTGCATAAAGATATCAATATCCTTAATTACATAACAAATCAAGCTACTAAGTCAGGATTAAATTGGTTTTCAGCCAATAAACTCCTATTCAATGAAGAAAAAACACAAAACATTATGGTAAGCTTGTCTCAAGAAATAGTTACAAAATCAATTAAATTACTTGGTTTCAAAATTGATACAAAATTAACATGCCAAGAATATATAGATGAGACACGTAAGAAAATTTTTAAGGTGAATTACGAGGCGTGTTTTTAAAGTAAATCCTGTTTTGGAATCCCACCGCTGTAGCGTTGTGGTCGGCTTTCAGTGCATGCTGGGTACTACTATCTGTTGGAAGCCACAGCCACCGTTACGGATCAATTGGATTGTATTTAAGGTTGTTTATGACTGTTTAAAATTCCTCCTCCGATCAAAAATGCCACCAACTGTAAAGTATATGTTGTGATAAGTTTTCGTAACACTAAAGGCATGAAAGCAGCTGACATTCATGAGAGATCTGTGAAGTTTATTGGGAAAACAGAATGAGCCGTAGGATGGTATGGAAATGGGTGAGAGCTTTTAAGGTGGCCGTACAAATGTGCATGATGAGGAACAAAGTGGAAAACCTTCACTCATTATTGATGACTTGGTGCAAAACGTTGATGGAAAGAGTCAGAGAAAAAGATGCTATACAACTGCACCGTTGTGTACTGTGTCTTAAGTGTCAATAAGTGCGATTTATGAAATTGTGACAGAATGTTTGAAGTAGGCCTACAGAGAGTTTTGATTACGCTAAGTTCCCAAAATGTTGACGGAGAATCACAAAAACAAATGTTTGGCGAGAATCACAAAAACAAATGTCGAACCAGTTCTCTCACATTCTTAAGAGCATTAGAATTGTGATGGTTACGATTTAGAACCAAATTGTCACGGTGACAGACACACGAGGAATGTCATCTGCTTTCACACCCTTAGCATTATGAAAACTTACATAGCGCATAATTCACAGTCGGCTGCATTTTTCATCAGAGGAAGAATTTTAACCAGTTATAATCAACCTTAAATACAGTCAAATGGATCCGTAACAGCGGCTGTGGCTTGCCAATTGACAGTAGTACCCAGCGTGCATACGCTGAACGCCGACCACAGCACTATAACGGCGGGATTGCAAAACGGTACTTACTTTACAAACACCCCTCGTATTTAATTTGGAAAGTGAAGAACATTTTAAATAATAAGTATTTAAGGGTGGCATATTTTGGATTTGTCCAATCCCATATTGCATATGGATCTGGGGCCACTCACCTAATGTGCATAAAATTCTCATCTTGCAAAAAAAAAGTAGTCCGTACAATTTGTAGAGCTAGTCTTTTGGTGTATTGCCGTACTCTTTTTATTAATTTAAAAATAATTACAATAGTTTACTCGTATATTTATCATGTCCTATTGTAAACTAAGTCTAATTTATATAAATTCAATTTTAGAACCGATATTCACTGTCATGATACTAGGGGTAAATTGAAACTTGATATTCCTTCGCATAAATTAAGTAAAAGTGGTAATAGCCATAAAACTAATTGCATAGGTTAAATCCAGATTTGTAAATTTTAATAGATTTAAAATACAGCTTAATAAATTGTTAATTTTGAACCATATTTATGACATAAAAGAGTTCTTAGAAGCTGACATTAGTATTACTTTTTTAGATTTATTTATTGAAAATTTTGTAGATAAATGATATTCAGTATCTTGTTTTTAGCTTTAATTTGGAGTTTGTTCACAATAACATAATTGTTTATCCGATTTCTGAGTCTCTTCCTCATATAAGAACATCAGACAGGACATAAGATGAGTGTGTTGTCGGACTGTACCTACTATTTTCACTGGTTTACATGTCAGTTAGGCTCTCTTGTCCCAATAAACAATTTGTCAACAACCAGTCTACAGAGTAAATTTAAACTACTATAATAGATCAGTGCTTCCTTAGAATGTAAACATCATTGATATGGGATCTGGAGACTGGTACACGGTAATAAATATGGGATCTGGAGACTAGTACACGGTAATAAATATGGGATCTGGAGACTAGTACACTGTAATAAATATGGGATCTGGAGACTAGTACACAGTAATAAATATGGGATCTGGAGACTGGTACACGGTAATAAATATGGGATCTGGAGACTGGTACACGGTAAAAAATATGGGATCTGGAGACTGGTACACGGTTATAAATATGGGATCTGGAGACTGGTACACGGTAAAAAATATGGGATCTGGAGACTGGTACACGGTAAAAAATATGGGATCTGGAGACTGGTACACTGTAATAAATATGGGATCTGGAGACTGGTACACGGTAAAAAATATGGGATCTGGGGAATGGTACACGGTAAAAAAATATGGCATCTGGAGACTAGTACAAGGTAATAAATTACGGATTTCACACATAGTATTAAGTGATTTAATTTCTAAAAGTACAAAAACTGAAGAAAGGAACTGAGTAAAAAATTAAGTTTTTAAAATACAAACAACTTACAGAGCTGTTGTACAATAACACCTAATTAAGCGTGCTGAGCTTGGGGAAAGGGTCAATCTTGCTGAGAACAAGTTTCTGATGTTGAATGGAGATGTAGCCTTTGACTTTTCCCTCATTGATCAAGTTGGCTAATATACAGTGAGCTTCTTCCAGTTCAATACTTTTATTCTCCATAAAATGAAGAGCTGCTAACAGATCGTTCATTGCCAGTTGGTGTGTTTTTGAGCACAAATATCTGAAAAAATAATTCTTATACAATAAAGGTTTATCTGGCATTTTCAACTTGTTTCCTGTGGTATGAACAATAAGTATGAAAGAGTATGGTTGATAAACTAAAAAAAGTTAATTTGTAGCAATATATATATACAGGGTGTTTTAAAACTCTCACTATAAAAACTTTGAAGCATGTTTCCGACACTTAATTTTTACTAAACATTGTTATTTAGCATCCCAAAAATGTATTATCAAAGTATGAACAGATTTGAGGTTGACTAAGGAATACTATAGAATTACCGCTTTTTCTTTGGAAATCATGCATTTTACTGAAAAATTCAGGAAAAACCAATGTCACAACTTTAAGTATTTTTGACATATTTCCGTTATTAACCCTTTCGCTTCCGACGTCCGATATATCGGACGTCATGGTTTTTTCGAAAACTTCCAACGTCCGATATATCGGACATCCGCGGAAATTTTTTTTTCAGTTACTTAAATTCGTCCGATTATCATGAAACTATAGCAACGTATGCATAAACATACAGGTTACACTAGAAATTAGGTTTTATCGTCTTTTGAATAATAACTTTAATTTTACGCATCTTTGAATTTGAACGTCTGTGACTTACAACTTAACCTTTAGCATATGTGTCCGTTTGATGTCAGCTGTGTTGCGTATTACTTTTAATTGTTTTTAGAGTGTTTTATTTATTTCATAATTAGTATTTGCTTCTTTATAGTTTGTTTAGTGTTTATATCGAAGTGTAAATATGAGTAACGGTAGACTAAAACGAGAACGATCGCCCATTAGCGAGAACACTATCTTCCATGAATTGATTGCGAATCAGCGTAAAAAAATTCTACAACTCAGACATTTTTAAAGGTAAGACCATACAAATTTGTAAGCATGTTAGCAACAAGATTATCTTTAAAATGTATATCTTGAAAATGTTCTAAGATTTTTTTTGTGCACTGTAGGTTAGTTCAAACTACAAAAATAAAAAAAATTAAAAATTATTTATACATGTATATACATATAAATAAACATTTTTTAACTAATAAATATTACTTTATCAATTATATTTATAGAGAATTTAATGACAAAAAAAACAAAACAAAAATCATTCAATTCCATTCATAAATAAAAAATATATAGCATATTTCTTAAAACAATGCATTTTCATCAAAAAGGACCTTGGAAGTCTTCGCAAATACCACATAACGGACGTCGGAAGCGAAAGGGTTAATTAAAATTATATTTTAATAGCCTTAATTTATTTTGTGTTTTTACACTGAAAACATTTGAAAACTATTTTGGTCTATAGTAATTATTATTTCTTCAGATAAAACAGAAAAACTTCTTTCGCGAATCGCAATCAGTGGCTATTATGCAATCATTATTAACACTGTTCCATTGACCAAAAGAAGCCAAAAACTCTGGTAAGTAATGGTCTATCTCTTTTCATTTACCGTCTATCTGTCTGTTTGTATTTTTTTTAATAAATAATATTTTTCAAAATATTCCATCAAATTTAACCATTTAACAAGTAGGTTTCTGAATGGAAATCACAATTTACCAGGTATCGATGTTAAATTGACGTCAGGGGTATTGAGAGATAACCCGCTCCATACAAATCAATACGCATACATGGCTGGAAGATCTGCTGAGTCGGCTCTTCATAGACTCGTCACGAGAGTCAAGGAGACAATTCGGCAGAAGGAGCTAGCCGGACATAGAGGGGGCGTTCAACAATGTCTCCCTGCAGTCTATGATCGCTGCTGTCGCAAGGATGGGTGCCAGTGGTAACATTACCAGATGGATCGAGGCCTACCTACGCAGCAGAATGGTTAAGGCAATACTGAACGAAGTGACTGTTCAGGTTGTAGTCGGAAGCGGTTGTCCTCAAGGGGGGTCCTTTCCCCTCTCCTGTGGTCCCTGGTTGTTGATGAATTTTTAAAGGTGCTTAACGGGATGGGGGTATATGCTCAGGCATACGCGGACAACGTGTGCATACTGGGCATTGTTAAGTATGCCAGCACAGTGTCGGACATTGTCCAGTCTGCCTTGAGATTCTTGAAAGGTGGTGTAGAAACAAGGGGCTCACTGTTAATCCTAACAAGACAGAACTTGTACTCTTCACTAGGAGGAAGAGGCTGGATGGTCTATACATGCCCACTATGGGAAATATGATGCTAAGAGCTACAGGGTCGGTTAAGTATCTGGGGGTCATCCTGGACGCTAAACTGAACTGGCTCAACACCTACAGGAAAAGGCCAGGAAGTTCAGAATGGCTTTTTGGGCTTGTTGGAGGGCCATTGTGACAACATGAAAGTTTGTGCCAATTCTTTGGAACCATTTATTATTACTTAACTAGCATGTTGACCTCATTCTGTTTTTATATCTGCTTGTAAGATAGTCAAGAAACATATCTTGATTGCTTCCTGCTATTGATAAAAGCAGGAAGCAGGATGCTGTTATCTATATTTTATGATAACACCATGTCTCTGTTTATTATCATTTGGATGATGATATACCCGTCACGTAAGCCAAAGGATTCAACTAATTTTTCTGACAGCATAATGGCACAGTCAAAATTAACCTTACAGAGTAGAATTATTTTTGTGTCATATATTTCATTTTTAGCATGCTCTTTTTTAAGTCTAGTTATTTTTATATCCATTTATATATGTTGAGTTATTTACGTCTTTGAATGTTCCAGTACACTTAGTCTAAATAATTATAAAAAAGTTTCCTCCTTCTTTTAGTACCAGTAAAAATATGCAAAACCAGTTTTGTTCTGTGCAACTATAATAGAAAAAAACTGATCCCATCAACTTCCACTCTAATGCAAGATACCATTTATTGAAGGTGAGCTCTACACCACTATGTCACAGACCAATGCCACTATTAACTAAAACATTTCCATGAATAAGCCATGATGTAATATTACGTCAACGTGTTCTGAATGGTCAAGGGTTTTCAGCGAATCAAAATGGTAGAACTGATTTTGTTTTTTAAAATCCACAACAATAGACTAAACTGTGCCTGAGCCTGGTTCCACGTTCTTATTGCCTGTAGAGTTACAAGTTAATAATTGGAAATATGATATAGGCCTTTTTTTAATATTTAGGGGTAATTAAATATCATTGACTTCAAGAGGTTAATTTTTGTAATTAATACATTGTTCATAATATATGTTTATGTATAACCAAAATGATGAACTGAAGCCAGAGGTACAGATAATAATAATAGTAAAGAAGAAAACACGATACAGTTGTACAGCCTGAGGCCCTGAAACATTTTAAAATACTTCGCTTATTTATTTTTTCTTTTTTTTCTACATTTAACAATTTTATAGGTATGCTGATTTTCCCCCTTTCACTTTTTACTTAAATTCTAGTCCTAGTCCTAAAAATAACTTATTACTGCATTATCAATGCTCAACTTATAGAAATAGAATAAATGGTAATACTGAAAGGTTGGTTTGGAGGTGAAATACAATCAAAATGTATGCAGGATGGGTAGGCCTGTAGTCAACTGTTCTTGTACTAAAGAACTATTAAAAGTAACAGAACCTAAATTTAGTATTGTTTTTATTAATTAGGTTTTTCTAATTTAATAATTGGTCGGTAGCATAGTTGGTTAAAGCCCAGCTTCATAAGCTAAAGGTTCTCAGTTCAATCCCAATCAGAGTTGTAACAAATTTTGAAGGGATCAGCTGATAACCACCGGCTGTTTATTTATCAATGGGCTACTAATTAATAACACCCTAAAGAATGGTCAGCCGTAGTTTGTAACAATGACTATATTTGCTCATCTACACTCATGACATTCATTCAAAATCCATATTCGCCCATATTTTGACGATCATTATAATAACAAACAACATCTTAATAAATAAATGTTGTTCTTATGAGATAAAAGAATTTTCAATGGATTTTCAAAAAGTTATTTTGATTAAGTGATTAATTTCTTAGTGCAAAATCTTCATTCCCTAAAATGTCAAGTCAATAAATAATAACAGAATAAATATTAAGTATTGTTTTTGTTTAACAGTTGTTTTTAATTATTTATAGATATAAAAAAATCAGATAATTTTAACTTCACGCTAAAAAGAGGAAATGTTACACCAGCACAAACATTATAAACAAAACAGCCTATGTATTAGTTTAAAATGCATTAAAGTAATGAAAAACCGTACTGCGACAGAAAAGGTTATATTTGCTTAAGCAATCTCATAAAAAAATTATTTACGAATGTGTAATTTATTTTATTTTTCTTCACATTGCATCCTTAAATAGTTAAAAAAATAACCTCTTATTTCAAACTGCCCCATTTGAAGCCCTCTCATTCCTATGTTGAATGGTAACTAAGGTTTGGCCGGTATCATGATATTTATTATCTACTTTATTCTAGTTCTTTGTGAGATAATGTTTAAATCTTGCTTAGTACATATTTAACCCTTTGTACGCAGCAAACGGATATATACCCAGCCTTCATTTTGTCTCATAAGCCAATATATCTGAAATGAAATATTTCTGTCGATAGTGTAAAGGATAGTTCCAAAAACTTCCAATAGAGTGCAGCATCAACTTAGACATGTCTTTAACTAACTCCCTCAGCCTATCAAAAATGTAAATCGTCTATGAATGAAAAGGGGCGGAGCAGCCAATCAGAGCGTGCATGGGCACCATACCGTCTCCTGCCTTTGCACACATGTAAAACGAAAATACCATCGGTCTGTCGCCCCACCCAAGCACATTGTTTTCATCACATATCATTCTTTTACTTTGTTTTCTAGTTTTAAATTATTTTGTAGTAGTTATTATTGTATCATCAATGACATGTACTGTTAAACGTTTAAATTAAAATGTTGACAATTTTTTATATTGTACTTTTCATCATAATTGTACATATACAATAAAATAGCATTAAAAATTATAATTTTAACTTTAAATATAAATCTATTTATTTTAATTACGCGTTACTTTAAAATAGGGTAAAATAATTTCCGTGAGCAAAGGGTTAAAGCATAAAGAATATTGTGCTATCCAAAGGCTTGCAGTTTTTGAGGCACAGAAATGAGTCAGTCAATGGTATTGGAATAAATTGGGTGGAAGGGAATAAGGGTAGGTATATCATGAGGATGGGAGGGGTGGCTTTGACTTGGTGGATCATGAATAACTGGTCGAAACATTTTATTATTATGCCGTTCAAGGCAATGCATTATCACTTTTATCTTTTTACTTGTCTGACCGCTATCAATTTGTAAAGCTGGGGAATCAGAGATCTAGTCTTCTACATGTAACTAGTGGGGTCCCCAAGGTTCTGTCTTGGGTCCTTTTTTGTTCACAGATTGTATAAATGACCTTCCTAACTTTGTGCCTGACAAAACTATTCTATATGCTGACGATACAACTTTACTGACTTCAAACAGCAATTCTGAACTCAATAAGGTCATTATTAATTATATGAAAGAAAGAACTGTTCTCTGTTTTGAAGGAAATGGTTTAGTTGTTAATGATAATAAAACAGATGACATTATTTTTAGTTTACGTAGGCTATCTGACCCTGGAAAATTTGTTAAGTTGCTTGGCATTAGTCTGGACCCAGGGCTTAATTGGAAAGCTCATACTAACTCTCTTTGCTCTCATCTGTCAAGGGTTATACTTTGCCTAAGGAAGTTAAGGTTGTGTGTTAGTCGTAATGTGCTCATTACGGCTTACTATGGACTGTTTCACTCCCACATTTCTTATTGTACAATTCTCTGGGGTAACTCATTTGGAGCTAAAGAAGTTTTTAAATCGCAAAAGAAAGCTATCCTTAGCATTATGAGTATCAAATCCACAGATTCGTGTAAGCCACATTTTGTAAGTCTTGAAATACTCACGCTTCCTTTCATTTTTATTTTGCAGTCATTGGTTTTTTTAAAAGAAAACCTTAACATGTTTAATTTAAGAAGTCAGATACATTCGCACAATAACAGGATTCAGAACGACATAGACTTAAGAAATTTTAGGCTTAATAAAACACAACAAACATATATGTATAAAGGCGTGCAACTGTTTAATAAGTTCCCTACCACAGCTAGAACAGTAAGCATATCAAATTTTAAGCATGTTTTTACTGAATGGTTGAAAAGTAAAGCCTTTTATTCTTTAGATGAAATGTACTTGCACGACCTTAGCGATCTTAACTTCTAGTGATTTAGATTGTAATATTAGGAATGACGCATGTTTTTAATATAAGACTTTAGATTATATACAATGACTTTGTCAATGCATGTACAACTTGTTGGACAACAATAAAGATATGAATATAAATGGGTATGCACACAGCCATATCTTATCGTTAGCACTTACAAAGTTATGGTTCATTTCGTTAAAAATCTAGAGCTCCCAGCAGTTTCACAATATTCTTGTTTCTTTGTAATAATTCAAAGCTCACCTAATTTTTTTCTAAAAAACAAACAAATAATTTAGTGACACTAAATATTCTCTGATATTAGAATTAATATTATCTACTTTAAAGAACTTACACTTTCTTGAATAGATTTCTGTATGTGACAATTTTTAATTTCTCAATGATAAGGTAGATTCCACACTTGATAAAAAAGGTTTGGTGTTGTTGCATTGTATTTGACAGTTCCGATATACACCCTCTCTTCACGGCCAACACAACTTCCCATAGCTGGAGTAGGTCGTACTTCTCTAGAACTGCTCTCGTCGGCATATAGCCCTGGAACAGAACAAAGAACTGCTGTTGCTAGCGTGGTAGCTCAATGGAAAATAAGTCTTCAGACTGCAGAGGGCAAGGTCCAAGGTTTGAATCCCCACTGAGCCAAAGGTTGGTACTTCACTTGTTGAATAAGGTTGATGCACAGGCCGTCAACTAGTGAGTGGTGGTTAAAAAAAAAAAAAAAAAAACTAACTTTTGTTTACAGCAATATCACTATTAGGTTTTATGTTAGTGTGGTCTCAGTGGAAAGGATGTTTTTTGCACGTCTTTGTAGACGGTTCTTATAATTAACAAGGGGTTGGTTCCTTGGTATGACTCAAGGCATCCACGTTCAAAGATGGCTTGTTTAAGATTCTGCAGAGCCTTGATTTACACAGTAATAATGTTAATCTAAGTTTTCTTCCATTAATATTTTTAAGGACAGCATTTAATATTTGTTTCAACCCCTCTGTAGGCGTAATCATGTAAAGGAGTTTTATGTAAAAAAATGCAAATTCTTAGAAAAAACCTCACTTACTTTACAGTTTATTTAGTACTATAATGAAATATAGATCCGATTTATAACAAATATGACACTTAAAAACTATTTATCCACATTAAAGAAATCGCTCAAAATGTTTTTCCTCTTCATTTTTCTTTAATGCATTTTATAGACTATTTAATCATTTTAATTTTTAACAAACAATTCCTCAAAATATATCATCATACAACATAATAAATATTAAAATATATTTTATGCATGTACTAGCTAAACCCGGCCATGCTTTGCTGTGTCATAGTCTGATATGAACTAGTGGGGATGTTCAGTATTAACATAAGTTGTTGGAAAAATAAAGGTATCGTTTACTTCTATTCATCTGAAATGAAGTAAATTACAGTTGTTTTCCTAAATAAACAATCATTTGGTCGTAATAATACACTAAAGGATGTAATGTGCATATAAATCAGCTCTGTCCCACCTATTAAACTCTCCTTACCGAGTGGCTTGTAACCTAATCCAACATATAATTAAAAGTTTATTTGCAGATTATAATGTAACTGTTACTACCCTCAATGCAGCGTTATTACCGTTCAAATAAAGAGGCCTTTATTAATGTGGCGAAGTTAGAACTACTCCATCTTCTCAACTGTTTAACCACAATATAAAAATATACAGCTATTCATAATACGACCCATACAATGAACATTTTTTTAAATAAGAGTACAAAAAATTTTAAAAGGTTTTTAGGCTTTTAGGAAAGCTAGGGTTTGAATAAAGCACTAAGTGATAATATACTCTTTCTTGTAAGTTGTAAATAATGTTTGTGTCCTGCAATTTTACTGTAAGAGCAAACTGGAGGGAGGGGAATTTTTTTCTTAGTGCTGCCTTTGATTTTTGCATTAACCCTTTTAGTGCTACGGCATAGCTGAGAGTGACGCTGCGATTTAGTCAAAAGGTGCAGGGATCACTGTGAGTGATGCTACATGTTTTGAACAATACACCATAATTATTTTATTTTACCGGCCGCAAACTCTGAATTCTAAAAGCTTCTGAGTATTAGTTTTTACAATTTGGTTGTCTGTGGATTGCTTCTGCCTAACACAACTGAGTTAAAGAATATGTGGCCTTGACTGTTCATGAAATTGGAAGTACTGTATTCATGTTTTTGACATTTTTGGTCATCTTTGTAACTGTTGCTTATTTGTTGTTACTTTTAGTAATAATAAGAAAAAAAAATCATAACGGTTTTTATTATAATAGTTATTTCACATAAAACTAAAAAAGTTTTTTTGATAATATTTTTTAAATCAAATAACTTTATTTATCGTAAGAATTTTTACAAATTATTGACAAAGTCTCTTTACAGCTAAATAGCAAAGTCAGAATTATATATACAACTAAATATAATAAATACATATATATATATAATAAATTTAGTAGTAATTCATTTTATTTTAAAATGTTATCTTATGCATATTAAAAATTTTGATTAAATGACAAAAAGGATGAGCAGGCAGCTAGTCATAATATTTCTTTTTAAAAACCTTTAGAGGATATTCATTAATCATGGGCTCTAGAACACTGAACACCCTGAGAGATAGGACTAAATGACTGTTGAGAGGATATTCATTAATCATGGGCTCTAGAACACTGAACACCCTGAGAGATAGGACTAAATGACTGTTGAGAGGATATTCATTAATCATGGGCTCTAGAACACTGAACACCCTGAGAGATAGGACTAAATGACTGTTGAGAGGATATTCATTAATCATGGGCTCTAGAACACTGAACACCCTGAGAGATAGGACTAAATGACTGTTGAGAGGATATTCATTAATCATGGGCTCTAGAACACTGAACACCCTGAGAGATAGGACTAAATGACTGTTGAGAGGATATTCATTAGTCATGGGCTCTAGAACACTGAACACCCTGAGAGATATGACTAAATGACTGTTGAGAGGATATTCATTAATCATGGGCTCTAGAACACTGAACACCCTGAGAGATAGGACTAAATGACTGTTGAGAGGTTTACTTAGTCAATAGAAAGGTATAGTTTTTTTGCTAATCTAACCTAACCTAACCTATAGAAAGGTACAGGTATTGTTTTTGCCTGTAGTACTGTGGCAACGGATGCTGGGATTCAGATTGAGTAAATGGGGGTTGTTAAGAATATAGACAAGTATGTAAAACAAATACAGATAAACAACATTTAGCAGGCCAAGTTCTTTAAAGTAAGGTCTGCAATGATCCATAGGATGTAAGCCTTTTAGCACTCTAATAGCTTTAGAGCAGCTTCACAGCTGCCACTACAGCATCAGGGGGTTTATGACGGAAGGATCAACCTTACATTAGCCACCTGCTGCAAAGAAAATTTGTTTTTTCGTTTTTGTATGTATAATAAGTTGATTTAAGTTATTTTAATTAAAAAATAAAAAAACACTGTAAAACAAATGTATGACGTTATTACGCGGTTGTTGAACTGTCAAAATAAAGAGTTTCTTTCTTTCTTTCTTTAATTTTTGCAAAATAAGTATGTCTTGTATGCTAGAACTATTTCCCCACAGCACCACACCGTATCTTAATATTGACTGAAAATAGCCTAAATAAGCTGTTCTCAAATAGCTCTCAGGAAACTCAGTTTTAAGACTCAGCTCTAAGTAAATCACCCTAGAGAGACTTTTACTAATGAAATTAATATGTGACTTCCAGTTTAGAGAATTGTCAAAGTAAACTCCTAAAATTTAACAGACCCAACAAGGTTATTATCATGTGAATTAGAGCTGTTATTGTTATTTAGACTAAAAGTTATAGCTTGAGCTTGTCATTATTTAATAAAAATCCATAAGGCTTAAACAAGTGCTGGCGGACTCAAGAGAGTCAGCTGCCAAGTTATTCAGTTCATTAAGGTCATTATTGAGACTGAACAAAGTTGTGTCATTTGCATAGCGTATAGTTTGGGTATTAACATAGGTAGATAAGTCATTAATACTTATGAGAAATAAAAGTGGGCCTAAAACCGAGCCTTGAGGTACACCCCAATTAAGTTGTAATTCTTGTGAAATCTTGCCACCTACTTGCCCCACCTGGTGTCTATTTTCAAGATATGATTTTTAAAAAATGAGGGAAGTGTCTGAAAGCCCATAGAATTTGAGTTTTGTTAAAAGTTTAGGATGATCAACACAGTCAAAGGCTTTGCTCATGTTACATAGAGTGGCCCGAGCAGAATCCTTACTTTCAAAAGCCTGATATATTTTCCTAGAGAGATCATCCATAGAAAGAACTGTAGATTTACCTTTTCTAAATCCATATTGTTCAGAGATCCGTTTTGTTATTATTTGCTTGTTTAAAATTTTTCTCTTTTGTATTACGGGTGAAACATTTACATGTTTATCCCCCATTTTATGTAATATAAAACAATAAAAATACTACAGTATAAAGATATGTTGTCAAATAAATTTATTATGATTTTTTAACAGACCTTTGCATTTTTGGTCGAATTAGGCTATCATTTCTGTGTCTGACATAAGGCCAGATGCGGTAGTAATAAAAGGGTTAAATAATGTTTTTTTAAGATGACTAAGTTCCTTTGCACTTATTTATCTTCTCCCATTTAACATTTCAAAATAATCAGGTCTTAGTCAATATCCTTTCGAGAACGTTTATACAGTAGAACGGTTAACGGAAACCCGGATCAACCGAAACGGTCCGTAGTAAATAATTATGAGTACAGTACGTAATACAGTAATAACAAAACCAAACAGTATTAGTACAACACTGAACTAATAACTGCACTTAACATTGGTTGTCCACATCAAAACAAAGAAAATGTGGCAATAACACCTCTAACGATCCAAGCAGATGACGACGTAAAAGTTAACAAATTTCGTAAATAACACATTACTGTATTACGTTGTCTGAAAACGATTATGGGAGTTCTAAAGGCATCTAAATGTGGATTGATTCATAGTATTTCAAATAATATTTAAATGCCTATGTCTATGTTTGGGCTATATAAAACAATTATATATCGTGTATGCACATCGTCGTATGCATGAGTCATCGCCGATGTTTCTGATGAACTTTCTGACCAAAATATTGTTGAGGCTGTGTTGCAGCCAGCTGACAACGCAACAGAAAACATAGCAGACAACGTGGATGATGGAATCGGCAAAGTGACGACTGATTTAATGCATTAGAGGTAAGTCAAACTTTACTGTATGGCCCAAATACAGAAATTTTAATAAAGATTCGTTTTTAAACAAGTTAAATTACAATCACTTTTGGTATTATTTTAGGTTGCCCTAAAATTTGTGGAACAATGCAGTGAATCAACGCCGACTAGCGTCCTTCTAATTAAAAGATGGCAGGACATTGCTGCTCAAAATTGATGCCAAGGATTTACGAAAAAGTAAACAAAAATCACTGATTTCTGTAATACTTAATGTACAATGCTGTAGTAACATGAGTTTTTCAGTTTATAGTATTTTTTAAACCATTGTAACATTTGCTGTAGTTGAAATAAAATACTGTATTATATGAACATTGTTTGTAAATTCATTTTTCCTACACTCCATGTTTATAGGATATTTTTAGCATATGAAAGTTTAACCGAAAAATTGGTTATCCGAAACAACTTTCCCTCTTTATTACGGTTAACCGGGGTTCTACTGTAGCATGTTTTTTAACTTTTAGATTGCCCATAATTTTTATGTAGCTATTGACTATTATCTCAAACTCTAGTTAATTCCTCTGATGTTATCCTTTGACAAGACTTTAGTCGGAGCGATTGTATATGCAGTATAGCTCAGATTAGAGCTACAATAAAACCGCTTTAATGCACCCTCAGCTGTTCCGTTTTTCCGGTTAATCCGCCTATGCTCAATCTCGCAAGCTTGTGCCGACTTCTCGATAGCTCACTGAACATTGTTTACTTTTGTTATTGCTTGCTCGCTTCAGAATTAATATGCAACAAACATTAACTCGAGTTGACACATAACTATTCAGTGCTATGCTATCTCTCACGTTGATATGCTCAATCTCGCAAGCTTGTGCCGACTTCTCGATAGCTCACTGAACATTGTTTACTTTTGTTATTGCTTGCTCGCTTCAGAATTAATATGCAACAAACATTAACTCGAGTTGACACATAACTATTCAGTGCTATGCTATCTCTCACGTTGATTTGTTGATATTTTTGTACTGGACTGTACAGTTTTATGCTTTCTTAGTTTTAAAACACTATTCTTCCTTATTCTCTTTCTTCCATAATCGCTATACAGTACTGTATTATGTAGTATTGTACTGGCCTGATTCATGTTGTTTACAGCTATAACGTAAAAAATATTGCCTTTTTTGGATAACTCAACCTTTTTTGCGTTCTGAACAAGTCACTAATCACGAAGGTGATGGATAACTGGGATTCTACAGTATGTTAAGTAGAGTTTACATTACCATCGTCTAGAGCATCTCTTAGCTAAATAGTATTAGGTATACTCTGATACATACGACCTTACAGCTGGAGGTTACACAATGATTAAATACACAATTGAGCATACCTTGTCTTAATTGTAAAAAAATGCACAGATACAATAAATATAGGTAGTGTAGAGGCGTTCATAGCAAGTCACTAACTTGTATGAATAAATTTCATTTATTCACAACAGTCTATAAGTAGTTGTAGTGAAATTTAATCTAAAAATAATTTTAAAAATTGGCACTGTAAATATATAGAATAAGGAAGTGTTATAAAAGCATCAAAAGAAAATGTCATACCAAGAGGATTTTTACTGGAACTAGATACAGAAGAATCAGCCTCTTATTCTTCTTTGACAATTTGTGACACTTGACAAAAGCATAAGTCAAATATTCATTTGCTGAAACGAAACAGAAAAAGTAAGTTACAAATTGTATTAATGGTGTTCGATCAAAAATTATTTTTGAAATATTTTGAATAAAATTGTTTGTCTTGTCCTCAACATTTAAAAAAATATGTTGAGGTGAGACCCATCCCCCCCACCAAAGCTGGTAAGCGTGCCAACCGGGGGATGGCTCAAAACAAGTCGAGCGATGGGATCACGGGTGGCAGTTGGAGGGTCAAAATAAAACTCGGCAGCTGAGCAAAACTAGTTTATTACCAAAAAAAACAAAACCTGGCTGGCATAAGGCCACAATATAAAAGGCAGAAGGCCACAATATCAATTCGCACTTCAATAAATAACCATTAACACTAAAATTAACAAGATACTACACATTAATAACAAACGCTAAAAATACCAAAAACTCTACAAATACCAAAATTGCCAATAAACAACTACATGGCCTATCTGCAGCCTAGCCTGAGACACCCCAAAACGTAAGAAAAATTTAATGCCCAAAAGAAAAGTGAAAATTTAGAAAACGTCAGGAAAACAACAATTAAACCGGCAATTTAGCCCAAATCCCAAAATTCCACCGGGCCAGGGAGTAAGCCGGAATCCCTGGGCAGCTCCGAATTAGAAGTTACGTAAAAGTACAATAATCCCCTTTTGACGAGGTTAAAAATTAAACAATTAAAAAGAAAATCTAACACGGTACCGTTCGAGTAAAAATGCACTTCAAGACATCTATAATACAATTAACACCAACAAAAATAAATAACAATAACTAGGCCTAAACATATAAAATAAATAATAACAGGATGTAACAATGGGGACCTAACAAATATAAAAATCTAAACAAATGTAACAATAGACTAAACTAATAAAGATAAATAACAATAAAGATTAACAGCGAACTTTCTTTGTGTATTTTAAAAAGTTTTTCTTTCTTTAATAAATAAATATATGCAAGTCCCCATGGCTGAGTTCCATAAATCACTGTTCAGTCTTAGGCCTAGGCCACATAAAGTTCCACAAACTTTTTTTTTCTTCTTTTTTTTTATATTTCACTGTTAGAGACCCCCAGCTCAGCCGCCAGGAAAACAAAATGGAAAGCACTGACCTGAGGACTGAAGACTCCTACCCAAAGATGTAGGTGGGGCAGCAGGGTCGCCAATGGCCTCTATACATGGTCCTCAGGCCAGGCTGGCAGTGCAGAATGATCGACAATCCCGGGACGGCAGGCCGAGGGTAGAAGCGTCCTACTCGAGGACCCTGGAGTTTTAGTGTGTCTATCTGAACATGTCTATTTCTGCAGGCAGCACAAGACAACTGAACAGCCAGGCCAACCTGACCGAAGCTGCTGGAACACGGAACGAAACGGAACTGGGCCAACGGCCACCAAAGTACGCGAAACGCTGGGCAAAAGCGAATCTCAGGCAGCCCGGCAGACTACGACGGAAAAAACGAAACTGTACCGGTCCAAGACCCGGTACAGAGGGAACAAATTAAAAAAAAAATATTTGAAAGAGATGTGGCAATCTAAAGTGGCTAGTTTGGCATTTCTTGGTTCCCAACTCATTAACAAATCATGCGATATATTTTATTCAAATTTTGAAAATATAGCGAACAAATGGTACTAACTAACATAGAGGTAATTAAAACTAATTGTTTTGAAAAGTGTAACCAATTATTATTTTATAACTGACGTCTGAATGAATTTTGTTTGATATTTGTACAATTATCTTTGGCTGGAAAAGTAGATTAATAATACATAACATATTTATTGATAAAGTTTACAATAAATGAGGGAGTTATTCTCTGTTGTGCTCGGGCATTGAGCAAAAGTGTTGTTGTTTTTCCATGCCAAAAGCAAGGTATTCACTCTGCTACTCGTGACAGTAGCGGCGAAATGTTGAACTAAACTCCATCCAGCACCAGCCTGAACTGATCGGAAATCAAATGAAGCTATTCAGCAAATCAATAAAAAAGTAAATTCTAATACGCCTATAAAAATGTGGCACTTAATTTAGAGGCAAATTAACCTAATAGTGTTTGTGTTTAGTGGGCTTCTCTGGTAAATTTTCTGAGGCCCAACTCTTTCTATATTAATTTGTTACAATAAGCACATCTTGAGATCGATTATAGAATTGTTCGGGCCATTCAAATGAGTAATCAAACACTAATTTTTGCTAACTAATAATTATTACAGATAAGGTTGATAATTTTCTAAAAAGGCATAATTTTCATTTTATGACAATTGTTGTTGCAATGCTTATTCTATAAAATACATAGCTATTCTTTACTAGTTTTTCAACGTAACAAATATATCTTAACCCTTCGCGAGCGTATGCTGACTTTCTCTCTCTCTCTCTCTCTCCCTCTACTCACCTGAAGAAAATGCCTGTGGTGTTGAAAATTTGTGAGATTTTGTGTATTTTGTGTTTGTGACTACTACTCTGATTTTAGTGAACTTGTCTTTTAAGGTAAGTTTGCTGATGTCCTATCTCTCTAATATACAAATGTTAAAAAGAGTACGTTTTTATTCATACAAAGTTTAGTTTGACGTATACTTATAAACTCATGCTTTATTACACCATTCATTCCATCATCATGGAAGCTATCTATTTTTTCCCCAGGAAAGGTTTTAAGGTGTAAGTGTAAGTGTTAAGGAAAGGTTTTGTAGAGCTCAACATCACTGGCCTTTTAAGTTTCAATGGTAATGTAATGGAGTTAAACTAATCATCAGCTTTCATATAAGAACAAATTAAATTAAATATTTTGAAATATACTAACTGATAAAATTGGGTGTTTATACTAATAAATAGGGAGCAACCCAAGTGCAGTGAATAAGCTACTGTCAATGAATGTATTATGATTTTACTTTTTATAGTGGACCTACTAATATATGAAGTCAAAAGTCACAAGCTGTGGTGTCACGAATGCAGGGAGTGAATCTTCCTACCAACTGGCATTACGAAGGTCGAGGTTACTCGAGCATGGCTAATGACGGGCTCGGCATGCAAAGCATGCAGTATCCCCTAGTATTTTGTACAACAAACAATAAAATAATGGAGAGTTTCCTGCCCTTTAACAACGGCAATCAGATAATATGTCTCCGGCTTTTGTTAATACACACAATATTTTCAGAAAGACCGTTACATTACCTGTTGAATAATCACTATAAAACATAGCCATTCTTCCAACGAAATACTTGTAAGTTATCTGTTGGCTCAGTGTGAATCTGTCCTTTAAAGGCGAAGAGTCGATAGCACGGATGAGAGGTTTCATAAGATGAAGTTTATTGATGCGAAAGTAGACTTTGAACAGCTGATTGACCAGCGACATCATACCCCACTTCTTCGTGTCATGTTCCGATGTTCGGCTAAAACATAGTTCAACATATAATTTACGAATGTGTACTATTTTAGAGCTTTAAAGACTTGTCAGTTAGCTGAAAATCAGACCAACACTACGTGGTTCGGATTCTACGTAAATCTGTAGGTCCCAAGTTACCCTGGCTATTGGGCTATTAATAAACAGTCCTTTCTGAGCTAAGTCGAACTCAGATAGTAACAATGACTATACTTTTTCATCTAGGTTCATTACACTCATTAGCCCCTCATATTCACCCATATCTTAACGATTGGTGTCTTAAGAATAAATAAATGAATAAACTAACACCAAATAAACACAATCTTGTATTATACCTTGACATTTTTTTTTAATGTGCGAAATTCATACATATATGTTGATAGAAAAGCCACAGATAGTTTTTACAGATTATGTTATTCAAAATTATTCAAAGTCAAATTACCTTTATTTTACATTATGCACATGGGTACAATAAGTATTGTCATGAAAATTAAGCAAGATAATTATAATAGATTATGATGAGTAAACATTTTTAAAAGAATAAAATGCCTTTTGAATCAAATAATATTTTTAATACTGATTTAATTAATTTAATAGTTTTCTAATCTTGATATTGTTTTTAGCATTGATTTAAAAACTTCTAGATTATCCATCATTGAGTCATTTTGACAGTGATGTAAAATTTGTTAGTTATTTTGTATACTATGAACTTTACTATTGTTTGAGGCTATATGTTCAGAAATTTATGATTTCTGATTTATATTTTGGTAGGCGTTCTTTATAATATGTTATGAATCCTTGACTAGGTGATTCTATAGAAATGTTGTTTATTTAATTTATTATTATTTGTTACAGTCTGAGCATTTTAAAATATAAACTCCATCAAGACATTCTACAATAAGACAGTAGATGTACTTTGTCTTCAGTACATATTCTGAAGTAAGCTATCAGATATTCTGCAATAAGATAGTAGATGTACTTTGTCGTCAGTACATATTCTGAAGCAAGCTATAAGACATTCTGCAATAAGATAGTAGACTTACTTTGTCTTCAGTATATATTCTGAAGCAAGCTATAAGACATTCTGCAATAAGATAGTAGACTTAATTTGTCTTCAGTATATATTCTGAAGCAAGCTATCAGACTTTCTGCAATAAGATAGTAGACTTACTTTGTCTTCAGTATATATTCTGAAGCAAGCTATAAGACATTCTGCAATAAGATAGTAGACTTACTTTGTCTTCAGTATATATTCTGAAGCAAGCTATCAGATATTCTGCAATAAGATAGTAGATGTACTTTGTCTTCAGTACATATTCTGAAGCAAGCTATCAGACTGCTTTTGGCTGTATTGCGAGGGCGAGCCGGTGGCCAAACGGTCTAAGGCGTCAGGACTTTGAGCTTGGATTAGAGATAGCGCTGGTTCGAATCCGGCCTAGACCAGAAGATTTATCAGTAATATTTACCTTCTACTGTACTGGTTCGCCCCGTTACTCTGTCTGATTAAGTTCTTCGTACAGATCAATAGTCTATGAGGAATGGGCAGAGTAAGGTTAAGAAGGAGGTTGGTGGCCTCTCCTTAAAAAAAAAAAAAATAAATAAACTTTCTGCAATAAGATAGTAGAGTTACTTTATCTTCAGTACATATTTTGAAGCAAGCCATCAGACAATCTGCAATAAGATAGTAGATGTACTTTGTCTTCAGTACATATTCTGAAGCAAGCCATCAGACTTTCTGCAATAAGATAGTAGACTTATTTTGTCTTCAGTACATATTTTGAAGCAAGCCAACAGACATTCTGCAATAAGATTGTAGACTTACTTTGTCTTCAGTACATATTCTGAAGCAAGCCATCAGACATTCTGCGATAAGATTGTATATGTACTTTGTCTTCAGTATATATTCTGAAGCTAGTCAATAAACATTCTGCAATAAGATAGTATATGTATATTTGTCTGCAGTACGTACTGTTGGAGAAAAAATAATAAACACTCAAGTTTGAAACATCACTGTGAAGAAAGTACTAACACTAAAAAATCAAAATGACATTAAAAATTTCCTTATTTGGTCCTAATTTTTTAGGGTAAAAGGAAAATATTTATCTTTTAAATATGTTTTATAATCCCTAGTAGAATAAAAAAGAGCCTGATTTCTAAGCGTTGCCTCTTTTACTAACTTATCCCAGACTTTTATGGACTTTGGTTGGCAAAACAGTTTCTTTTTAATTTAAAAAAATTTTCTAGTAATTAATTGAGAAGGCCTACAAAATCGAATAAAACTTCAGTTTTGTACACAATAATATCTTCAATTATTTTTAAAAATGAATGAACATTTATATACTTGTATGAATTTATATGGACTAATAATCAAACGCAAGGCAGTAGCAGCAGCATGAGTAATCGTGGCACTCTCTCGACAACCGGAGCAGATGACAAACAAAGTGACGTTGTCGTGTTGATGTCTGTTCCAGCAGCTTTTCTTGGATTGTTTCCCATAAGAACTATATATCAACAAAAACTATTTTTTGTAGTTTACAGCAGTATATATATATGTTTAGTTCATAAAGCAGTATATATATGTTACCATTTTGATCGCAAGATATACATACATTTAGCGATTTGAATTTTCCAACTACTTATTTACCTGCTGAACAAACCTACTATGACCTATTTAAAGTGATTCGATAACCTAATGCTGAACTTTGTTAAATGATTCGTTTTTATATTTAGTTAAAAATGACAATATAGTTTTTTATTTTTTTTTTTTTTATTTATTCATAAGACGCCGATCGTCAAGATATGGGGGAATATGGATTTCGAATGAGTGTGATGAGTGTAGATGAGCGAATGTAGTCATTTAAATGGTTTTAATAATATGCTCTTTTTCATGGAGTAACACTTAAATTACTTCACCCGTGAGGAGTATAAATGAGTATTAGCATTGATTTTATATACAATAGCTTTACCATCCAATGTTAAATTTTGAGTCTCGAAATATCAGCTGTTTTTGTGCTCCATTATGGAGCGCTAGTGTAGTTCTATGTAAATGTAATGCAGTTTAAACCAGCTGTGGTTACGGTCCTCACTAACTAACTGCATTACTGGCACAAATATCCCTATTAGATGGGATATCTATTGTAGGAGTGTATAATCAAGGGTATTAGGCATGCCTATGACTCACTTCCTTTGTTGATGGGGTTCACTCGGTTACTGAGATGTTTGTCATATCACCTTTACACTCTGCACATACATAAGCATATAATCGGTTTCGGACGAACACCTTTGAAATGTGCAAAACCCAGTATGCCCAATATGCACAAACTCAAATGCTCTATGACAAATATCTTACTTCGTCTGCAGTATCGGTTTGTGCCACATCAATCAAGATGCCTCGCAAGTCAATGTTGTTGGAGAGTGAAACTGCTATGAGTATTAGTGCTATTTGTTTTTTTGTGGTATCCTGTTCATCAAAAAGTGTCAAATTGTTTAAGAGGATCTTTGTCTACAGTGAAGAAGTGTGCGTCTGCCATAAAGGAGAATTATTGGGAAAAGAATGAATTGATAGAAGACTTGCCGAGTGTGGAACCAATAAATTTTGAATCTGAATGACAGTGGAAGTTCTCCTCAATGCCACTTGTCATCACATTGTCATGTTTTGATTTAGATTAATTGCCTTTTCTAGATTAGGATACCTCTTCTATGAATGCTTTGCTTGTGTTAACTGTAAATATTGTTCATACATTCTGTAAACAGTGCAAAGATTGTATACATAATTTTTAAACCGTTGAAGGTACAAAGGCCTCATGAGAAAATTTTGATGGAAAATGAATTAAATGTAACAAATCATTGAAAGGTTCTAAAAAATAACAATGTAACTAAAAATAAAATGTTTAGCTGTGATCACAGTTTGATTGTACTGAGTCAACAGGCCTTAAAAACTGGCTTTACAATGGTGGCAAAGATGGAGCGCTTTCATGTAATGCGGAGTCGAGAGAGTGCCTAAACATCATGCGACGCTGCACAATGCCCTGCGTTTAGTTATTAATGCATATAAATTCATAGATGTATTTTATGTACACGTTCGTTCATTTTTTTAAAATAATGATATTGTGATATACAAAAGAAAGTTTTATTGCTTTTGTAGGCCTTCTCAATTACTAAAAAGAATTGTTTTACATTTTTCAAAAGAATTTTTTTATCAATTAGTAAAAGTTCACAAAACTATAGCATAAGTTAGTAGAAGAGTTGATTAATGGCCTATTAAACTTTCAATATAATCTGATGAGGGGTATTTATTGGAGAAATTTTTAAAGTCAAGGTTTCAGTCAAAAGCGTTAGAAATCAGGCTCTTTTTTGGTCTATCAGGAATTAAAAGAAACATTTAAAAGAAAAAAAATTTTCCTTTTACACTCGAAAACACGAATAAACAATAAAAATGTTAAATTAACTTTTATTTTTCTGCTGTAAGTAGTTTCAAACTTGAATGTTTTTAATTTTTTCCCCAACAGTAGATAGTAGACTTTCTACACATCCAACATGTCTTATCGTTATCAGTAGTATGGGATGATACAAAAGGACCGTCTAATTGTGAAGTGTGTACAAAGTGGTAAATCACTAAGGGGCAGTAACAAGGTCCCTCCTACACTTGACTCTTGACCCCCCACCCACTCACCCATGACACACGACTCTTTAGAACCCTCCCTACCACCCTTTACACAATAATCTTAAGAACCACCATTCCACCTTGCCATTTGGACAGGGTCCAGCAGAATTAACTCCCCGATTAGAAAGTAATGTTAAGCAGACAAGAGATGGAGCAGAGTTGTGGGGGGCGCGTCCTTGAGTAAATGCCTGTTTTCAGTGTACATCATGGCGTGGATGGATGAACATTGTGCATTCGCTGTGGAACCGTTTCTTCAAAATGACGGATCACCTATACTCAAAGCGCCTTCCGTGTTCGCTTTGCGCTCGGACGACGGGATCCTGGTCCCGAAAAGAAAACAATGTATTGTTGGGTTTCTAACTTTCGTGAGAAAGGTTCCGCATTAAAACGGAAGCCACCCGGTTTACCACGGACTGCAACAGGACCAGGATATGTTGATGCAGTTAGAGCGTCAATTTAACAATCTCCTCAACGATCCGCTGAAAAACATACGGCAGCATTACGATTACATGATCGAAGTGTGAGAAGGATCTTGCATCGAGATTTAAAAATGCATCCTTACAAAATTGTTGTTGTTTAGGAACTGAGTGAAAGAGACTGTTATATCCGTGTAACATTGTGCCAAGACCTTCTTCGGAACATTCGTCCAGAAGATGTTGTGATTTTTTCTGACGAGGCACACTTTCACCTTTCCGGAGCAGTGAACATCCAAAAATACTGGTCTGAACACAACCCCCAAGAACCCCATCAATGACCACTGCATAGCCCCAAAGTAACAGTATGGTGTGCTCTTTTTAATTCTGGAGTGATTGGTCCGTACTTTTTTGAAGGAAATGGTGGGATAACCGTAAACAGTGAACGGTATTGTGCAATGCTCTGCGAGTTCCTTCAGCCTAAACTAAGAGAGCTTTTTGATGACATTGATAACGTGTGGTTCCAGGAAATGTTTCCTGGACATGTAATCTCTTTGCATGGTGACATAGGCTGGCCACCCATCGCCGGACTTGACGCCTTGTGATTTTTTTCTCTGGGGTTACTTAAAATCCAAGGTTTACGAACATCGTCCTCAAACTTTACAAACCCTCAAAGGAGTGATAACACGAGAAGTTGAAGCCATTCCACCTGACATGACTCGTAAAGTAATGGAGAGTGTCAGAGAACAACTCAACCAGTGTGTCAACAGTGGGGGAAACCATTTAAAAGATGTATTATTTAAAAAGTAAAGAAATGGTACATATTCTTAAATGGTACAATCTGTACTTTTAGTTAATAAAAATAAAATCTTCCTACCTTATTTTGTTTTGTTTTCATTAGCTTCCCTATTATGGGAGGTTTTTCTGCCGGCCCCTGTATATACATACAATAAAGACAATTTTCATTTCACCCTTGACACACGACTTTTGTAAACCCTCCCACCACCCATCACACAGAATTATTGAGAACCCTCCCTACCACCCTTGACATAACTTTTGTAAACCCACCCTACCATCCCTTACACACACCTATTACGTACCCTCCCACCCACTCCTTACACACAGATCTAGAGAACCCTCCGTAACATCTCTCATACACAACTCTTTAACCCTCCCACCCAACCCTCACACATGACCCTTGATATTTATGAGTAAAGTATGTAGTAGACTTACTTGTCTGCAGTACATATTCTGAAGCAAGCCATCAGACATTCTGCAGCTCTCTCCAGAGGTTTAGTTCCCGTACCTGGCACGGTCATTAGATGCGTTGCTATTAGTCTTAGATCGAGGCAGACTGTATTTATAGCAGGTAAAAGCCAATTCTCATCTTTAAGGTTCTGGAATATTTTTGTCAGATTCTGCACCGCCATCATTTGGGACTCATAAGCAGCAGTGTAAGCTTTTTTATTTAGCTCCATTATACATCTGGGGAAAATAAAAGACTGAGAAAATAAATTTTAGTAATTTTTAAGATCTAAAATTATGGACACTTCTGAAACCAGCAGTTCAACTTTTGAATGAAGGCTCTAGAAAATTTTGATTTAACGACACAACATAAATATAGCTTTATATCAGTTACTGTACATACATGCAAATAAGGAAATATAATGGTATATATAACATAATAAACATAATCATAAATAAACATCAGTTAATAAACATAATCTAAACTCAAAGCATAAAACAAAAATGTACTTCTGAAGCTTTTTGTGAGATTGGGGATAGACAGAACTGTTATTTGTTATTGGTTTGAGTAGGTTACCTCACGAAGTTTGTTACAATTACGAATTATCTTTAGATCCAAAAAGTTGATTCATTCATAGATTCAAGTTCACTTGTAAATCTAAGCTTCTGGTGGTGACAATTAAGTACATTTAACATATTATATAAATCATTATATGTAATTACAAATAAATGGATTAGTTGGTTATAGTTACCCAGCTATACGCTTTTCGTTTTTCACCATTTCTTGTCAGTTTTGTTACATTCTTTCTATGTGAAACCTCATAAAAATATGTCCTCATGTACTTGGTATAAAATATAAGTAGTTATATTCACCTTCAAACATTTTTGCTTTTTAGCATTTTGCTTCAAACAAATTTATAAAGTGGTTTCTGCAAACAGCGTGAATTAAATAAAAATAAAACTGTTTCTATTAATTTTTATATACACTACAAAATAATTGCAAAACAAACTTCAATCCCTTAGAATACATAGTTATGAAAAATATTCAAAAATTTTTTTGAACTTGCTTTGCACGGTCTGGACACAATGAACAATTGGAATCTAGGTTGAATAAAGATTTCTTTGTAATATTGTCTCTGTCTAAATTTGTTAATGAAAAGGGTATATTTTCTTGTATTTATTCAATATTACATATGGAGTAGAGATATGGCAATATGTCTCGGCCAGCCAAAGAATATTTACTCTTTAAAAAGAACTTTTAGAACATTGGCCAAATAAAATTCAAGATGTTCACATAAACATCTCTCCAAGCATTTTGAACTAATGAAATTTCCTTGTATTTACGTATTTTCAGTGTTAATTTTTGTAAGAACTTATGAACTCCACTAAGTAAAGGGCAGATCCTTAGCCTTTACAGTCTACCAGTGAATTAATTCATTATCCAATTCATAGTTCTACTTCTAATGCTAGTAGTACTTTTAACGTGGAAATAGAGCTGTATTCCTTTTTGCCACTTAATATTCAGGATAATTTTGATACAAAAATGTTCAAAAGCACTCTTATTGAACTGAATATCTTCCAGAACAGTCCTATTACAATGTAGCATTGAATTGTAATTTAAATTTGAGCTCTGTAATCACAAATTACCTCCTTTTAAATTATTACCTCCACAAATTACCTCCATTTAAATTGGAAGAGTAAATTTCTAATAGTTCCAAAAATTCCCAAACCAACACAATAGTACTGAGTTTTTTCATGCTGGCTGCAAAAAAAATATAAATGTATACTTGTAATCATTTAAAGTATTAACATGTTTAATTTATTTTATCTTTTAAATATAGATCAGACAACTTTACGAACAATGACAATAAAGCTCGAAATCGATTCAATATCATTAATACAGATTGGATTAGAAAAGTGAAGTGAGAGCTGCACATAAATATTAAATATATACAATAATAATATATTATATGTACAGTATTTAGAAGGTACAGTAATTTATTATCCAAAAACTCTGTAATTTTGAACTCTTATTCAATTTTATCTGTATCTCTTTTATATGTAGTGGTCTGAATCATGCACAGCCTGCCATGGACATTAATTTTGCCATATTAAGTGCCGAAATATCAACTGTCAAAACTATTGAGGTTCAACTCTATTTACATACCACTGTAAATACGTAATACCACTGTACGTGTATGGGTGGGTGGGCGTTTCAATACCACTGTACGTGTGTGGGTGGGCAGGTGGGTCAATACCACTGTACGTGTATGGGTGGGCGGGTGGGTCAATAACACTGTACGTGTATGGGTGGGCGGGTGGGTCAATACCACTGTACGTGTATGGGTGGGTGGGTGGGTTATTTTGTATTATAAAACTTTATTGCATAGGTACAGTATCTTTTATTTTTTTTTTTTTTTTTTTTTTTTTTTTTTCAACGGCAATGCCATTACATACATAAATATGATGACAGACAAAAACAATAATACAATAATACAAGAAAGACATAGTGGTACAATTTAGTAGACAATGTAAAGAAATAAAATAATTGAGTAATAGTATCAAAAGAAAAACAAGCTAAAAAGTGGTAAAAGTGGGTAACAAGTGTGGAGGTAACTAGGGAGGTGTGCTAGGTAGGTTGCATTGTGGAAAGTCCTAAGTTGAAGAGGCAATCAATTTCCGTTTTAGAGTGCTAAGACTGTCATTGAAGAAATCAACTTCAGCAGGGACGGAGTTTCCAAGTTGATGCAATCTTGCCACAGGTCCAAACTTCAGGTAGTTGGTACGGTGGTGTTTGTGGACAAAAAGCTCAGTTGACCTAGTGACGCGTGGAATCCTGAACTCAATCTTGGAGAGCAGAGCAGGACAGTCGATGTTCCCATTCATCAGCTTGAAAAGGAAGGAGAGGTCAGCAAGATCACGCCGAACTTCAAGAGGGCAAAGGTCAAGTTGATTCATCAAATCTTCAACAGGAACATCGTAGAACAGAAACCCCAATCTTGAACCAACAAGTCTAATAAATCTTCTCTGTATTCTTTCCAATCTGATGGTGTGATGAAGATAGAATGGTTTCCAAACAACAGAAGCATACTCAAGATTAGGACGCAGAAGAGATTTATACAGAGTGGTAATGGAGTGTATGGATAAACCACTTCTAGCAGCTCGTGATAGAAGCCCCAGTAGCCTACTAGCTCTGCCAGAGATTACATCAATATGACGTTCAGGAGAAAGAGTTTGACTTAAATGCACTCCCAAATCCTTGATAAACTGAACGCGCTGCAATCTAGCGCTCTGGATACAATAATCTGCTTTGAGATTAGTATCACCTCTATGAAAGGACACCACCCAACATTTAGACTTATTAAGCTGCATAAGATTGTCTTCACACCACTTAGCAACACCATCTAGTGAACGCTGCAAAACATTGTTGTCCTCGACTCTGTCAATAACACTGAAGAGCTTAATGTCATCGGCGAAGAGTAGAAAATTACTCTCAATGACCTCACCAATGTCGTTAATAAACAGGTTGAAAAGGTAGGGACCTAATAGGGAGCCTTGAGGAACCCCTGATTTGACACTGAAGGGATTAGAAAAGCCACCACCAAACCTGACTATGGATGATCTCCCTGTCAGATAGCTGTTCAACCAAGATAGGAGAGGGTCAAAAATGCCATAAGACTCAAGCTTAGATATAAGCAAGGAGTGGCTAACCTTGTCAAATGCCTTGCTAAAGTCTAGGTACACTGCATCTACTTGAGAGTATTTAGCGAAGGCAGCCAGAATATACTCCTCGTACTGGACAAGATTAGTAACAGTCGAGCGGCCACTAGTAAAACCGTGTTGTTCCGGTATCAAAATTGAAGCAAAGAGTGGCTTAAGGCGATCGAGGACTATTGATTCAAATATCTTGGCAATCGGTGACTGTATGGTAATGGGTCTATAGCAGGATGCTGAATCTCTTCTTCCATCTTTAAAAATTGGAACCACGTAACTAGTTTTCAGAGACGAAGGAAAGAAACCTTCTTGGAGACTAAGGTTGAAGAGCTTAGAGAGTGAGCTACACAACAGGTCGTTGCATTGTCGCATAATGACCGAAGGGATGCAGTCAGGTCCAACACCTTTTGATACATCAAGCGCATCAATCTTTTTTTTTATCTCCTCAGCGCTGCATTCAACCTTTGACATGAAAACATTGTTGTCTCTTAGGGGAAGAACCACAGTGCCTTGAACAGGTTCAGAGTAGACACTGGAGAAGTGACAAGCAAATAAATTGCACATTTCAGTTGGATCAGAAAATTCCCTGTCGCCTAGAGTCATACTAATGGGAGTAGTGTCGCTGCGCCTAAGGTTCTTGATGTGACTCCAAAAAACCTTAGGATTTCCAGAGGAGAGAGCACCATCAACATGTGAAATGTAAGAGTTGTAACATCCAACAGCAAGGGCCTTACATGCAGTTCTAGCTCTAGCAAAGGCCATGTAGTCACTTCCCAAACCTGTGGTCTTATAAATTATATGTAATGTTTTTTTGTTAATCACCATAGACTTTAGTTCATAGCTAAACCAACGAGGGAAAGGAGATCTTCCAACACGTTTCAGAGGAGAATTTCTTTTAATCGTGCTGCTTAGCTCAGTGATGTATTTATTAAAATTAGCTTCACTGCCGTCCTCAGACCTCTCCAAATCCAAATTCAAATTATTGATTTCAGCTCTCAGTTGCTGTATATCGCATTTGTAGTAATTAGGGGCTAAAGTAAATTGAGGAGCAACGGCAGATAGAGGTACATTGAAGTAAATATCCAAGGCAGGGTGGTAGGTGTCTTCAGCCACTATAGGATCCCCAGTCCGTGAGACAGTGCAAGGGAGATCAGAGAAAATTAAATCGAGTTGGGAGCCATGATCGTTAAAAATTCGATTATGCTGATTTAAACCAAGAGCGTTAGCTGTGTCATACACTAAGTCAGAAATCACCCCAGTACTACTAGCGCTGTTCAGATTGAAGTCTCCAAGAATGACAAAACTGTGATCAAGACCAACCTGGAAATGCAATTGTTCCAGGGCATCACACAGAGACTGATAGACATTGATTGGCTGATTCGGGGGAATGTAACATGAGCACATGAGAAGTAGACTGTGACCCAATTTTAAAACTACACTGGTTGCTGCGATAGAATCACAAGGAAATTTAATTGAAGTGGCTTTGAGATTCTTATGAACAGCTAAGAGTACACCCCCTCCACTCAATTTGGTGCTCGTGTTGGGGGATCTATCACAACGAAAGACAGAGTACTGAGTAAGGCCCAACTCAGCATCACTAATACTAGGATCCAGATTAGTTTCGGTTAGTGCAACAATATCAATTTGACTAAGATTAACATTTAACATAAATTCAGTTAGTTTGGAACGCATACCATTAATATTCTGATAATACAACCTACATGCATTGCCGTTGAAAGTTTCTAGTTTTTTTGAAGACTCTTGGATTTGACTATTTTTGGGACACCATTCCTATATTTTATTGTCAAATCACTTTCACCATCCTTTTGACGAGACACAAGCTCAAGGCGTAGCTTATAGAGGTTTTAAAAATTCTTCAAACAGGTGTGAAACTCGTAAAACCGATGCAATACAAAGTTTTATAATACAAAATACTAGACATAAGTACTGTACTGTAGAACCTCGATAGTTAGACACTCGATACTTTAAAAGTCCTTCTGTTTCCACATGGCATGGTAACATGATGTGGCAAAATTATTATCTGTGCACCTCATTCTCTCATTTTTACATATGAGACGTTGACACAACTTATTGCGTATTTTAAGGCGAATATGAATGATTAAATGAGTTTGGAACAGGTCAATGTCTAGTCTGGTTACTAAGTTTGACTGTTCCTCAGAAAGGACCAATAGCCAGGACAACCAAGAGACCTACAGCTTTTACGTGGAATCCAAACCACGTAGTACTGATCTTATTTTCATCTAGTTGACAATCCTGATACTCAGTTCTCTTCCCTACACAACATCTGGACAATGTCTACCACCCAACATGGACACACCAACTTCTGTGGTAGTGTCCATGCCAATAGCAACCACTGAGTGGACGCCATTTCGGTATTGAGAGGACCCAGTACAGAAGCCTACAATCTTCACAACACTTTGTTCCCAGGTAGCTGGGTTACAACAATGCGCAACTAGTACCGAGATATCTACAAAATACAGATCGAATTGAATAAAAGTTAAAAATCACCAAGTTTTTGGATATTAAGCTAATGTACATTCTAAAAACTATATTGTTCACATTTAAATAACTATGAGGACTGTAACTCTAAACCAATTCAGTATGACATACATATTGTTGCAGTAATACCACAGACAACATTCTTCGTGGTAATACATTGTCCGTTATTTTGTTTTGTTAAATGTTTAACTATCAGGAAGAATACACAATACTATTACTCTTCAAAAATAGGTTTGTAAATGTTTACCGTACATTGCTTACAGTTAGAAATGTTGATACTGCGACACCCCCTTAGTCCGTCTAAAGTGTCTAAAACTATTGAAGTTCTATATTAAAAGTTTTTATAAAAAGCTTAGGTCTTGGATAGTAGTCAAACAAGTTTCACATTATACTATCAATAATCTGTAAATTCTTGTAAAACAGAAGAGGTGTAAAATATTGGTATTGTGTATCTTAGTTTATCTTGCATTACTTACTAACTTTCATAACCTTAAAAACAAGTTTAGCACTTTTATACCGACCTTAAGTGAGCTGACACAACTTCATCGAGTGGGGAGTCCAAAAAGTCAGCACAATCTGACTCCGGGTCATTTAGGTGTAAGTTGGTATTTGTAGCATGGGCGTGACGACACGATAGGCAGTCCTGCAACATATGACAAATAACAATTGAATTTCAACCAAAGGCCAAGGAATTAAAGTATTTATGCTCATGTATTAAACATACCTGGGCTTCAGATCAGTTCGTTGGTCAAAATTAATTGGTCGGTAGCGTAGTTGGTTAAATCCCAGCTTCATGTGCTAAAGGTTCTCAGTTCAATCCCACTCAGAGTCAATACATTTTGAGAAGGATCAGCTGTAATCACCGGCTGTTCATTTGTCATTGGGCTATTAATTAATGACACTTTCTAAGGAATAGTCGGCCTTAGTTTGTAACAATGACTACATTCGCTCATCTACACTCATCACACTCATTCGAAATCCATATTCGCCCATATCTTGACGATCGGCGTCTTATGAATAAATAAAATAAAAATAAATTTCTCATTATGATCTACGATCTATGTAGGTAATATCAGCCCTCCTTGAATACTGTACTACCAATGAAAGAGGCATTTCATTAGGACGCCATCTTGATTTCACAATCCTGACTAAAATTCTCTTTAATACTACCCCCTCCAAAATCATTTCATTTCATAAATACATTATCATCAGCGTGGAGAGTTTAGGAAATTTTCTAGAAATTTAGGAATTTTCTAGAGTTTAGGAAAATTCTAGGTTACAACTTTTTGTATTGCTTTACATGTGTTTATAATGCTGTAAAAAATATATAGTCCTGATAGGATACTGGTTATAAGTATTGTCTAAATGAGAAACTACTTAATGAAAGTAGCCTTAAAAGTAAAAAATGTGTTTAAAATAAAAATGTGAAATATACTAAAGGAAAGTAGATTTTTTAAATAAGAGACATAGCATTACAAATACAGTGGTAGGCCCTACATGTAATAGAAAATCACTGTTATGTATTATTTTTAGAATAAAATAGACTAACAACTGCCTCGCATTAGAGTTGAGCAAAAAGATCCAGCAAAACAAAATATTTGCTGATTTATTTTAGAATCCTATATGATTCAAATTAGTATTTTTTCTGTAATATTTGGTATGTTATAATTTTGTTTAATAATGAAGTAATATTAGATAATATTTATTTAAAAAATATTGTTACCATGTTTATAATGTAAATATGTTTACCAAATAAATCCTGAATATTATATATAAGTGCAAAACTTACAGCGAGTTTTTCTCCAGCCTTGTTTCTCCAGGCATTGTTTATCTGTAAAACATTAAAATGATCATAAATGTATTTAAGTATATTGATATATATGTAGAGAAAATTGGTAAATTTAAACTTTCATTATTAACTAACTTGAAGTATAGTTGTACAAAATTAGACAATTAGAATCAATAACAGCCATGTAAATTTTGCCATAGCACAGAATCAGGTTGTCTCTTGGATGGCCGCCTTCCTCTATGTGAGTTTTCGTTTGTGTGTCTGTGTTTTTTATTTTGTTGTTCTGTGTTCGTTCTGTCTTGTTCGCTGTCATTGGACTGCTGCCGTTCGTCATCATTGGTATAGTCGGCTAATTTCATTGGCTTTTGGCTCCAAGGTCCGGGA
The DNA here is from genome assembly GCA_035578905.1 of Stictocephala bisonia. Lineage (NCBI taxonomy): Eukaryota > Metazoa > Arthropoda > Insecta > Hemiptera > Membracidae > Stictocephala > Stictocephala bisonia. Next base: position 70,637 of record JAQJVL010000145.1, read on the forward strand.
GGGGAGATGGATCGTCAGGCACCTGCATTGCCTTCCTCCTTGATGTCGCCTGGTGATGCAGCTGACGACCTACGGGACTGGGCCACCCACTTGGCTTTCTTTTCGGCCCAGAGGGAGCTGCCACCTTCTTTTCCCCATCTTCACTGTGCTTGTTCACTATTTCCCCAGGCAGAGACTTCAGCATGCAGGTGACCACATTTCATATTTTCTTTTGTTCTGATATCTCCCGGGCACCAAGAAAAAGAATGTAAAGAACTGGGTGAGACAGTTTTTATGGTGGGACTTATTGTTTTAGGGTGGGTTTTTTTCTGGGATTTAAAGGAGAGAGTAGATAGGTTTTATTTTTATATTTTTTAATTTAATTTTTGTTTGCTGTGATAAGGTTAACAGCGTTCTTGGGGGCTTGTTATTATTTGGCTTTCTCATTAAGAGCCACCCAGTTTTGCCCGCTGGATTCGGTTAGTTTAAATCTTTTGTTTAATTTTTTAACTCTTTCAAATTGGCCTAACCTTGAAATTACTTTTGTGTTCTCGGGGCCCCGGATAGTAATGTTGCTGTTAAATATTTTGTTTGTTGTATTTATTCATTATTTGTTATCTTTATTTGTTTGTAGTTATTGTTAAGTGTTTTTTTTGTTCATTCATAATTTATTTATTTTAGTATTTGATCAATTTTGAGTTTCCTGTATGTGTTTTCAAAATTTGTAGATTATGTCGGTGGATAATTTGTTGATGCATTTAGTTATTTTTCTATTTTGTTATGCATTTGTCATTTAATCCATTCTGATATTTTGTTAGTTATGTTTATATATGCTTATTATCCGTTAAATATTTTTATTATTGTTATTCATTTTAAGATTTATTAATTTTAAAGTTTAATTAGGCCTAAAAAAATTTGATGAACCCTAAAGCATGCAACAAGCAATTTTTTGTTTTTTAATATTTTACTATTTTTGTTACTTTATAATTTAAAGAATCTTTTTCTAATAACATATATTTTGGCTGTAGCTTATGTTCTTTGTTCTGTGTCCTCCTGAGTCCGGTGCCTTCACACCCACCTTTGATGGGCCCAGTTTGTTTGTTACGATAATGGGTCGCAAAACCTCCAAAATGATATTTCAGTGGTCATGGGACCATGTAAACACAATTCACGGAGGAATAATGACTATTAAACAAAAGATTTTAAGATTATGTTTGAGATAATTCAATGTCATACCACAAATCTGGCAGCTGATGGACCTATAATGGCAGGTTCTTTTCAAGTAATAAACAATGAAAAAAATTGACATTACAGTATTTGGTTATCAATCAGTTACAAACACTATCCAGTGTGTTCATAAATATGCAGAAATCTGTTTTGGTATTATAAAGATGTATGTTATTTTTTTTAGTTTCTAATTTATTTTAGTTTTTTTGTTATCATTTACAGTCTAGCAATTCGTAGGAGGAGAGGCTGCCACTGACAAAAAAATAAATAAATAAGACATTAAAAAATAGAAATATTCAAACTAGAAATAAGTATCATAGATTTATTTAGTTGTCAGCACTGGTAGCGCAGTGCTATAACCCAGCTACTTGGGGACAAAGTGTTTGGGAGATTGTAGGTTCCATGCTCGGTAGTCTTAATACTGACACAGTGTCCGCTCAATGGTTGCCATCGATGTGGAAACTACTAGAGAAGTCTGGGATATCCATGTTGGATGGTACTCAAGGTTTAGATGTTGTGTATGGAAAGAGAACTGAGTGTCAGACTTGTCAATTAGCTGAAAATCAGACCAACACTACATGGTTCGGATTCCATGTAAAGCAAAAACCTGCACCTCTGAGGACTTAAGAATGGCATATTTCGGTCTTATTTACCAACATTTTATACAACTTATGGTATAAGAGAGTGTAGAGGGATGAGCTCTGAAAAAAGGTGAATGAGCTCTCAGGCTTAAAAAAAGCTGTTAGAATCCTCTAAAAGTTAAAATTCAGAGTTGTGTATTTGAACTTTTCTTAAAAAACAGGATGCTCTAAGAAGCTTGATTTTCTGTCTCTGTCATGCCTACACAAATAGTATTATTTAATGTAACCCATACACATGAGGGGGTAGTTACTCACCCACCTACCCATACATGTAAGAGGGTAGGTCCCATAATTGCCATGGCGATTAGTCTATTAATAAATAGTCCATTCTGAGCTAAGTCGAACTCAGATAGTAACAATGATCACACTTTGTTTTTGAAATTTGTTAATGATGGAGTATCAGATGAGGAAGACAAAGGTTGTTGGACATTTGCCATCATTACGTGAAAATTACCTATTACGACTCGATTTGGTAAAACCCAAACTTTTTCAAGTGCTAAAAACTAAATTACATCTACACAAACATGATATAAAAATACATTCTTAAACTAATAAACTTATCTACATTAATAATTATCTACATTTTAATCTAGATCATAGAATGGGGTACAACAAAATGAACTTCTACTGAATATAAAAATGATGGCACTCATTCACTTCTCATATTCCATAACTCTATGATCGCGTCTTAGAAATGAACAATAATGAAATAATAAATAGTCGTGGGAAATATGGTTTGTTATAAGTGGCCCACAAGCATTAGGAACATTTGTTTCTATGATGAACACACTATTTAACATTTTAAACTAGCTGAGTACTCATACTTTGCACTGGGGTAAAGTAAAATTCGTAAAAGTTATTTCAGCATGCATGGAGAAAAATTAATTTTAATGTTCCTTTAGAATTACTGTAGGCTATTTTATGGGGGTTTTGAGAACACCCTTTAAAACCATAAGAAGTAGTCGTTGTATGTTTTTACCAACCTGTTATATTCCTGTAAAACGGAGTATAAGTAGTCTGCTGATAATGTAACTCATGTTGAACCTATTTGAAACATCAAATTTATAAGGTGAGCAGTGAGTGCATAATTACCACTTTTATTTTGTTCTCGTCTGAAATTAATTCTGTTGGAATCCTCATTGAAGGTGGTTGTACACTAAATTAGGTGAGAGTGACTTCTTCTTTCTCATTAACACTTTGAATGCCTGAAGCCTATAAATAGACTTGGTGAAATTCCGTTGAACACCAAAAGCCTGTACATAGCCAAGAGGCCTGAGTTCGTAGAACGCCAGTAGCCTATTTATAGCCAAGCTCCGTGCGAGCGTTGTATGCCAAGCGTCTATATATAGGCTGATGTCTATTTTGCATATTAAAAAGTTATTTTCTATTCAATTTCAATTAAACTCATACCATCATATTTCGGATGACATGCGCTGTTATACATATAACGCATTTCTTTTGTTTGTTTTAATTTTTTATATTGTATACACGTTCTAAAAGCTCACAATATTCGTACGGCAGTGGTGAGTACAAGTACTGACAGCTGATCTGTCTAATGATTTTGGCGGTTTCTGGTTTGTTTATTTGGTTGTTGACATTTTATGTATTAAAGGCTTTTAAGAAATAAACTTCCACAAGAATTTTATGAAAAAAATCTAGGCATGTTTCAATCAAGTGCAGTAAGCTATATCTATTTATTTATATAATGTAGTTTTTTATTTTCATTAGATATTTTATTACCTTTGATATAATATTAACAATAAAGAAATGTAGCTATTATGTCTTATTTCTTAATTCTGAATGAATTAAACTGCACTAAAAAAATAAATATACAATCAAAATTAATAGAATAGCCGGAGTTAATATAATTAAGTACAAAACGGCTAAAAAGTCGTTTAACCCTTTAGCTCCCAACGTTGCGTATTCGCAGCACATATATCTGGCTACTTATCTCCTGAACGATCGTTTATAACCATAAAAGCCTGTTGTTGCAGTAATGCAATACTATTTTAGTTCTCGAATCGGCCACTATATTGGATCTCAGTCCACCAAATTGTCAAAATAAACATTTGTTTATAAACTGGTGCACAGGTTAGAGGTTAGTTCGTGTTTGTTGAATTTCAAGTGCTGTTTTCTTTGGTAGTTTATTATTTTGTGAAGTTGGTAAAAATAGTTGTTTAATCACTGTAGTGTTTAAATAAACATTATTAAGGTAGTTGAAACTAAGTTCAACCGACTTATGAGCAAAAATATCCATGTTGCAAAAATACAACAGTGGGCGCCTATGATATAAATTTAACAGCCCATATCTCGGTAGTATTTAAAATTTAAATTTTGAAAGCCATTTAAACTTTTAATCTATCGCAGTTTTTTAGTGTTTTTAATTATATATTTTTTTAATACAGTTATGGACGTTATGGGTGATCAATATTTGGATGATCAGGACATTGAACAGAACACAACAGCCCACTGTTGCATTTTCGCAACAAATTTTTTTACTAAACCTAGGAGGGAAAATTGTAAAAAAAAACTTTTTTAGTTTTTTTTTAAATCTTTTGAACAAAAAAATAACAAAAAATTATTTTTATCATGCGCATAATAATTTGGGTTTTAAAGGGTTATTATGGATTTAAATTAATGTGTCTAAACTCATTCATTAGACACATCAATTTCTTAACTAACAATAATAAATTCAAAATTTTGATAAATAAATTAGTTTCCAATGCAAAGCCTGTTCGGAAGTTTTACCGATTCAGCAATTTATGTCAAGTGACTAAACAATTTTATAACACCTATAGTATTTAATTTCCAAACTTTAATCCATATTACAATAATAAAACATAAAAATTGAAACATTTAAGTTTAAATAATGTTTAAAATTAGAGCCTGTAAACAATATATTATGAGATATCTTTTTATTTTTTATATATTACACTTTGTACTTAAATTTATATGTACATGATATAGTAATAAACTTTAGGTAGTAGAAAACAATATCCTAAAATAACTGAATTTCCAATAAAAGAAAAAAATATTCAAACCTACTTTGAGTAAACATATGAACATTTGACCATTAATAACAACACATTCGCTCACACACAAAAATACAAATTACTTCAAGACAAATATGGATAAATGTCAAAGTAAATTCTCATTATTTCATAATAGAAAATAATAAGTCTTCTATATTATCTATACTAAGAAGCCATAATTTTTTCCTGAAAACTGCTCAATTATTTTCAATGCTAATATTATTCGGTAATTTGTTAAAAATTCTTAGGTCTAGAAAATTATAGGTTTTTGTAAAATAAGTGATAGTTGACTTAGATACAATCGCATCTTGCGCTGTGCAGTTTTGTCTTGTACTCATTTAAGTCTGCACTACTTCTGCTTCGGCAATAAAAAAATTGTAAAACTGTATACACAAACATATGTCTCAAAGGCAAAATTTTAAATTGGTGAACATTTGGAAAAGTTGTTTCTGTTCTATGTTTTTTTATTTATTAATCTTATAAATTGTTTTTGTAAAATGATTAAAGACTTTAAATTATTTAAGTAGGTTCCCACCCAGCAAGATACCTCATAGTTTATCCTACTGTGCACCTAAGAAAAATATAGCATTCTCAACAAATCATCACTGCATATGTTTCTAAAAAAAAAGACTAGTCGTAGAACACTGTTGATTTTTTGTTTAAGATTAATTAGGTGATGCTTCCATGAAAGCTCTCTGTCTAAAACTATTCCTAAATATTTCATACTATCTATAGATTTAACTTCTGCACATTTTTTATTACATACTTTATCACTTCATATGCATCCTATACAGCTTGATACAATTTTATTTTCAAATTTAGCTTCCCCCATGAATTGAAATTTATATAATTTGTTTTTACAGAACTTAAAACCAAATTATTTTTGGAGAACCACCATTGTATTGCCTGTAAATCTAAAGTCATGTGTGTTTCTATATCACTCCAGTTATTGTTGACATTACATAAAGCAGTATCATACGCAAATGATGTCACTCAGCCAGCAATTTGGCACTACAGAGATTATTTCAATAAATCAAAAAGAGCACTGCCGCTAAACAGAGCCCTGTGGAACGCCATATTTAATTACACCCATATCACTATAAACCCCATTAACTCTTTCACATTGTTTTCTATTCGATATATAACTCTGAAACCATTTATATACTAGGTCCACAGCAAAATATTTTTTTTAGTAAGAATTCGTGATCTACCTTTTCAAATTATTTAGTAATATCCAAGAACAGACCACTAACTTTTTTTCTGTTATTAATACCGTGTGAAATTTCTCCAATAATTTTAATAGTTATATCCAAAGGCAATTAACAGTTTTGTTGGCAATTACAATTTGGTACATAAAAATAATACAATGTAAGTTAATATATAGTTAAGCAGCTTAAAATTACTTCAGATTATGTTTTAGGGATTCAAACTAAAAACAACATTTAAATGTAATTTCTTTTTACTTTATTGCATTTTATGTAACTATGTTAGAAGAAAGTTTTTACTTCATTACGTACTGAAATGTTGCCGCTTTAATTGTGACAAAAATTATACCAACAACACAGTTCTACCATCAAAAATAACAGAATAGTTCAGGTGCAAAGGTACAAAAAAAGGTAAAATGCGCTTAGTGTTCTACCACTCTCGCGGCATTATTCGCTTTGCGTGGTGCGGACGCACACCACTGAAACGGCTAGCCCTGTGGTGATCCTTATACATAATTATCTGGCAAATAAAGGGTTTTATGACCTTGGCAAAACATACCATTAACCCTTAACACGCCGTAAGCGCATATATTGACTTTGCTCTAAATGCCGTAAGTGCATATACACGTAATAATTACAAAAATAATATTTTCGTAGTATTTTTTCTAATTTAATCCGGTAGTGCGTTTGGGTTATGGGCGGTGACTCATGAAAGACACATTTTCGGCTCATGACCTTTTGTTGGCCTGTTAATTACTACGAGACTGGTTTTTGTCTGGCAGTGTACATTTCCGTTGTGCCGCCCAACTCCACAAGCGCATATACGTGCGGCTACTGTCGAACCGAGCGGTTGTCACTGTCCGCCAACTCACCTCTTTGAAACTATGTATTTAGTTATTTTTATCATTACTTTAGTTATTATTTGTTAGTAATTGATTAGTTTTAAGTGTCAATATGAATAATCCGTACGATTCTGATTGTGCAAGGTACTAAATACATTGTATTCAAGCGCTTTATGTATTTACTTATTTTTTATTATATGTGTTTTATGTCCAGCCCTGTCTTCATCAGTTTATGTACAAGTAAAACTCAATTTTTTATTTTTTTTTTATTTATATATGAGACGTCGACACAACGATGTTGGTATTTTAAGGCGAATATGAATGGTTAGATGAGTGTAGGATGAGTGTGGATGAGTGTAGTCTTGTTACTATCTGAGTTCGACTGTTCCTCAGAAAGGGCAATTTATTAATAGCCCAACAGCCAGGGCTTTTTCCAATTCAATTCAAATATTCTTCATTCGAAGTTTGCATAGTATACCAAGAATAGTGTCATATGATATTATGATAATATAAATTTTACCTTAAAAACTATTAAGATAAAATAGTGTAAAAGTAAATGTAAAAGTAAAAACTTAATAACATGTGTAATTATACACATGTTATTAATAGTAATAATATTTTTTATTTATTCATACTGTATAAGTGATCTATACCTGAGGCTTACTTTCATGTAAAAGTTTACTTATTTACATATTCATATATAAGAAAAAAGTTTAAGTAAGCTAAGAAAAGTTTCAAAAATGTTATTATAAATTTTATTTTCCTGTATAGAACAAGAAAAAAATGAGCAATTAAAAAATATAATTTTTAATATTTTACAATAAATTAGCGCATAATGGAAAATAGGCATTGTATAAACGGCGCTTTCAGGGTTAATGGTATGGTTGACAAGACTGAGCTTTGCATGTAGAAATCATAATATTATGTTGGTCATATCTAGGATTCAAACAATTGTTTTACATAAAATTACAATGTTACAAAGTCAACATACAAAACCAAAAATATTGCCAACAATGAAGGGGAAATGATAAATAGTACAAGCAAAATACTGTTATTATAACTAGGCCTAGGCAACAAGAAGCTCCTTGAAAATAAAATGACTGGATGAACTTAAATGCTCATTCATATAACAAACTCACCAAATGAAAATAGCTTGTCACAGATAACATATCAATGAATAATATATCAAACTAAACTATTATTAACGACTCAGTTATAAAATGTAAAAGTTTACATAGTCTAGGTTATGTTTTGAAAATTTGTTTTGAAGTAGAAGTAGAAATATATACTTTTTTGTAATTTCTAGGTTTTGACAGATATCATGCCGCCTGCAAGAGCACTTAACCTTTTTTAAACTCACGAGAATTCCTTGCTAAACGTTTAGAAAGGAGAGTGTACAGAGTGAACAAGAAATATTCAAATTTCACCAGCTTCAAATGATTAGTTTAGTATGTGACATGTGTACGAATCTTGTTCGTTTAACTCTAGAGTCTAGATCCGGGCAATCGTCGTACCACGACACGTCGTTAGAATTTTATTATTATTTTATTTCCAACGGCATTATGTGTACCAATTTTACGAGTTTACAAACATTAGTACAGTATGGCAACACTAATAACAATGAACGACAATCCAAACACTATAAAAATGTTTAGCAATAATAAATTAGTCACAACTAAAACAGCAATCAAGATAACAATAAATAAATAAATGATCGACAGATACATACATCAATAACAATAAAGTACATAAACATACATTACAAAAATTACAAATAGACTAAACAATTTTGCAACAAAATAATAGCTATACACCTAATAACAACACCAAGCAACAATTAACGATAATAAATATCTAACATTACACAAAAGAGATAATCCATTTATGAAAAAACAATAATAAAACAAGTAAATACTATACATCCAGCTAATATTAAACAAAACACAGCATTCCATAAGCCTTAGAACAATATTATGGGGACCTATCACATCTGTACACCTTATAATTAAAGAAGCCAAGTTCAGAGGTATTAATTTCATCTGTGAGATTTGTTTCCACCAATACAATAATATCATAAACTATATGGATTGCAATTGTAAATATCTACTAGCCGACCCGTGCGAAGCATTCGCACTGTATTCTCTTTAAATCCCTCTTAATTAAAGTGCACACAGTATAGTTAGTAACGCATAGTTAGAGTGCAATTTAACCTAATGTAAATATGGATTAAAAGAAGAAATAAAATATGTGAGTTTAAATTTAATATAATTTATTTTATAACTGTTAGGTTAAGTTATTTACAAATTAACAGCATATTTACAAATTCAAAGTACCTCTTTAAACACTATGTTTGTGTTTGTTTTGATTTATTTAATTCACATGTTACAGCTGATCGAATAATGTAAATAAACATTTCAAGTTTAAATTACTTGCAGAATGATATAATAGGTCGTTTTTCCAAAAAACTATTGGAAAATGAGAGATTTGTATATTTTTATCAAGTAGTGGGTAAAAAAAGCTTTAAAATGACACCTCATTTATGAAAATTGGTGAAGAATTAAGGAAGTTATGGCGTACCGACAAAAAAAAGTACTTTAGAAATTATAATATATATAGATTTTATGTAAGATTTGAGTGTCTGATGAAGTTAGGTGTTTTCTTATATAGCCTAAGTGGGTCTTTCATTTTATATTGTCTCATATTGTTGTTCCATAAATTAGTTTAATCCTGAAATTTTTGTATATAGATTTTGTGAACTAGATTAAGAAACTTGACAATGTTCATGCATGTAATTATATGTTACGGACAATAAAGGAATTTGAATTTGAATATGACTCAAAGATTGACGGACAGCTGGAAGTTTAGTTCATAATCTGTTAACGTTTTGGAAATACAAAGTTACATTAAGTAGATCGTTGGATTTTAGTAGTTTTTTGGCTTAGATTTGGTTATTGAGGGCACTCCGTTAGTATATCTTATTGTCAGATCTTTCTCTCCGGCATTCTTTTTCTCTTCAAGTTCCTGCCTTAATTTCCGGAGATGGTTACGTTCCCGAAATGTCCGATCCCTGGAAATTCTCACTTCACTATCACCTTCAATATTCCTCTCGGAGAATCGTTGGGAAAACAGTTTGGCCTGGTGTTCGTCAGGGAAAATTACTTTCAGTGGGCGGGACTCATTTTTCTTTAATACCCCAATTCTAAAAGTCGTCACTCGATCCAGGTTGGCTTCATAATGAACACTAGAAACAAGATTATTAATTAGTTGTTTGTCATGCTCCTTTTTCATTTCAACATTGGTGCAAGAACTCTCCGCCAAGCCGTAGACAATTACGTTATACAGGCGCCTATTACGGTCGTTGATTTCCATCAAGGTGTCTTCAAAACTATCAGAGTTTGATTTGATATCAGAATTGTTCCTTTATCCGGACAGTCGACGTGCCACACATCGATTGATTAAAGTATTGCTACATTTCTATTTATCAACGTATCGTAATAAAATTATTACTATTCAATGCAGAATTTAATAATCTTTACATATCATAAAGGTTTATGTCGGTATATGCAATAACAAATACTAAGAAAAAACGAACACAGAACACAAATGCGCAGTTAAAATGCACCGCCACAGGCAGCTCCCGGTCTAAAATTGTTCTTCTTTGATAAATACTGGACGTTAGTATCTTGCCGGGAACGTCCCGTTCAAAACCCGATCTACAGGGTTTCCATCGGTCACACTCTGTTCGCCAAAAGAAAATATTTAAAAAAATAATTCCCTCGTACCTTTTACTAATGCATTATTCTAGCTGGATAATCGACGCAAAATGTGTATATTAACAATTTAGTCTGTAGAGCTTATTTTTTAATAAATTTGAATTAAAAAAATACCCTTGAAAGAAGAAAAAACTAAAATTCCGATGGTATACGTGTAGTAGTATTTCACGCCTTAGGTTAGTAGTGGTGGCCAGGCAATAACGGCGAAGAAGGTTCAGGGCGTCGCCAACAGAGTGGCCCCTTCCTCCCCGCGTCAGGTGTCTCATTGTTATCAACTTATCTAACAAAGGAATGCATCCTCGTAAAAGCAAAGGACGAATTGTTCATCCTCTATTATTGTAGTAAACAATAGTATATTTTGTCATTTATAAACTATGGAATATTGAGGGAAATTATGTATACGAGTATACGCTTGCTTATATTTTTCAATTAGGCCTACTAAATTTATTTATAAATAAACCCTAACAAATTACATATCTACGTATTCAGAAGGTGTCCTACAAGAATGTATGGAGGGAAAAAGTCACAATAAATATTATATTTTATATATTTGTTTGAATTTATTATTTGTTTATTGAAAAATTTCTTCAAAATATATTTTTGGCTTATAACTTTATAAAAAATATAATTTCCATTGTTTTTTGTGATTTTAAATATGATTTGTGTTCACAACAACATTTTCTAGCAGGATTTATACAGTTCAAAGTCATAAAATAACAATATTTAGGTAGAATTTTATATAATTTCAGGAATTTTACAAAATCTTTTCATGCAATGAAAAAACATTTTGTTTTCTACGTGTGCAAAACAAATATTTACAGTTATTTTAAAGTAAAATACTTACGTATTCTATACCAAATTTGATTCTAAAAAAAACCATATTTTTCATAGTTTTATTGATTTTACTTGTGTCTATAACATACCTAATGCTTTAGTACTACACATTTTTAACTTTATTTTTTCGCAAACAATTTTACCAATTTTTTATTTATTTTTTACTGGACATTTTATTACTGGATACTGTTTGGCAACTAAATAGGTCTATTTTGGCTATCTTGGAATTGTTCCTAAAAATGTTGTATACCATTCATAAGGGTTGCAAGTTACGATAACAATATGCGCATCAATTGCAATTTTTTACTCTACTCACGATATCAATTCCTTACAATGTCGTTACCAGGACTATAGTTATTTTATGCGAAAGTATGATTTATGAGAAGAAAAATGGTATGCAGTATTATAATCTATGGCTTCATTTACTATTTTTTTTGTCGAATTTACAAAAAATGCTTACAGCGTCCTCCAAAACGGCCCACCCGATTGGCGAGTTTGCATAAGCCCGTAACTAGGCGTTATATGTTATAGGCCAAAACACTTTTTTTGATAATATTCCACAAAATTTATTGTGAAAGGAGATCACTATAATTATTATCAGATTACAATGCATATATATATATATATATATATATATATATATATATATATATATATATATATATATATATATATATATATAAAACGAGGTTTCTATGAATTGTAAACTAAAATGGACAATTCGAGAATTAGTTAAATAAAAATTACGTTGGAATATAGAATTGACAATCGGCAGCCTATATGTATTATTATAAGCTTTGCTATATGATAACATAGAATAATCCTGCCAACCATAGGTCTATGCTTCTGCTTCAGCCACATGAAATGTCTTATAAACATCGATCTCTTATGGTCGATTTAAAAGCACTGCATTTCGAAAAAATCGTTATTCCGATATTTGTATCTCGTCCCTTACTCCCTTATTTGAGTTTTTTTTTTTTAAATCAAACGCTGAAACAAAAAACAATCATCCGACATCTGTTAATCATTATCAAATATCAACATGGTCATGAGCGAAGAGCTTCACTATGTTACAATCGTTTTTTACTAGTATTATATCACTATACATAAGAATAAAACCTAATTAATTGAAATCAAGGACAGATATTTGTAGTGTTCATAGTCATCTTTGGGAAAATGGGAAGGCCCAGAAGCAATCTCTCAGGTTAGTGAGCTGATTTCTTTAAGGTCAAATAGGTGCTAGGTTGTGCTTTCCCTACTAACCTACAAAAGCTATTTTTTGTAACTGGTTAAAAATCAGTCACATTTTTAGGAGATTTTTTATACCTGGTACAAAAATTATTGAAAAAGAATTATGGGATTACAATACACCCATTAGTGAGTCTTGGTAAGAGTTTGGACGAAGGACTGAAGTTTATCACTCACATATAGATTACAATTAACTGTTGAGGTATCACAGGAATGCCTAAGGCTGATGGAGCTATTGTCCAGGCATGATATACTTTTTCTTAACCAATTTTGGGAGTGCAGCAAGTAAACGGGAAAATTTACTTCAACAGAAACCCTGATAATTAAATGCACTTTCTTGCCACATCTAAAAATATGATTTCATGTTGAAAAAGTGGTGAAAAATGAGTTTACATCTCTTGAGGAGTTTGATTTCATGCCCGGATAACTCGTTTTTTACCGAAAAATCAAAAAACTAGTTTTTTATCTGTAAGTTACAAAATTCGAACATGTGAGACAATTCATATATCTCTGGCTTGTGCAAATTTCTGAAGGTTGTAATTTAAGTTGTTGATTACTACATTTGATTTTTGTATTCCCTTATATTTATGTTAAAAAACGAGTTATAAGCATAGTGGTCTATATAGCTAGGTAAGTTAGGAATAAGTTTTTGTTCATTTGGTAGTAGAAAAAAAAAATAAAAAAAAAATAAAAATGTAATAAATTTTGTAATGTTAACTGATAAATACCCTTGAAAAATATGCTGTAAGTCGTTGATATGTCTTGTTTTATTTTTATCTCTTCTGTTAGTTTATAAATTAATTATGGACTTAGTAATCTGCATTATTTCTTATTATGTTTAGGTTATTGATAATATAAAAATATATTTGGAAACTTTTTCGCAGTGATAACAATATGGTCACAATATTGTTGTTGAGAAATCATGCCGTTCTTTTAGTTTTATTCTATTAATATATTATAATTATTAGTTATAATTTTACAATATTGTTAATATTTATTTTTATTCTGGTGGATTGAAAATAGACACTTAAGCACCGTCGCCATGAGCGCATATAATTTATTATGTACATATATATATCTGTAGTTTTTGTATGTATATAAGAGCACCCAACGACAAATCTTTTGATTTGTTGGGACTCGTACTGTAAATACTTTGAGAAATTTAAACTTCTTGTATCTTGTAAGTGAAATAAGCCAACTTTTTTAAAAAATCGTTATTTTTTGAGGAATTTTTTTTCGTTTCTCGTGTTTTTTATGCTGAACACAAATATATAACTGGTTTTGTAGTAAAATTATTTTTTCAGCTCGAAAAATGCATTTTTTTACTGACATAACCTAACTTATCCTGGTTGTCTCTTTTCTTAACAAAAATTCCTAATTTGCGTTAAATTCAAGTGTTTGGCCTCCATTAAAATACGTTATGAGTATTTAGATTAATTTTTGGGTATTTCAGATACTTTTACAGCCAAAAAAATAATATTGTTATCACAGCTTTTGAGGGTGTGGCCAACAGCATCTATTAACTTATATCGTGGGATAATGCTTCTTGGACTATTTTCTTTATTTTGAGTGTATTATTCTTCCAATGAAAGTATATAAACATTGTTCTTCAACAGAACCTTATTGCAGTCACATTAAAGTTACGTTTACTCTGTCAAACATTAAAAAAAATTGTTTAGGAACTATGTCTATAAAAACGTTTAGGAACAATTCAAATTTTTGAAATGATATATAGAAACATTGTTTATCAACATTTTTTGAAACACGATCAAAGCGTACTAAATTTTTGAATTCAGACCACTTCCAGGATGAACAGGACACTGCTCTCGCCGCAGCTGCTATTGTTGTTTTAAGTGAGTCTGTTCGGAGTCCAGGAAGATACTGGGCGAAACCTTCACTGGCTGCACGTGATACGTATAGTTGCAGTGATATGCTGAGGGATTTAAACAAGGACTATATTGGTTTGAGTAGAGAATTAAGATTTGGTGGAAGTTTACAAAATTAACACCTTAACCGAAACCTAGCGTGAAACACACTATCCGAAACATCCCGTCTCACAGACTGCATTGTGTGTTTTGTAGTATATTTAAATGGTAGGTTAAATAATTAAAGGCTTATTACAAATAATGAACAGCAAAGTTATTTTTAAATGAAAAATTTATTCATCATATATACTTTACACAGACCTACATAGTAAAAAAAAGTATTTTATGTTATGAATAGTTTGTTTCATATAAAAGAATGAGAAAAAGGTAATGATTACATGATTGTCATTTACTTTATCTAAACACAGTCAGCAGCACAGTCTGTGCAGAGCTTTCTGCTGCATTCCAAACAGATGGGATTCTTGCACTTTATGCAGCAGTAAGCTGTCATCCTTTTTTTTGCTTATGGACATTTCCTGCAGGTTTTCCTCTTAGGCAATCTGTCTTCGGCAATCCCCTCCACATTACGACGTTGTGGTGCTGTCATACCAAGAGCCTTTCTAATTTCGTCCTTTGTGTCCCGAATTAGATTAGGTATCTCTAGTCGTTGACACATGTGTGGTTCAATTAGCATTTGTGCAAGCTTCTTCAGAAACGTGAACCTGAAATATAAAACTTATTGTACTCCCAGCTGTGAATACTTTGTAGAATATTGGCTAGAGTAATTGGATAAAGGGAATATAAATTTTTAAGATACTTATTTTGTTGTCCATTACAAAGAAAAATAAATCTCAATGAAGAAAAATGTAGTATAAAATTAAAATGAAATAGCAGTAATAGGTAAATACACAATTAGGCCTACCTTGATACAATTGGAGAGCATCCTTATAGCAGAGGTAGAGAATGTAGGCATTCACACCACATACGTTGAGGATTCTGCAAAACAAGGCGTGTGGCCATCGTCGAGTTCTACGATTAGAAGCGTATATGGCACACTTCATGTCCATTAGGTCCACACCACACTTTGTTTTATTGTAGTAACATATTATCTCCGGTTTGTGTGTGGTTTCGTCAATTTCACTAGTATAATGCATACTAGACATGAGGATAACTGCCTTATTTTTCTTCGGAACATATGATACCATTGTTATTCCATTATTGAAACAGTGCAAAGATGAGCCTACAGGTCGACCACTTTGAGGCAGATGTTCTTGAGGTATCACCAACCTATTTTTATTTAGTGTTCCAACTACGGTTAGACCTTTTGATCTCAAAACATCTACGGTCTCAAGAGATGTGAAATAGTTGTCACAGGTGATGTTTCTGTTATTATGATGAAGTGGTTTAGATAAGCGCACAACGGTTTGAGTTGGTTTTTGCAGCATTAATTCTTCTTCAGTAAGTCCAACTCCGTAAGAATCTTTCCCTGTGTATATGTACCCATTGTACAAGTAAGATGTGGCAGCATCACACAGACATTGAACCTGTATGCCGTATTTGTGGGGCTTTTTCGGCTTATAAACTCTGAATGGACATCTACCCCTGAAGGGTACTAGCATCTCATCAACTGTGACGCATGATGAAACGCTATAGTTTTCTTGTGAATGTAGAGATGAACTGTGAAAATAACTCTGATATAGCTGCCGCTTTATTTTCTTTCTTACGTTGAACTCTAGTTTTTTTGTCATCAAACCTTATACAGGATGTCAGTATTTCAAATCGCTTGACTGACATAGTGGCATTGAAGTATGGCCTATTTGTCACATCTTTTGAGAATGGAGATGCCATATCCTCGCGGCTGGACTTAAGAATGCTTGCTAATAATTGAAGACCAATGTAGGCATTTATTTCTAACTCATCTGTATCTCTATAGTTTGATTTATGGGTTCGTGCATCCAACCCACTGCGCACAGATTCAAGTTTTTTATTTGTGTAAGTTACAATATTTTGAACCATTCCTTCATCAAATAAGAGGGACCAGACATCTTTGGTGCTGGGAGAATTCCCCAAAGCTTTAGCTGGTTGCAATAACCCTGGCAGACTTCCTCTAATTATATTCCTTGCTGGCGTTCTTACATTTCTGGGTGGTTCTTTAGTTGTCCAGCAGTAAGGAGGTCCGAATTCGCCTTTTTTTAGGCGGCTAAATAAGTATTCTGGTCGATTCGGCTTATCTACATTCATTTCCTCATTTTCATTCAATTCCTGCAAATCTTCGTCTACTACTTCGTCATCATCGTCACTGCTTTCACTATCATTCTCTTGACTATTGTTCACTGGAACGTAGTGAGGATCTTCATCAGAATCATCCACAGGACTTTCTATGTCACTGTCTGACTCCACATCATGAAGCATTCGCCTTATGCGATCTTGAAAGTTTGAGTCCCTGACACTAACTTTGCCACTGGAAGTAGACGGACGATCCATGTTTGCACACAAAGATAGAAAAACAAAATCACTACGAAAATATAACACTAGGAAAAAACTACAGATAAACAAAAATATATACACTTTGTACACGTTGCACTAAATATTTGTACAATACGCAACACTTCAACGTTTGACTAAATATTCAAAAACACAATTCGAAACATCCCGCCTCTAAGACGGCTGAGTGCCAAACGTAATACGAAACGTCCCGTCTGCGAGACGGGTAGAGTTCATGAAAACAATATGTCAGTCACGAACAATGGCCGAAAACCAACTGAAAACCCAACCGGTTAGCGTTTGAGGAAAGGGGGTGGCCGAAAGGTACTGCGAAGCCCAGCCTCTGGAAAGAAGTAGTGTTGCCAACATTCAATAACGAAATTTCCCCATCCGTCTCAGAGACGGGTGTTTCGGTTAAAGTGTTAAGACAGACGAATTTAGCAGACAAATAATAAATAGATTTACCAACCATACCTGGCTAAAACTATTGGTACTACTGGAGAAGATGTTTAGGAACATGTTTCCAATTCAATTTGAGTGGAAACACTGTTGTTACTGAAACAGTAAACAATGTTTATAAACATCCTTTGAACTTTACCGCAAATTCTGGGAAACTAGAAACATATTTATAAACATTAATTTTTGTTGCTAAACACTGTTTGAACACTTTATAAGTAAGAATTAAGGAACATGTTTTGTTGCTAGTGTAAACGGGGCTTTAGACTGTCTGTTCAAGCACTGTTAAAGTGTGACATTTTTAAAATGTAGTTTCTTAGTTAGTATATTACATATTGGTGCAAATACAGAACAAGCAAATGTCTCACAACAAAAGTTTGCTACAGTATAGATTTACAAATGTAAAAATCAATAATCATAACATTCTTACGTTGTTGTGCTTATGCTGTAATAAATTTGTGTTTTGTAACAATCCCGTGCTATGCATTTTAAATTATACATATTATATATCCTCAGAATTATCATTTCTTAGGCATTGAACAGGGCCCTTTTCTTTTTGGTTCTTTGTGTACTACTTAGCCTGGAGATCACAATGAGGCATGGCTCAGCTACCAAAAACCGTAGTTCAAAATTATTGTTAGTGCCATTTAGGGAGTATGTACAGTTTAAGGGCTATTTTGAGTTAGATTAGCTTCGGCTAGGTAAGCATATGTGTTTTTGAGGTTAAAATAAATTGTTGCAAGATTTATTATGTATTATAAGTTATATGTTTACCATGAAAAAATGTTAAATAAAAAACAATCCAATGACAACAAATAACTTCCAACAACAATTACCTTAGAACATACCATACAGTATTCTTTATTGTCAGTATTTTATGTTGCTATTATTAATAATGGATCTTCAAACTTTTAGTGGTAATTAACATTAATGTTTACTTGCTCATTTCTCTTTTCTTTTAATAAATATTAAATTAAATTTTTTTAAAACAGCATTTTTAAATTACACAATTTTATACTAGCCGGGAGAGGCAGTTATGCCCAATTATTGTAGGTAGATTTGAATTCCTGGCCTAATTTGTTTGGAAGATAAAAGTTAATGATTCAGACACAAAGTGATGGCAGTGAAAGAAGTAATTATTTATTTAAATATTACATCTTAATGTAGCTGTGTTAAGCTGGCATTATCGCTGTATTCAATGCTAATCTTGCTCAGAGGCGTAGCTAGCCAAAGCTGCGCCCTTGGTGAATTTAGTTGGTTTGCACCCTTTTGAGAGAGGGGAGGTATGGAATACCCTAGCAAAACGGAGGCTTTGGGGGACTGTTCCCCGGAAATTTAGACGAATTATGAGCAAAATTGAAGGCTTTTATGAGTTTAGATGTGTTTTACTAAAGCAGTTTTTTTCTTTATTAAAGGAGATTTTTTTAATGCACAATTTGACGTAACACAAAATTACTTTATATTAGATTAGGTTAGCTTAAAGGGCACTAGTCCAGGAATTAGTATATTGGAGAGATAGGACATCAGCAAACTTACCTTAAAAGACAAGTTAACTAACACCAGAGTAGTAGTAACAAACACAATCTCACAAATGTTCAATACCACTAGCATTTTATTCAGGTGAGTATTTCTTTATAATAGATTAATAAGTTTATCTACAGCCTGCATTCATAAAAGTTTATGGCCTGTATACTTTATGGATTTAGGCTGTTGAAAGTATAACTTATTATTTTAACATGAACACAGAGTTTGAGTTTTTGTGTGTATATTGGCTCCTTTATGCTCAACTGTCAGTTCTGGAATCATTCACTAAACATTTGGGCTGACGTTCTAATAGTATTTAGCCTTTGCTTATTAAAATTGCTTAATGTAAGTATTGAGAACGTCATAAGTCCTACTCTAAAAGAAGTTTAGTTCGTAAGACGTAACAGCAGTGCCCAAACTTGCATTTTGAAACAAGCTAGTACCTAATTTTTGGCATAAAATATCTAAATTGTGGGCTTAATGTATATTTATATTGCACTATGACTTTGGAAGAACAAAGTTCAGTACATTCAAACTGTAAAATACAGTTAGGCTCATGAGCTGTTTGAGTAGTACATAAAGTGTTTGTTATTTACATTTTAACTCTCCTAGCTTTGAGAGAAGCAACCTCATCAATGGCGTAATCGAAGCAAAGGCTGGCAGCTACTTCATACCAATGAATACACACCTATAAGAAGCGAAAACCCAACGTTAAAAAGTCAGACTACTTTTTTCTAATTTTGCCATCTTAGCGCTACGATGGAAGCGAAAAGAGATAGGGAAATAGTCAGACTTTCTGTAGCAGTCGAAAGGAGCTTAGCACGGCTGCCGATTTGCAACACTAGTTGAGAATTTCGGCCACGTACCCCTCTCCCAACCTAACACACTGACCACCGATTCTATTCTCTCTCATTTACATGGCAATCTGCAATCTCCCCTCTCTCCAGTCAGCCACGCTGCCCTCTCTCTTATTCTCTGTCTCACTCTAGGCTGTTGCGCAACAAGCTTGATCTAGCGGTGGCAGCGCTAAAATAGCAAAATTTGAAAAAAAAGGTAGTCTGACTTTTTAACATTTGCTTTTCGCTTCTTATAGATGTGTATTCATTGTTTATACTCACTGGATAGAATGGCCAAACTTGTTAGGTGTGACTTGCATGTTCATAAACGCAGGTAGTTTTTTATAAGGTCTCTTGCTAGCCTGGTGATTAGCAGTTCTGCTTCCATTGCAGAGGATCACGGGTGCAAATCCCGGGAGGTTCACTTAAATTTGCCATAGGGGTTTGGACCCTTGTTCCTCAACAACTTATGAGTATAATGTTAAAAATGCTAGTAATGTAGACAGAAAAAAAATAATAAGAGATGATGCGTTAGTCTCCTAATTGCGTTCAATTGCTATTTAGTCACTCAGGCACACTGCTATCATCGGCTTGCGACTCTTGGGCAAAAATTTACAGTACAGCACAAAAACATGCCTGTTACATTTAATATAATGCTTACTTGTCCTAAATTTTACAGGACGCTTCCTTATCAGTTTCATTAAAGATTCTACTCTAACGTTAAAAATGTTTTCAAATATGGACTTGTAAGTTCAATAAAATTTAAAAATTGAGGATTTTAATATATTAGTTTTTAATTTTTAGGAAAATTCGAGCAAAAAGTTTTTTTCTTAATTGGACACTAGTATATTTTACCCTTTTTCAAACTATATATAAATTTTAATTTCCCGACCAATCGTGAAGTCACAGTGCGAACTCACATATAACATTGATCTATGGGATTTAAAGCCAGTATGGCAACTCTTCCCAAATAGTATCTACAGACTCTTAAATCAGATAGTAGATCACTCTCGCTACATCATTGCCAAACCACGAGAGGCGGGCGGACCCAAAACCTTTGTTTCCTTTTATAGGAAGATAAAATTATAGTAATAGCTGCGGATAGAGCTAACTTCCTATTTCTAGATATTTTAATTAATTACTGATGATGGATGTGCCACATATAACATTGCTAAATGTTACAGAACACCATTTTACCTACAACATTTGCTACGTCTAACAATGTTATACATATCAAAAGTTATACAGCAGATTTTGCTAAATTTATAACGCAGCTATAAGCGCCTAGCTAGATAAGACAAAAGCGTTGCCAACTGTATCGGCCACCACCAGCACCAGTATTCCCGCTTCGCACTAGCCGGGCTTCCGACGCACATCAGTCGAAAGCGCTGTCAATTGTCACGATTTTAAGACAACCGAAATTCATAACACATCTTTCCACATACGTCAGAATGTTGAAAGCCCCGATCATATTTTAATTTTTAAAATATTATTGTGTATTACCATCATTAGTGGGGTATTTATTAATTTAATACTTTTTTAACTATTCCATAAAAAAATATGGGTAAAATGTAACATTTAATTTTTACTATAATTCAAAAGCCAATTTAGCGCCCTTATGCTTCTTGCGCCCTTGGCGTGGGCCTCTACCACTAATGCCTTGTTACGTCCCTGATCTTGCTTGATAGATTTTAGGTTAGTTTTAACAGCAGGTCTCGTTATTACTTGTAGCAAAAGGCTACGTATGATTTACTTAAACTATATGCTAAAAAATTTGCCCGTCCAAAGGTTTAAGATGCATTTAAATGTATTAAACTACATATCAACATTAGATAAGTTTTTAACAGGGCAGAACCAGTCTCATAAATGATATGAGGGAAAAGGTGAGAAATCAATAGCTTCAGTCCTTCAACACTTATTTTAAAACAAATAAAACTTGAGAGTAAAATTGCATTTTGAGTATGAATTTTTGTTTAAACTTTACTTGCTAGTTCACGTAGGTCTATAGGTCTGTGAAGTACGGCTAGTGAAGTACGACTTGTGAAGTACGGCTAGTGAAGTACGGCTTGTGAAGTACGGCTAGTGAAGTACGGCTTGTGAAGTACGGTTAGTGAAGTACGGCTTGTGAAGTACGGCTTGTGAAGTACGGCTTGTGAAGTACGGCTAGTGAAGTACGGCTTGTGAAGTACGGCTAGTGAAGTACGGCTAGTGAAGTACGGCTAGTGAAGTACGGCTAGTGAAGTACGGCTTGTGAAGTACGGCTAGTGAAGTACGGTATCGAGTGTTAGTTCAGTTGGGGATTTGAAACTTAGATCTTGCCTGTGCAGAACAAAGACAGCCACTGAGCCACCACGTCGGTAAAGCACATTTACATTAAATTTCATTAAATTAAATTTGATTCACGTTAAATTAATTATCTGTCTTCCATCAGTATATTAGGTTATCTCTTTCAACTATATTAATTTTGTCCTAGGAGCTGTTGCCAAGATGAGCCGTGAACAGAGAATGGTCATAACAATAGCAGAAATCATCCAAGAACTCTTGCAGGCTGTTAATGAAAACAAAGATGTTAACCTCAACAGGCTTAAAACGCAAATCGCCTCAAAGTACGGACTTGAGACATCTCCACGGTTAGTGGACATTATTGCGGCTGTACCCGCAGAAAGCAAAAAGATTTTATATCCAAAATTAAAATCAAAGCCAATCAGAACAGCTAGTGGGGTGAGTATACATAAAGCACGGTAACAATAAGTATGTTTAATTATTTATATTATTGTTTGAATTAAGTGTGACCTCATGTAATTATAAGAATAAAGGTATAATTTTGTCACATTTCGGTTTGAATTATACAGTTGTCGATATCATATTCAATCTGGAAAGGCTTTGACTTTTGTAGTATTTAACATAGTTGGCTCGCCTCTAGTACTTTGTAATGGTGCTTATATTTTTAAATGTTCACCAAGCTCTACCTAGACGCCCCTATCAAACAGGCTATTAAGGCAAAGTACATAGAATAGTTCAATTTTAATATTTCAAAAGCGGAATGTGAAATATTGTCTTCTACTTAATTTATTAAATAGTTATCTGTTTGTCCTTGGTCTTCTAAGCATCCTTTATGCATACAAAAATAATGTATTATGTTCATCCTGTTATGTACTTTTCATGAAGATTAGTAAACACATTCAGTGCCACCACTAAGGGTTGTGTCATTGCTTTGGGGCCAGAACAATTTTATTGCTTTTCTATGTTTTGGGCCGTTTGTATGAGAAATGCAGGGTGGCTACTCACCGGGAATTTCAGGTAAACCGGGAATAATGCTTGACTTTTATGGCGCCTTGAAAAAACTTGGAAATACGCTTGACCATCGGGAATCCTCGCCGAGCGAGACGAGAGTAATCTGGAGACGTCAGCAAGGTTCGAACTTCAGAAGGGCTCCATTTAACTCTGGAGCCCTTCTGAAGTAGAGTTCCTTAGTCACACCAGGCGCTACACTCAAACTGACTTAAGGAATGCTGCCAAATCAAAAGACTGTCCTCTAATTATATTAGCAGGAACTATTGATTTCATTAACGGGTCCTCAGACTATATATATAGTAAAATGGAGAGTGATCTAAGGAACCTCAGTAAGAAAAGGGCGGTTTGTGTAGCCACAATACCACACCGTTATGATGTACACAGGAATAATACAGTCCATGAAAAGCTAACAAATGCTAATAATTATATAAGGGAGTTGGTGGAGAGAATAGACAGTGTTCATCTTATTGATCTTGATGTACTGAATAGGTCTCATTTTACCTCACATGGCCTTCATCTTAACTATCGAGGCAATAAACAGCTAGCTTATAATGTTATAAATATTATGAAAACAATTAACAAGCGCTCCAATCACATGAAGAAAGGTCTCTTTAAATTTCAAGCTTCACTTACAACACTGTCTCAGACTGGTAAGTTATCAGGAGATCAAACTTTCAATACTACTCACAGCAGTCACAGCTGCCAAGTTAATGACACAGCAAAGTTTTATTCCCTCCAATCACAGCAGAATGAAGATAAAGGGTCATCGCCAAATAAAAATTTTTCACAAACCCAATATTTCTGATTAAAATTTGGCCTTTCAACAATCAATTGATGACTTTAAAAAAAGAGGTTTAAAACAGCTATTTTGCTCTCCAATGGGCTGTTCTAGAGATAAAATTCCACTACATGTATTTACTGATAATATTGTTAACCGAGCCAACAACAGACTGGAGCTGATGTTAATATTGTAGTGTACAATGAGAAATCCATTAAAAAACTCAGAAATGGAGTTTCGTATTCAGACTTTCTGGAGTCTGCAGAGAGCAGTCTTGCATAGATGTCGGAATATTTCACGCATTTCCAACGTGGCAACCACTTCATCATCTATGGTTGATTTCCCACCATTGTTATCGTCTGATACCATTTGGAGGATGACTTCTGTGATGCTGGATTCCATAGTTCTTGTATATGAGAGTTTGTTGCTGGCTGAGCCTGTGACTGTAGTTCCTACACTTCAACCAGAGATCGTCAACAGTTCAGTTAATTGTGAACGTATAAGTGAATCAGGAGTTAAACGTTCTGGAGAGGAGCCCCCTTCGACCACTTTAAACTACTCCCTTATCAAAATTACAGCAATAACTTTAAAAAATCTTCAAGCAGTAAAAATATATCAATTTTTCATCAGAACATCCAAAAGTTAGAATCCAGAATTGAATCACTCTAAATTGTATTAAAAGAAATTAATCCTCATATTATAGTATTATCAGAGCGTGATACAAAAATTCATGAAATTAGTAGGGTTAATCTCAATATATACAAAATTAACTCCTATTTTTGCTGTGAAAACTTAAACAAAGGAGGTGTTTAAGATTTTAAGTCAAGAGCATATGAAGTGGACGGAGGTGGCTCTTCCTGGCGCTGCATGTCTCATTGAGGAGAAAAAGTTTGAGTTCTGCGCAACGAAGTTCAAAGTAGAAAATTTTGTATTTATTCTAGTGGGATTGTATAGGTCACCTAGTTCTGATGTAAATGTCTTCGTAGATAGACTTAGCGTATGTACATATTGATTTATTGTTGAAGAAATCGCCTAATATTATTTTGGCTGGAGATATCAATATTAATGTTTTAGATAATAATAAGTTACACATTAAACTCAAAAGTGTTCTAAAGAATTTTAACATGATTTATTTGGTTGATTTCCCAATTAGAATATATCAAGAGTCGATTATCATCAATTGATAATTTCTTGACTAATATAAAAAAAATCAACTTTTCAGTAAGTGGTGTAATCACTCTATTGTCAGACCATGATGGTCAAGTTTTAGAAATTTTAAATTGTCACAAGTCACCAAAAAAAATGATTCGTTAATCTAAGTTAGGAGGGATTTTAGTAATGAAAATACAGAATTCTTGTTACAGCTGCTTGAAAGAGAATCATGGGATCTCGTGTGCAATTCTCCTGCTGATGAAAAATACCAAACATTTATGAATATTTTTAATAACTACTAAATAAAAAAAATTTCTAAATAAAAAAAGAGAAAACAAATGGATAACCCACATGTTCAAAGAGGAAAAAAGAAACGATATAACTATGCAAAATGACAAGGTCCACAAAAAAGCTTAGAACAACCCAAATCTTTTAGAATCAGAAATAAACTATTTAAGAAAAAAAATGCTATCAACTAAAATGGAATATTTTGATAAGCAGATTAAAAATTCCAATAATTTAAATAAAACAACATGGAATATAATTAACTCAGAGGTTGGATGTAAAGGAATATTTTCCAACAGCAATATAAAACTCAAGTCAGGAAACAATATTATAAGTGACCCTCTTAAAATAAGCAATATTTTTAATGACTATTATGTAAATATTATGAAGAACGAAGAGAGAAAGCAAGTATCGTAAATAAACACTTTTTATGTAATATTGATGTGTGTAGCCAAAGTAGTTTCAATATAAGGAAGCTTTTTTTTATTTATCAGAAACTAATGGAGAAGAAGTATTAATACTTTTAAAAATAAATTCTCATGTGGATACCAAGATATACCTATAACAATAATTAAAATAGCCAAATTTGAAATTCGCAAAGTTCTAGCTCATCTAATCAATTCTTCTTTTTTATTTGTGGCACTTTTCCTAATCAACTGAAAATTGCAAACGTAATTCCAATTTCCAAAAAAAAAACATGATCCCATGGACATAAACAATTATTGGCCGGTTTCATTTTTACCTTCATTCTCAAAAAGTTTTGAAGAGGTTGTACATAATAGATTAATTTATTTTTGGAAACTAAACAAATTCTTAGATGTTCAGCACGGGTTTAGAAAAAAGAAATCAACTATTACAGCTGCAGTAAGTTTTATCAAATCAATCATAGAATCGATTGATAAAGGGGAAAAGGTGGTCGGAGTATTTATGGACTTAACAAAAGCCTTCGTTAGGGTAAATGATTCCTTATTATTACTAAAACTAGATGAATTAGGAGTTAAAAACAAGTCATTAAAGTGGTTCCAGTCATACTTGTCAAATAGGCAACAGTATGTCCAGGTTAATAACGTGTCAGCAAACAATCATATTATTAAATTTAAATCTAAATTAACCTGAATCAATCATGGAGTACCCCAAGGGCTATATTGGGACCGTACTTTTTCTGTGTTATTTAAATCAGATATCAAAATGCCTAAACTTTTCACCGTCCACTACCTTATGCCTTTATGCTGATGATTCAATTTAAAAATATCTGGTAACTCAGAAGAAGAAATAGAAATTTTGAGCTCAGTAGAATTATCTAATTTGAATGATTTCTTTTACAATCATAATTTGGAATTAAACTCTAAAAAGACTTAATTTGAAAATTTTAGAAAAAAGCAGTGCAGGCAAATTATAAAACTAGTCATTGAAATTAACAACACAAGCATTGAATGATAGAAGAAATAAAGTTTTTGGGTCTCATGTTGGATAGCAATTTATTGTGGGACAGTCATACAAAATCAGTTTTAAATAAAATTAATTCTGGTTTGTATTCAATTAAAAATATATCTACTGTATGTAGTTATGAAAATTTTAAATTAATATACTACTCCCATATACAAAGTCATATTGCTTATGGTATATATTTATATGGTGCCACAAAAAAAGAAAACCTAAATGAAATTCTTAAGGTGCAAAAGAAGGCATTAAGAATTGTATTAAAATTAAATTACAATGACTCGGTCAAAAATTATTTTAAAGAATTAAACATTTTAACTGTATATGGATTATGTGTATTAGAAACAGTTATGTATGTTAAAAACAATCAGCTTACATTAATTCCAATTTCTCAAAACCATAGGTATAACACTCATAATAAGAATGATTTTGTTTTCAGTGGTCATAGGTTGGAAGTGTTAAAAAAAAAACAATATACACAGGAAATAAATTTCTAAAATTAAAAATTCCAAAAAACAATAATAAGGAAGTTGAATTGATCAAATTTAAAAAGAAACTAAAAGAATACTTAATTAATCTAGCAATGTATTCTGTTGAAGAAGTTGATGTTGTACCATAGAAAATATTTTATCTTTTTGAACCAAACTAATATCTATTTTGTAATTCTAGGTTAGGTTATATTACATTGATTGACGCTATTCATTGTACAATATGTACTAATATGTTAATGTGAATAAAGAATTCTGTCTATTGTCTATTAAACTCAAGCGACAAGTTTGGGAAACCTCGTCAATCTTTGTATAATAAAGACTCGGGTCGACTAGGCATATCGATACGTTCCAAATAATACAGGTGGAGTAGTTTGACAAAACGGTTGCACTAGTTTTGACGTTGAACCAGTTGAATGCAACTGTTGCAAACAATATAATAGCTTCACCCACCACATTTTGCCGAGGCCAGCACGCAAATCAATTCATGTCAAGTGTCGCCTTTTAGGTGGTTGTATTGTTAACATTCTGTTGCAACTTACGCTGCAGGTTACAGTTACGACTAAACTTTGGGAGTTTTCGTTTTGTTCTATTGATATCTGATGACGCTCACTGTTGCTGTCTGTTCTACCGCAGCTATCTGCAACATTTTGAAACCATTTTGGTGCCGAATTATTGTTTCAATGAAACTGTTGCGATCTTTCTAGATTTCAAATGACAAATCAGAATTGTTCTACTCAGTAACAACGTTTATAGTCTAAAAAACCCACAAAGTGTACTTAAGGAGGATGAAAAGTAACACAATGGTGTTAGAGATAGTGGAAATGACCTTAAACTTATAATATGAAAAGTACATAAATACTTTTAATAACCATGACCTTATTGCACATCTACATCATTAGCAGATCCTCCTTGCTGAATTTCAATTTAATAGACTGTCAGTCTCTAAATAAAGTGATCAGACAGTGAAGGAGTAAGTCGATTTTTACACAGGTTCTGCCATGTCCTGTATTACACAGACTATGTCTGTATTTAAATCAGTTTGTTCTCTTAGATCAGTCGTTCTCAATCTTTTTTTTATTTGTGTACCCCCTTACCAATTTAAAAAAATTAATTGTACCCTTCGACTATATTCTAGCAACTAACATTTTAAATCGCTAGAATTCAGGTAAACTAAAATAAAAAAATCTTAGAGCCTTTTATTTAGAATAACAAACTTTTTACCTCTTTTAACTTTTGTAACACAAATATGTATCACGTTTGGTCTCGTGAGTGTAATGGTGCGAGGAAGTGTAGAGTGCCTCAGTTGAGTTGGAAGCTGGTTGGATAAATTGAATATTTTGTCAATTTCTGTTTTTTTTTTTGAATATTTTCATATGTTGCATTTATTTTCTATCTCATTAAGTATTTTGTTTATTTAATACCTTGTTCTGTGTTTTGTTGAACAATTTCATATTTAGCATTTCTTCAATAGTTCATATTGGGTTTTATATTTTGTATAATTATGCTATGTGTGATAGTTTTTTTTTAAAGAAAATTTGACTTTCTAACAGTAACCTGTAGTATCATTTAGTTTTAAGTCTTTTCTTGGATTAGTATGGGTTAAGAAAAAAATTTAGATTTAGATGTAGGCTTTTTTTTTAATAAAAGTTAGTAAGTACACCTGGAGACGACAGGAGTTTGTTATACCTGTTGAAACATTGTGTTTGTTTCCTAAACACTTGAAGCATTGGAAATCTCCAAATATTATCTACTATCAATATGTACTTGGAAAGTAAAAATGAAAAATATATGCCTAATATCTTTGTTCTGACTTTAATGTCTGTACATTTTAGTACGATCAACAAAAACTGTTGTTGTTGCTGTAGATAGCTGTAGTAGCAGTAATGTGTAAGCCTCACCGCTGTCCGCACATAAACATGACAGGCAACATTTGTGTCTACTGTCCTGGAGGGCCTGACTCAGATTTTGAATACTCAACACAGTCCTACACCGGCTACGAGCCAACCTCCATGCGAGCCATCAGGGCTCGTTACAACCCCTACTTGCAGACCAGGCATCGTGTTGATCAGGTACGGTGAATTACAAACTATTACAAATAATTAATTGAAGTAGTGTGTACAGTTTCAATGAATTCATACTGTTGAATTCATATCCATCCATTAACTCATTTAAATCTGTAAAGAGCGTTTAAGACCAAATACTGAAATATAACCTTCTTAACCCCTTGAGCTGAAAAGAGGTTGTTTCACTGATCATGTTTTTTTTGCTAGCACTGCTGCCCAAGGCTGCGTCTTGCTCACTCAACTTCTATAAAAAGTTCTCTTTGTATAAGAGTTTATACACGCGGTGTCTGCTCAATGGTTGCCATCGACGTGGCCATTACTTCAGAAGTCTAGGGTGTCCATGTTTGGTGGTGGTCAAGCTACGGATGTTGTAAAGGAAAGAGAAATGAGTATTGGGGCTTGTCGGTTAGCTGAAACTTAGACCAATACTACGTGGTTTTGGATTCCACACAAAGCTGTAGGTCATTTAGTTGCCCTAGCTATTGGGCTATAAATAAATGGCTCTTTCTAAGGAACAGTTGACCTTAGTTAGTAACAATGAATACACTCATTTGCCTCACATATTCACCCATAGCTCTGCGATTGCCTTTTCAATAATGAATCATAATATACTCAACTGCTTTGTAAAAAGTATGTTTCAAACAAAAAGCACACACAATTTCCTCTTTAATCATCTTCCAGCTTACCTTAAAATATAACCTATTGTTTTAAACTTAAGAGAAAATTTAAAAACTTACTTGTAATGAGGCATATTACAGCAATAAGGAAT
Organism: Stictocephala bisonia; assembly: GCA_035578905.1. Taxonomy (NCBI): domain Eukaryota; kingdom Metazoa; phylum Arthropoda; class Insecta; order Hemiptera; family Membracidae; genus Stictocephala; species Stictocephala bisonia. The sequence continues at coordinate 100,855 of JAQJVL010000145.1, forward strand.
GTTTTAGTAATTTATCCCTTCAAAATTTAACAGATCTTGAAATGGCTGTCGGTGCTACCAAGAAAGTTTTGCTAAACATATTTGTGTTAATGTCTTGATGTGTCTTCCATACAACCGAAGCATATTTTTCAAGAGGGGAGAGTTAAAATGTGTTTTAAAAGCATAGTAAACTTAATAAATCCGTTAACAATTTTAGTTTCTAGTAGCCAATAAATTCCTTTCACCACCTAATTTAGTTTTTTAGTTTTAGTTAGTTTAGGCTTTTAGTTTAATGATTATAAAGATGTATATAATGACTTTATTACATTTTATACAAAATTTCCCCTTTTACTCACCTAACAGTTGATGTTTCATAAAATGTTGAATAGCATAATAAAATGTCACATTATTTGTGTTTTTCCAAAAGCAAAATTGCCATCTTTTTTGGTATTTATTTAATTATTTGTTACAATATACTTTTATACACGAATGAACATATACAGGGTTTGTCCGGAAAGTAATAGGACTGAGTCGATTTCTTCTTCGAAAATTCTTTAAAAACTTTCATAATAGGCTCCTTCTGCGTCGATGCAGCGCTGCCAGCGTGATTTCCAAGCATTTAAGGCGACTCGGACGACATTCTCTGGAATAGCCTTGAGAGCCGCGGTCCATGCTGCTTGGATCTTCTCTGTCGTCTCAAAATGCTTGCCTTTCATCGGCCTTTTCAGGCGAGAAAACAAAAAAAAGTCTGGGGGGCCACATCTGGGCTGTAGGGCGGCTGTGGAAGCGTTGGGATGCCGGCCTTAGTCAGGTAGCTGTTCACAAGAAAGGCGGTGTGAGCCGGGGCGTTGTCGTGGTGCAACTTCCAGTCGGCTGCGATGTCTTGTCGGACCCGATGGACTCTTCATTTGAGTCTCTTGAGCACTTCCACGTAAAACTTGGTGTTGACGGTTTGTCCAGGAGGAACAAATTCATGGTAGACGATGCCTTTGATGTCAAAAAAGACAATGAGCATCGTTTTCACTTTGGATTTGCTTCTTTTCCCTTTTCTGGGCGAGGAGACGCCATCGTGTGCCACTTGGAAGATTGCCTCTTTCTCTCTCGGGACCATACTCAAAGATCCAACACTTGTCACCTGTTTACGTTATTAAAAAATTGGGGGTCATTATTCAGGTATAATAGGTTCACAATTTATTGAACTTTTCTAAATTGTGTTTCTATTCATTGCGTTTGTGTGATTACTGTTTATCTGAACATCATACACAATTAAAATTCTTGGTTATAAAAAGTAAGATACTTTATTATATGCATGGTTCAAATTAAACTAAAAGTAAATACAGAAAACTGCGTAGTTAATACAGCACATAAACAACACTGTAGTAAACAAATTAAATTCGGACAGCAGCGAGGGGTAGGGGCGATTCATGTCAAACACGAAAATTTAGCTCCCTTATTAAATAACGTAGTTGTTGAATGTCGATTTATTGAGGTTTCCCATCATAATAAACTTTGAGTTATAACGGTGAAATGATTCGAACTTCGACTTGTAGTGGTTCACATAGTTCCAATTTCAAGTTATAAAGTTCATGTGATCGGGGAATTCAACTTGTTAGAGGTTTGCATTGTTCCATCTCGAGTTGTATAGGTTAAAATGTACCATTCCAGAAAATGAAAAATGTTCCTTATGACACTTTAATATAAAAAAAATTTGAGTTGTAGAGATGAAATTAACATTGGCTCTTGTGGAAAGATCAAGAGGATTTAAAAAAATTAGACTTATGTATAAAACAAAACTAAAACAACTGTAACAAGTAGTGAACAGAAAACATAATTTGAAATTATAAAATTTGAAACAGCAATAACAATACTGTAATGAATTTTGAAAACAAACAAAACATTGCAAACAATAGCAACAAAAACAGTCAGTATATATACAATAGTATCTAGGTAAGGAGAGAATGGTGCCACACAAATCAATAAACACTATAAGGGGGATCAATTTTAATTCAAGAATAAGCCAATTTCACCAGGTTAGTTTTTCTTACTAACTACACTTTTTTCACTTTGGAAAAAGACAAATCAAAACTATTAATAAATAAATCATGAAATCTATTAATATCTTGGTTATAATTTTAACCAAGGAGGACTACCGTGTCTTCTTCATCAGCAATCTGCATGGTGCTCTATCAGGTCACACTAGTAATAATTCGTTTGTTACAGCTGCGTCAGTTGGGTCACAGTGTGGATAAAGTTGAGTTCATCGTAATGGGAGGAACCTTTATGTCCTTGCCGGAGGACTACCGCGACTTCTTTATCCGCAATCTGCACGATGCTCTCTCCGGACACTCCAGTACTAATGTAGATGAAGCTGTCAAGTAAGTCTTCATTTGATTATTTATTTTACAGCACTGTTACTTAGTATAATAGAACTGTTATTGAATGAAAGTGTGAAAAAAATGAATTTAATTTATAGTGTTTGATAGAAATGATAAACCTGAATAACTCAATTTGTAATCTAAAGTAATCAAGTCTGTTCTAGAGTGTAAATAATTGGTGTATAATTTAAAAAATGTTTATATTTAAGATTTTATATTTATAAGAGACTAGCTGACTGCCCTCGCTTCGCCTACGGTGTGGGTCTCTATGATTGGATATCTTTCCCGCATGGCTCCCTCTAATCCGTTTCATTGATATAAAAGCTCGACCTTCAGTATCCCCATGTAAAATTATTGCACAGCACCCGTGTTTTAAGAAATACTGATTGTTGTCATGCAAAATGTAAGACTATGAATGGAAAAGGCATGTCCCATCACCATGTATAGAAATTACAGGCAGGAGGAAGTTCTCTCACCAACAGTGATCAATTCAATAGACATATTAAACTGTCAGAAATATAAACATATGCTTAATTTAAATACAAATTTTTATACGTAAATGTTCAAAGAAAAAATATATAGAAAAAGTGTAATTAATTGTAAACTCTTCAGCATAAATATGATAAATGTGAAACATATAAAATAAACCTGTTTATTTATTTACAAAACATCTTGTAATAATAATTAACTATTTAAATTTTTAACTATTAACGATTTAACTATTAATTAACCCTCTAGGTGTCGCACTAAAAAACCCCTAGCGTCACGCGATTTTTTGTCGTTTTGCAGAATTTTATTCAAAAATCAACAAAAAATATAAAAATTGACTTAGAGGTTACATGTAGTATATTTTCTAAAACTACAGTAAATGTGCTATCTAATGGTGTATAGTAAAATTCCCTTACCTTATGTACATGAGATTTACTTTACGCCAAATTTGAAAAATTTGAAATTTATCTTTCTTTCTGTTCATGACCAGGCATATGAAACTTAATTATATACACAATACCAAAAATCCAAGATATACATATTGTTCAAAATTTTATAAGGAAAAAGAATATGTCTAGATATGTACAGTTTTTACAATTAAAATTGTCAAAAAACACAAAAAACTAAAATATGTACACTGGCTAAAATCACTGTTTGTGAGCACTTATTGAGGATGCACTGTCTTCCTTTTCTTTCGAGCCTTTAGGGGCTTCCAAAAATGATCCGGCTTATGGAAACATTCTTTATCAGTTACATCCTGGGCACCAATATGTTGCCTTTCTTTTGCAAATAGGACACAATTTGTTAGATTTATTAGGAATTATTGTTATTTTGTGCGGAGTATCACCTGAAGGAGCTATGTCTCTGGTATATGCCAGGGTTTCAACAATGCTAATGTAATACCTTCTTCTATCAATAGGTTTGTCTGTATTTAGGGTGTATAAAATATAAGAATTGTATAGAGAAATGTCCAAGAGATTGTAAAAAATGCGTTTCCAATATTTAGTTGTTTGGCGGCTTCAAGAGAGATGGTAAACAGCTTTATCACTCATATCAACCCCTCCCATGTATTGGTTGTATTTATCTATAAGGATTGGTTTTTTAAATTCCCAACAACAATATTGTTGTAGAATTGTTCGATATGCGTTTTTCCGAATCGATCGATCGTACTATAAATTATACGTGCGTAAACAGGTGTGTGAATCATCGCCCGAATTCGGGCGAAAATCACCTAGAGGGTTAACTGTTTTAATAACATAAATGTTCAGCAATTAGAAGAACAGAAGTAACCAATTAGCCAATAATATCATAGCAGCCGCCATTTTGACATTTCCAGCCACTAAGGTCACATGGTCGTAGGCGTATAAATTGAGTTGTTGAACACCATTTTGCATTCTTTTATGAATCTCTCTGGTCTGAGCAAAGTGAGCGTGGTTCACCAAAATCGAATACCATAATATTTGTACATTTTGTACTTGTATTGTAATATATTTGTGCATTTTGTGCTTATAGTATAATAAATTTGTGTTGTGTGACGTTTACTTGTACTGTATTTGTACCAGCATGTTTTATGCTAATTAAAAAACTATTAGTAAATGCCAGTCAGGCAAATTGAGCAACGATGTACAGGAATGTACATCGTAGAATCAAAATTCATACTACTCTTGATGATATTTACTGTAATAAGCAATGCTTGCAGCATGATTTAATACCTAAATACGTAAATGTGAAAATTAAGTGCAATACTATAACAGGTTGGAAAAAAACAACAAGCTGAAAAACTGTTTGTAATTAACTCATTTAAAGATTTGTATCCCAAAAAAGACTGACTTTAAGAGTTATGACATCCATATGCAATTTGTCAAGGAATATGGAAATAGGGCTTGGTCTTTGCTGAACGATTCTCTTTATGATGAAATTTCACATATAATGGAATCAAAATATAATAAGCTTAATAAGAAATTGCAAAGATTCAAGATGTTTATTGTCATCAGGCAATTACATGCATTGACATAGTCACAAAATAGCCAAAGGCCTTGTCAGAGTAACAAAATATGAACAATAACATTAGGATTATAGAAATTAAAAAATAAGTAAAAATAGTCTAACTGAGGCAGGTTTCAACAAAATTTTAAAATATACATGAAAAACAATGAATAAATTATAACAAAACATAGGTTTAACAATAAAATAAACCACAATAAATAAATAACATTATAACAGCAGATGTCAACAGAAACAATTTGGGTTAAAATAAAATTTAAATGTAACAGACTAGATTAAAAGAAAAAAAACAATTAACAACTAGAGCAATAAAATTTCACTAAGTATTAGTTGCCATTTTACATGATCAAATATTACATTAAATTTAACATTATTGTTATCAAGGAACTCCTCTTTAAATTTTGGATTCCATTTAGAATTTAGAATCATTCAATTTAGACATAAACTTTTGCAAACCATATTTCTCAAGTACTATTCTTACCTTATTGTATACCTTCCTTGATAATACAACATGACTATCAAGGAATATAACTACACTGGTGGCGCAGTGCTGTAACCCAGCTACTTGGGGACAAAGTGTTTGGGAGATTGTTGGCGATAGATTCCATGCTCGGTTCTCTTAATACCGACATGGCGTCAACTCAATGGTTGCCATCAAAGTAGACACTACTAAAGAAGTCTGGAGTTTCCATGTTGAATGGTAGTCAAGGTTCAGATGTGTAGGGGAGAGAACTGAGTGTCAGACTTGTCAGTTAGCCGAAAATAAGACCAACACTACGTGATCCGTGGATTCCATGTAAAGCTGTAGGTCCTATAGTTTCCCTGGCTATTGGGCTATTAATAAATAGTCCTTTCTGAGCTAAGTCGAACTCAGATAGTAACAATGACTACACTCTTTCATCTACACTCATCACGCTCATTCACTCCTCATATTCGCCCATATCGCTACGATCGGCGTCTTAGAGATGAATAATGAATGACTATTTATATTTTTACTTAATCTACTACAGTTAAAACTTATATTTCTTTTGCTTCTGATGTCATAAGAATGAACTTATTCTTGAAGTAATAGGGTTGTTAACTTTTTTATAGCATAGGTAACAAGATCAATTATAAATACATTTATTACAGTATTAATCTGTAGTCTGACAAAAAGTGGTTGACAATGTTCCAAAGGGTGAGAGCTAGAAAGAATCCGGATAACCTTTTTCTGTAAAATCAGCACTTCATAAATTCTGATAGAATTACCCCAGAAAAGTAGGCCATTCTTAATTATAAATTAAAAAAAACAAAATAAGCCATTCTAACATAATTAGAAGTTACACAATGTTTTAGCCGACTTAACAGATCAACAACTCTGGAAAGTCTAGAAAGAATGTAATCGATATAGGGTCAATCCATATATAGTGGTCCAGCAGTGGTTGCTGCAACATTTTTATTATTTTTATACCTAAAAGTACCACTCATCAGAAGTACAAAAAGTATGTAATTTAATTTTTAACAATTTTATTTTACCGATTGCGGCAATTTTGGCTACGGCAGAACGACTCTTTTAAGTAATTTATGAACTTTGCTGAGAAGTACATATCTCCTCTTCTATTCATCCTAGAACATTCAAACAAAAACCAATCTCTTCAGAAGAGTCTGAACTTTAAGTCCTTATAGGTATGTCCTTAAACTAAGTATAAGGGCTCAAATATATTTCCAAAGTATATCATGGATTTTTTTCAAAAATCAATTTTCACATTTTTTTTTCAAGAAGGCAACAGTTAATTTATTTGTTATTTTTTTATTTGATAGGTATATTGAGGTACTTCAAACTCACAAAGTTTCAAATTGTGGACTAGCATAGTTTTATAGAAAAAAGATTTTGATATCGTGAAATTTTCAAATTTTTTAAAGTTCAAGGATTAATATCTTTTTTGGGCATGAAAATAAAAATTTGGAATTGATCCCAGTTTTAGTACTAGAACAGAGGGAACAACCTGGAAAAATTTGGTTTTATGGACTTTATTATTTACCAAGATATATAATGTATAAAAGTGCCAAAATAAAAAATAAACAATGTCTTTTCAGCTACTTACAATGTTAAACATAGCTAAATATTATGCTTTTGTTGTGCCTGAAAATATATAACATGTTGAATTAATGTTTTTCGTAGGCACAGTTATTATCTAATACAAGACATAATATGTTATCATTTAGATTGAAAACAAGCAATTTATTATGTTCTGTATAATTATGTAAAGTAGTAAACAAATATTCACAACTAACCTTACAATCTGAACAAAAACATCAAACAAGAAATTATTTTGAAAATTGAAGGCTAACTAGGTAAAACCTTAAAATAGACCACTTCACTAAAGCTATAAAATAAATGACTATTCAACACAACAACACTATAATGACTGATGTAGAGAAAGTAAAATTAGATACCATAGCAACATAAATAAAGGACAAGTGGTACGAAGACAACTGTTTAGGAATTGGCGTGCAACAGGAGTGTCAATGACGATCATGACTTAAGTTATTGCAGCAGTCAAGGGAAGAAAATCGTTAATTATAGTCAAACAACAAGGAAATAGCAGAACAATTTGTTCTCTTTACGGCTGACAAAACACAATCTTGAAATAATTTGTAGTTTAGCCACTAGGTCTTATTATCTGACAAATTGCCATGACATGGAACCGTGGTGTGTTTTTTCTACTTCTATTTTAGGACTTGCACTTGGAAACACTGGACTATTTCATATTTGTGAGTAATAATATACCTTTCTTAGTATAAGAAAGGTATATTATTATTCATTCAACCTGGTTTAAAACGAAAAGGGGAGTTCAGCAAGGGAGTGCACTATCTCCATACCTGTTCGTCCTAGTTATGGATGAAATAATGAAACAAATTAAGGAGGATTTGGCAACTACTGAATTCAATGCTTTAGCCTTTGCAGACGACATAGTAATTTGGGCCCACTCCAAAGATGAACTACAAGATAAATTAAACTTATGGAACGACAAATTCAATGAATTCAATTTAACAGTCAGCAAAGAGAAAACTGTAGTAATGACGATAAACAATAGAGGTGACACAGTAGCATTAAAGTTAGGGAACAGCGTGCTTAGAAATGTAGAACATCTTTCGTACTTAGGGAGTACCATTACGAAAGATGGTACAGACTCACTTGAGGTCTCAAATAGAACTAGTAAAGAAGCCGCTTTTTATCATCAAATAAACAACCTACTGTGGGATGTGAATATACCCCTAAAAACTAAAACAATATTGTACAAAACATACTTCTTACCAATCCTAACTTACAGCCTAGAAACATGTACATTAAATAAAAAAGACGATAGTAGAATACAAGCATCAGAAATGAAATTCTTGAGAACGGCAGTGCAGAGAACTAGATGTGACAGAATAAGAAACACAACTATAAGAACCCAGTTTGGATGCGAAAAAATGGTAAAAGATAAAATAAGAAGCTTAAGGCTAGGATGGTTTGGTCATGTGAAGAGATTGGAAGAAGGAAGAGTGGCAAAAACCTGGCTCGAAAACGAAATAGTAGGGAAGAGAAAAGTCGGAAGACCACGGACGAGACGGATGAATTTGGTAAAAGAAGACCTATTCCTGAAAGGGACAAGCATTCAACAGGCGGAGGAGAGACAATTATTCTTAGACAGAGACAAATGGAAGAGGCTTGTTAGCACACCCGGGAGACTGGAGATGCTGATCAGATGATGATGATGAATATACCTTTGTTATTTATAATATCAGGACAAATAAATAGGACAAATAAAAATTGAAAAAAGAACTTAAAATAAAACTTTGTACTAACAAAAAAATATAAAAAGAACGCCAACACTCTACCACTACTCAAATGTTTTAAAAATTAAAAATATCTCAAAGTTATAAATTTTATCTACATTTTTCTTTATGTGAATTTTTCAATTCACTTCATTCTTCAAATAAGTATATAATATTTTGTATTGTCTGTTTGCCCTACTTATTTGTCACACGTTTATTTGGTGGGTAAATGCATTGAGAACAGCGCTAGTGGTGCAGTACTGTAACTCAGGTGATAGATTCTATGCTCGGTGCTCTTAATACCGGACATGGCGTCTGCTCAATGGTAGCCATCAGTGAAGCACTACTAGAGAAGTCTTGGGTGTCCGTGTTGGGTGGTAGTCAAGATTCGCATGCTGTGTATGGTTTCGGATACTATGAGGTTTCAATTTCACATAAAGCTGTAGCTTCTTTAGTTGCCCTGGTTATTGAGCTATTAATAAATGGTTCTTTCTAAGAAACAGCCGACCCTAGTTAGTAACAATGACTACACTCGATCATCTACACTCAACACACTAATTCGCCACTCATATTCACCCATATCTCTACAATTGTTGTCTAAGTAATGAATTGAACAGTAATAATAATGAACATACACATTTTATTGGAGATTTAGAAAAGGTACAGGTTCTCAAAGACTAAAATATATGTATTTGGTTTTCTTAGACCAAATACACAAATTATTATTATTATATATATATATACTAATATTTTTTTCTCTTCAGTCCTTTTAGGAGTAGTTTGTACAAAGCGTGTTAATAATTACTTCTTTTTAGTCTTACTTGTTAGTCATTGCTTACTCATTTTAACCATCTATCTACCTGCTGGTTTTCAAAGGGCATTACCCAGGAATTCCTATTTTTCCTACGTTTTATACTCATGTTACGTGAAATTCTATAACCAGAGTACTTTGCATCCAATGTTCATGAAACTACAATAATAGCGACAAGGTTCTGTATCATCTAAAATATGTAGTAATTCATGGAGCATTATGAATTACTTCAGTTTCCGTCTTGCTGAGCTAGGCCCACAAATTGCAGCAAATTAATGTCTACACTATCGTCTTCAGAAGTCACACCACCACTATCATCTGACGTAACCATATCACTGTAATTACTTTCTTCACTTAATAAAGATCGGTAATTGTCAAACAAATGTAATAATTGTTTTTTTCTCAAACCACTATAACCTTCTGCCATGTTTATGTTTAGAAGTTCCTGGTTGACCGTGTAGAAACAACGACAAGTAAGGACAGTCACCTGATATAAAAAATAATAGTAATATGCAGTAGTGCCAACGTGAAAATGTTGACTAGTTATTACAATAACTAATGTTAATGATCAGAACGCATTTTATGTTTCATTAGTATAGATAGAATCGTAACATTTGAAAGGGAACTTTACCCAAAATAATGTAAAATACAATTGAGATCTAATCTTTCTAAATTCCCGCAGGTATTCAGAAAAGAGCAAGACAAAGTGTATTGGAATCACAATAGAGACGAGGCCAGACTACTGCTTGAAACGGCATTTGTCAGACATGCTGCGGTATGGCTGCACACGTCTAGAGATAGGGGTGCAGAGTGTTTATGAGGATATTGCTCGTGACACAAACCGAGGCCATACGGTGAGACTACTAGCCTCATAAGTTTTGTTGAGTTGTAATAATAAGTTTGGCAACTAAACTTAGACCCGATTTGAACATCTGGATATGAAGTGTTTTTCATTACATTATGGTCATACATGCAAATCAGAGAACAATTTTTTTTAAACTTTAACATCTACAGTGAAATTTGAATATTAATGGTATAATGCTTATCACTTTACTATACAATTTGGACTTTAACTATGACTTTAATGTTTTGAGGGCGTGTATTGAGGAATTACTCAATAGCAGCTAAGCCATGAGGGTGGAGTATATTGGTGTACAGTGAAGTGGCATCAATGGTAACCAGTTTGATGTTAAGGGGTAGAGAGGTTGGTGAAAATTGGAGAGGAGACTAAGGAAATTATTGGTATCCTGGACGTGGGAAGGAAGTTGTTGTACTAGAGGTTGGAGTTTGTCATCAACAAAGGCAGAGATACATTCGGTAATAGAATTATAACTGGCCACAATAGGCCTACCAGGGGGAGGGATGGTGCCTTTATGGATTTTGGGTAGGATATAAAACTGGAGTGTAATAGGTTGTTCATAGATAAGGAGTATTTGGCTGGCGGTGGTTAGGTTTTGGTGTTTAGCATGATGAAGGAGATTTTTCAGTTCTTGGTTGGGTCAAAGTCAAGTTTTTTGTAGGTGGAGGAATCGGACAACTGGAGGGAGGTTAATTTCTTTGACAATTGGATTTGTTAAGAATAATAGGGGTGGAACCTTTATCGGCAGGAAGGATCATTATATTGTCATTGGATTTTAGGGACTTTATGGCTCCACGTTCAGTGATGGTAAGGTAATGATCTTTAGGGAGTTGGAGAAGAACTGTGGATATGATACTTTTTGGAGGATAAAGTACTTTTTGGAGGTTGTAAGGTGGATTCAAGGTTAGGTCTAATTTGAAGGAATCCAGCTGTTTGGAGGGTTTGTAAATAGAGTTTGGAAAGTTTTTTTTATCTGGTTTGGTTAGCAGATTGTTGGCAGTGGTAATAGTATTGGTAAGTTCATTGAGGAGATGGGGATTGGTGGATATGATCAATTCATAGCAGGCAAGTAAGCTAGTAACAGTTTTATTATGTTCTTCTTTGTACAGATTGAGGATGGTTTTAAGAATATAAAGGTAGTAACTATTAGATATTTCCAGGATTTTGTTGTGCATGTAGGAAGGCATAGCAGATATGGCAGGTTTAGAGGTTAGGCCTAGGGGGACAATTTCTAGGGCCAGACAATTAGAGAGAAAGGAAATATGGCTGGATAATTTTGTTAGATGGAAGGAGTGGTTTTTGAATTGTTCAAGCCACTCCTAAAGGAGATTCATGATGGAAGAGGATAGGAAGGCAGGATACAACACAAATGGAAAACAAGAAGAGCAAAAAGAGAAGTGTGACTTTACAATTTTAGGTTAGAATAAAGGGCACTAGGCCAGGAATTTGTATATTGGAGAGACAGGACATCAGCAAACTTACCTTAGAAGACAAGTTCACTAAAGCCAGAGTAGTAGTAACATACACAAAAAGTTGCCTGATCCGAACATCCTGACCTGTCTTAAAGACCAGCAACTACCTGGTTCTAATCCTTTTAACAAGAAATCTTGCAAAACCTGCCCTATTCATCTCCCAGCCACATCTCCTTAACCTACAAGATACCTGGAAACCACTCTTGTGATTCCACCAATCTAATTTATCAACTCCAGTGCCAGCACTGTCCTGCTCAATATATCGGCCTTATCAGTGAAAACCTTCGAAAACGCATGAACGGCCATAGACATGATTGCAAAGTCCAAAATCCTGAAAAACCTGTCTCTGCCCATACTCTTCTCCATAACCAAAATGTTGATCAGTGTTAGTAAAATCAGGGATGTGATAACTAAAGTAATCAGATCCCTTCCTTCCCATGCCAATAGTTAGTTCCATGGAATTAGCACACCAATGGATCCCGTAACCCACCTAATATGAACATAAGATAGACCACTTCCCCTCAACTCCTCCCTCATCAGCAAACATCATATATATACTAACTGAAAAACTGCATCTATACCTGAGTGTTGCTCTATGGATGTACCACCCCCACCACAGCCACCTACCCACCAATAGTGGCCATGTCAGTCTCTATCTCTCTACTCACTTGAAAAAAGTGCCAGTGGCATTGAACATTTGTGTTATTATGTGTTTATTTTGTGTATGTTACTACTACTCTGGTGTTAGTGAACTTGTCTTCTAAGGTAAGTTTGCTGATGTCCTATCTCTCTGATATACAAATTCCTGGCCTAGGGCCCTTTAACCTAACCTAACCGTAAAATAGCAATTCAGCAAGCACAGAGCAATAAAGGGCAGGACACGGCTTGTTAGGTGTTACGCACAAGCTTCAGATAAGAGCTTTGTCTCGGCCGGCTGACTGGTAACAAAATAAACTTGTCAGACTTGTCGTTATGGTTTTGATTCCACATAAAGCTGTGGGTCCATGGGTCGATGAGGTTTCCTGGCTATTAGGTTATTAATAAATAGCTCTTGCTAAAAAATAGTCTACCTAAGTTAGTAACCAGACTATACAGGTCATCCACAGTCATTTAATCCCTTAAAATACACACAACCTGTGTCTGCGTCTCATATCTAAATGATCTTTAGTAATTTTGATATTATATATATCATTTTATGTTTTCAATTATTTTTGGATTTTTTCCAGGTGAAAGCTGTGTGCGAGAGTTTTATCTGGGCAAAGAGCGCAGGCTTCAAAGTGGTAGCACACATGATGCCTGATTTACCCAATGTTGATATTGAGCGAGACATTGAACAGTTCATTGTGAGTAAAACTCATATATCAGACCTGTAACAATTAATTGTGATGTTAACTGAGAGAAGAACTGCCCCTGATAAACTATAAACACTAAAAATCAGAAATTGCTTCAAGCAAAACTTTCTGAATTACAATACTTTTAATAATTGAAAATTATGTTAATTTGCGAACTTTGTAAACAAATATGTACTTTTACTGAACAACTTTTTACTAATTCAGTTATGTCCTTTATTTCTGTATAATTAGTTTGATTTAATATTACTGTAAATTATTTTAACGCAATTCAATAGCTCATAAACACAGACAGACTTACAGTGCCTCATTTAGTCAATGAGTGAATTACCGACTTTCAGATCAGTTTGGGTTTGGAATCAGCTGTCCAAAGACTTGGCTATAATGGCAGTATATATTTATATAATAGATTTCAATATAGCAGTATTAACTTGTACCGGCATAGTGCGATTTACTGCCCTTAATACAGCGGCGCCGACTATCACTTATTGTAGTACAATTTTTCACGCTATGCCAATAATTCTAATGCCACTAGATGCTAGATGAGTCGTGGATTGTAGAGTGGTATCTCACACACTGTTTAAAGTTTTAACTCATTTTCACTGTTTGTAAACAGAGTTGTAGCCTATTTCTGCTTGTGAATTTTATGGTAAAATGAACGTGTATATTATCAAAATACGTGTTATATAGTGTCTATAATGAAACATAAGAGTAGGCTAACAAAATAGTTCAATGCATGGGTTATGTTAGGTTCTTATTTATTTATAATTATTTATTTTAAGCTCACACCAAGGTAAACATACAGAACAGTTATTTATTTTATAGAGAATGTTTTTATCTTAAGTTTTAATATATGTTACAACTCCGTAGTGTTTGTAGAACTGTTATAGTAAATTTTTAAATACAACTTTTTTCATAGTACTGTAACAAATTCTCAGTTTTGTACAGTGTATACAGTTTTTAGAGTATAGTATTTTTATTTATTTATGTATCATCCCTTATATGTATATTTCCTAAAACTATATAACTAATGGCTTAAAAAATTTTAATATCCTAATGTATGCAGATGACTTAAAGATTTATAAGAGAGTAAATGACATCGATGCAGCTGCAGGCTGACGTTGATGCTTTGGTGGACTGGAGTAAGAGTAATCTTCGGTTTAATGTGAACAAGTGTGCCGTTGTAACTTACACTTGAAAAACTGGAACTAGGACCCTACATTTTGACTATACTATGGATGGTATTAAATTAACCAGAAAATTATCTTTTAAGGACCTAGGCGTTATTTTTGATTCAAGACTCTCGTTTGCAGATCATGTGTTGGCCACCAGTGGGGCAGATTATTCAGTATTAGGTTTCATTCATAGATCAAGTAGTTTTTTAAAAATTTTTAACGCAATTAAATTAATTTATTGTTCTCTCGTACGTTCGCGTCTGGAATATGCATCTGTTGTATGGTGTCCTCATCAGATATATTTATTGGATATCATTGAAATAATTCAAAAGAAATTTTTATTTTACAAAATATTTGGATTTTATACTTACAGTGTACCTTACACCGAACTGTTACCATGTTTAATATGACAACATTTACAGACAGACGCAAAATTCATTGTTTATCTTATCTTCATAAGCTGGTGAGCGGAGCCCTAGACAATAGTGACTTGTTGGCTCAACTTGATATCTGTGTCCCACAACCGAATTAATTCTCTTGTTTTTGCTCCTCGCTTTTCTCACACCAATCTTTGTTATCACTCGCCTCTCAATATAATGTGTCGGCTGTGCAATACATATGAAATTGATTTAGTTAGGTATAATTTAAAGTCATTCAATTTTTACTTATTTGAAATATTAAATAATAGCTTACCTAATTAATTTTTTCCTCAATCACTTATGTCTTTATTTTTTAATTATAATTAAAAAAATATAATTAAATGCACAATATACATAAACTAACACCAATAGTTAGGAAAATCATCTCAGAAATGTCAATATTATTATCTGATTCATTATTTTCACAAAATAACAATTCATGGATATTAGAAGAACATAAATTCTGATCCATTGTGTGGTAAACAAACAGCAATCCATCCAAGTAAACACTAAAACAAACTATTATATGAGCAGACAGCTGAGCCGAGTGACTTATGCAACCTGAACTAACGATATCCACAAGTAACCTTTGGTTTGCAAAGGCCGATAAATAAAAATGAAAAACTTTATATATTTCTTCTTTGAGTTCTTTTTTGGAAATTGTAAATAATTTTTAAAATTCTCATAAATTCCAATAAAATTATGTATATTTTTAAAAAACTATATATATATATATATGTGTGTGTGAAGTTAACATATGAAAATACAGTGCGTAATTTACTGAATAAAACTGTATATTGCTGAGTCCGATTTATTAGTTGAGTGTTCGTAAATTACGTAATCAACGTACTGTGTAAAATGAGCTGTGAAATACGACGCTGCCAGTACACAAGGGCCGAAAATGAGTCGTAGATTACGACTTTTCCAGCGCAAAGGTTAAAAAACAAAGTCTGCAAATCAATTGAAAATTGCCTGCCAGTTAGGCAAAAAATAACTGCCGGCTCGAGGGTATCAATAGATATATAGGTATAGATATCATTCTCAGAGTCAAGAATCAATAATAGGCTTCTAAGTAATTATAATAGTAAATTTTGAAGTTAATAAGATTTATTTTAATATATTCTTTAATATATATTATTTAATACATTGTGTGGATAATGCCAGATATCAGAATAATGGAAGGAGGGAAAAAATTGATAATCTGGGAAGAAAATAAAATGTAAAGTAGATTACAAAGTACTCGTGTCTTAGCGTTTATATATTTTGATCTCCCATTAAAGAACTGAATTCAGGTTTTGCAACCATTCAACGCCTGTTTCTCTAATTGAATGAAGACCAGCTAATCCTCCCTGAAAAGAATGCAATTAGCAATCAGAAACTATATGAACCATAGTTTGAATTTTGGCTACGCAATCACATGACCGATCATTTACCATTCGCCTCTTATATTTATAATATTTGCATCTTCCCAGTACCGTATGAAGGTGATTCAACATTGTAGTCCACTCCATATGAGGAAGGTTTATTCCACCAATGACGGGTGGAAAACCAGAAACTTGTTCCGACCAACAAACTTATCCCAGTTGGTTTTTGGCGAAAAATTTGTTTTTAGATTAACTGGGAAGCTAGTGAAAGAGGTGGTTTTATAAATTTAAGTCGCTCTGCACTTTGTGGGATATTCTGCAAAATGGAAAGAGTACCCCTGGGGGTAATGGAGAGAGCTGGGTGGTACTAAACAAACAACAATTCTGGGAACTTAATGTAGTGACAAGTGTGTTTGATCTCCCAGATATGTCAGCTGCCAGCTAAAATTTTCTTGGTACATTTATGATTATTTTAATTTCCAGGAGTTCTTTGAGAACCCAGCTTTTCGCACAGACGGCCTCAAGATCTATCCTACTCTTGTCATCAGAGGCACAGGATTGTATGAGCTATGGAAGACTGGGCGATACAAGAGCTATCCTCCCAGTACGTTGGTGGATCTCATAGCCCACATATTGTCTTTGGTGCCTCCGTGGACGCGGGTGTATAGGTAAATTAAAATAAATATCCTGTTAAAATGTTGTTCTGTCCTACATCAAAATCACTTGATCAGAAATAAAATGCTGTATGAAGTGTTTGAATCAATTAGACATTTAACAAAATATTATTTAGATGATATTTTATTTCTGTGTGGTGAGGTAGTTGAATTAATCAAGTCCAAAAATAATAGAAAAATTACTTTTAGACATTTAAGTATATCAATATTTTATTTTATTTTCGTTTATTTATAAACTGAAGGAAGCTTAAAAAATATACCATCTACTGGAAATTAGTCTGTGAACTTTTAAAAAATGTTTAATACTTCACTGGCCAGTTCACATGGTCCGGCAGGCCAGTGCGTGAACTTTATTAAATGAGTGAAGTACCGACCATTAGCTCAGTTGGGGATTCAAACCGTGGACAAGACCCTCCAAAGTCTGAAGCCTTAGCCACTGAGCCAAAGGGGATTTTCATAGAGCTGAAAAACATTATGAGACAGAACTTTACCAAAAAAGATACAAGACCTCAGCTTGGGTTACTTAGGAAAACCACTAAACACAAAAATAAATAATTTTTCAGTTCATAATTTAATAATAACCACCAGAGGAATATGTCATTGGCATCATTGGGCGATAGTCCAACTGTCTGCTAAATCGCTTTAGAAAATTGCTTATTAAATTCAGAAAAAATTAAAAATGAAATCAATCAATGAATTAGAATTTTCTTGTTTGTTGTCTGTTTCCTAATAATCTCATAGCTGATCTGTCATAAAACTGGGTGTATTAACCATTCTTGGGTGTTTGACGAAATAATCTGCCAAAATTATAATGCTCTGTGGGCAGAATGACTAGATTATCTGCATACTGTTTTTAGCGGTCCGCGCGAACGAAGGGCCTGTCAGTCAATACCACTCGCGTCATCACTCAATTCGAGTTAAGTTGTTTGGCTTATCCCTTCTTGGCTTATTCCTATTATATTACTAGTAAAATGTATCTCTCTACTTGATCCCAATGTTTGACCATATACTAAAATAAACTTATTTTGTGTGTTTAGTACCCTGTACTAAACACACAAAAGTAAATACCTGTATTTACTTTACATAAAAAATTAATTTAATTGTGAAAATTATTATTTGAATAATAATATTTTCAATCTCAAAGAATATATATGAAAATATATTCTCAACAAATTAGAATGAAAGATTTAAAAATTTTTTTACCCCAACCATCATAGTAATAGTCAGACATGTCATTTTCTATTTATAGATAAACGAAATAAACGTAGAGCTCAAGAGCTACACAACAATTTATCAGAATTGCGTTAAAATTGAAAGAGAGTGACAAGAAAAGCATAAGATGTTTTTGTTGATAGGTGGTAAATTTATGAATTTAATTAACAGATTTAAATTTCCTTATATTTCTTGTTAAAGCATCAACAACACTACATATTCCACGGTTGTTGGTCCATAAAATATTTACTCTCCATCTCTTTGGAAATGATTGACGACTAGAAATATATGATCCTTGACAAAAATTTTTTGTATACTGAAGAATATGACTTTACCTGAGGCTGTCATTTCTAATTTATGTTTTTCAGAGTACAGCGAGACATCCCCATGCCTCTAGTAAGCTCCGGGGTCGAGAACGGCAATCTGCGTGAGCTGGCACTTGCTCGCATGAAAGACTTGGGCACAGACTGCCGAGACGTAAGGACAAGAGAGGTTGGCATTCAGGAAATCCACAACAAAGTCAGGCCTTACGAGGTGAGAAAAACATGGTATATTTCTGGCCTCAAATAAAGTCTTATTGTAGATCTGTAAGTCAAGTCATGTGCCTGATTTACACGTTTGAACGTGAATTTAATGTAAATTTACATAGATGTAAAGCAGAAAAGCATAGGGCTGTAGTGGTTTTACGTGTCTTACGAATAGTATACATTTTACCTTGCATCCTCAGAATGAATGTTTCCCTATTGTAATCTTGGAAGACACTATGCTGGAGGAGGTATTTTAAGAAGTCAGCCATTTATAAAAAAGACCATAAAACCATAGTTTTTCAATTTCAACTCAGTGAGCAACAGTCCTCTTCAGTGAATAATTCTATCATAGTCAATGCTCCGACCCTCTACCTGCTGTTCACTTTTGGAACTACTTGTAACTCCATCAACTATTGGCTTGTTTACAAAAGTGGCAGTTCAACGCTCTTTCCTGCTTAATTACCAGGCAGCACGTTTAGCAGAAATTGACACCCGCGTTTTACAGTTGAACACTACTTCACTTACAGCACATGTTATCTCTATTTTCTTTTATCCTCTACATGCCCATACCACCTCTATCTGCTCGTTTCAATTCCCTCTTCCACTGGCTTCTCCTCTAAATTTCTTCTAATCTCCTCATTTCTAGTCCTATTCTTAGTTGCCCTGGTTTTTGGGCTATTAATAAATGGCCCTTTCTGAGAAACAGTCGAACTTAGTCAGTAAACAGACCACACACGTTATCCACACTCATCCTACACTCATGTCGGCACTCACAGTCCACGCTTATGTTCGCACAAAGTAGTGTTGGCGTATCGTATCTAAGAATCCCTTCTTGAAACTCCTATACTATTTAGAGATCTCATCTTGCAGCTTGTATTCTACTCTTATTCCTTCTTCTCATTGTTCAGGTATTTGCATAATATGTAATTATAGGCACATGTATGCCCTATTAATGACTTTCTTGCATTTCCAAGGTACACAACCACTTCTCACCATTGATCGTGTTGCTCTCGTGAAAGCTCCCCGCTTGTCTTCCCCTTCCATTAATCTCTTTGTCCAGTTTTTCATCTTCTTGTATGATACTCTCCAAGAATTAGCAGTGAAAATCTAATGTACAATATATGATTAGACATAGACTGTGTATTGCTTTACATCTATGGCAGTATTTAAAGTTAGATAATCCAACAAAATCGCTAAAATAAACAAAATGTTTTTCACAACTTAGTATCAATTTTGAAGAAAGATAAACTGACCTATTGAATAGGAAATTTCTCATATGTCATATTTTCGCTTTAAATGCAAAATCTTTTTGATGTTTTCTCAGGTAGAGCTAGTTCGTAGAGACTATGTAGCCAATGACGGTTGGGAAACATTCCTAGCTTATGAAGACCCACAACAAGACATACTGGTGGGGCTTCTCAGACTTCGCAAGTGTGGCAAGGTTAATTTCCGACCTGAATTGCGTGGTGCATGTTCCATTGTGCGTGAACTTCATGTTTATGGCAGTGTGGTACCGGTCAGTGCCCGAGACCCCACCAAATTCCAACATCAAGGGTTTGGCACTCTGCTGATGGAAGAAGCAGAGAGAATCGCCCGGGAGGAACATAGTTCTACTAAAATTGCAGTGATTTCTGGTGAGTGGAAGAGGTCACGACTGGAGACGAAGTAGTCTCAAAATGGTCATTAACATCTTAGGCCTCAACATGTGGTCTGTGCTAATTGTATCAGTCATAACGAGTTTTGAAAAGGATCAGCTGATAACCTCCGGCTGTTCATTTGTCATTCTAAGGATTAGTCTGCCTTAGTAACAAAGACTACATTCCCTCATTAACACTGATCCGAAATTTAAATATCCATATCGTCCTCTTAAGAATAAATATTAGGTAATATAATTTGGCATTGTGGCTGAGTAACATATTAATTTTCTGAATAACCTATATAAGTATAAATTTTAGGTTAGGCTATAGGACACTAGCCGATAATTAATGTAATAGGAAAACACGCAAATTGAAGAAGCAAGTCCATTTGTCATACAAGAACTTTTAGGAATACATGAAAGACACAAAACTTCACGTACATGTACACAACTGGTACTTTAATTAGTTAAGAGTGTCAAATGTCATATCTCTCCTATTGTACTGATATTTTGACAGTATATCCTTTTTATGTACAGTTAATCATTCGTAATTCCTTTTTGTTCATAAAATTAGCGTTTTGAATGGTTTTATTTGAATTTATTTTGAAAACCTTCAACCAAATCAAACGCAACTAAGTTTGAATTAAAATAAATGAATATACATTTTTAAAAGATAACAGTTATGTCAAATATTTAAATTGGTATTGTGAATGGGTAGAATCATTAGACAAAGGTAAGGTGTTTATGTCTGTAATGAATGTACCCTGTAGGTGAGTAAATTACATAAGGGCTATTGGCTTATTAGAGACCCACTGTACGTTTATAAGTGGTTGGATTTGTCATTACCACTGTATGTGGATGGGTGAGTTATTACCACTGTATGTGGATGGGTGAGTTATTACCACTGTATCTACTCGTTCAGTGGTGATAACCCATCCACCCACCCCTACACGTTCAGTTTAGATGAGAAAAAAAGCTTTATTGGGACCAAGGCGCAAATTAATACTGTTTTCATAATAGGACATCAGCAAACTTACCTAAGTCCACCAAAATGTCACAGTAGCAAACAAATACAGAAACAATACATTTTTCACTAGAGCTAGTGGAAATTACCTCGAACATTTTGCAAAGAAAACCGCTGAAATGGAACCTTTTTTATAACCACTACCTTATTGGCAATATTGATTCTTAGTAATCAATTTTTACTTTACAAATTCTTTAGCCTTAATTTTTACTCATGATCAGCCAAAGCAGAACTAAAAAATAATATACTTTTACACTAAAACCTGTTATATTCTGCTCTGTAATATCCAGAATCTCTGATAACTGGCTCGGTGATGAAGACAAAGGAATGTTTTACAGCGTGAAGGCTATTTATATGTATGCTATTTTATAATTTATTAGAGAATATTTCATGGGAAAAATTCCTGCTCAGAATTTAAAAATCATTATATTGTAGTGCCTCCAAAAAGTAACCGTAATACCCGCAATTCATTTGGTATATTAAAATCACTTTGTTCCAACAATAATTCCTTCCATATCTGGATTTTAATTTATCGTCATCAGTTTTAAGAGTTCAACCTAATTTGTAATATTATGTAATTTATGAAAAAATGTAACCAGTCCTCATTTTCATTTTTCATTTTGCAGGTGTGGGAACAAGAAACTATTACAGAAAACTTGGCTACACTCTGGATGGACCATATATGTCTAAAATGCTGTAAATTCGCCTATAAATATAATTAATGTATATATACACTACTCCAATCATGTAATTAAAGAAAGAGATATTATTTTACTCATTTGTTACTAAATTTTCAGTGCCCAAGTTCCATTTTTTAACCTCTTATGACCCACCATTGTGATATGAAATTTGTTCATTTTATATGAATACTGTGGTTTAGATATTTAAATTTCAGCTCTAAGTCTTACTATATATATTTAGCAACCAACTGTTAACACTTTGAACCCTGAGCTTGCTTATATTTATTTATTTATACAGCAACAAACCATTTTACAAATTGAATTAATATTTGTATAGGTCGGGTCACACCCACCGCGGCATTGACTGGCGCCCGAATATACCTTGGGCTTGGTTATTAAATTCTGTTGATCGGCTGACTAAGCATATTTTTATATTCTGACATTTTTGTTGTGTTTATTGGTTGTCTATATTCATATGCCATGAACTTCCGGATCCCTGGTATTGTTTTTGTAAATAAATAAATATATTTATCGTTGAAGTACAAGGGAGTCTTCACAGCTAGCTGATAGTAGTCGCTGTCACGCGGGACTTGCCGCCATCTGTCTGCTTGTCAGTTGTTTACCGTTGTGAGTGAGTCTGAATTATGTCTTCCTCAGTTTGTTATATAAATATGTTAAATTTAGTAACTATACAATATTGTAAGTGTACAATTTAGTGCTTATGAATGAGTAGTTTATTTTTCTTATTGAATTGAGTATATGTAAATGATGTAGGTTATCTGTGTATTTCAACTAGTGTTTACACTCGTTTTGGTGTTTACTTTCAACGTTTATTATAGAATAATATATGTTGTTGTATAATATCTTCTATAAACGTTATTTATTCTTCGTGTGATCATGTAACATGGGCGACAAAATAAAAACCGATGCGATTTCGCGACCTATTGTTTGATTCTGAATTGGATGTTGACGATGATTTAGATCCCCGCCAAACAAAAGGACTGAATATTGAATTTAAAAATGAACTAAATGAAAATGTGCGAGATCCAATTTTCGATTCAGATTCTGAAGATGAGTTGGATGATGTTGGAAACGATCCTGATTATTTTGAAGATCCTACAGTTATTGAATCTGATGAAGAAGATGAACCTGCAGATACTGACATAGGTATAAACAAACAGTCTTCGACTAGCACAGGTAGGCCTAATTTTTATGACCAAATTAGACAAAAACCAAAATGTAAGAGGTCAGATAAACCTACTGACAGTGAGTTAGGCTGGACAGATCAAGACATTCAACCTCAGTTGCCTGTTTTTTATAAAATTAGTAGTATAATAGCTGATGTTTATCATCTACTCCTTTTGAAATATTTTCTTTGTTTTTCCAGAAAAACTTTCAAAAATGAAACGAACAAGTATGCCAAGTCGATTACAGAAAAACTTATGAGATATGATAAACTAAAAAAAAAAAAAAAAAAATCTGGGGACAGTGGAAAACAGTCAAACTACATGAAATATATTTGTGCTTTTCGGTAATTTTGCATATGAGTGTAGTAAAAAAATTCAAAGCGGCAGATTTTTAGCCAACAGATAAATTTATTGCAAGTGTTAATGCACCTTCAGTTATGGCTCGTGACCGCTTTTTGGCAATCCTTACGTTTCCATATCAACGCTAACAACACTGCTGTCCTATACAATATCGGCCTGGCCATGATCCTCTTTACAAGCTGAGGTCATTTGTCAACCACCTGCTCAGTGCATTTCCAGCTTCATAATATCCCCATGAAAACATTACTGTAGGTTAAGGCACTTGTGGTTTTCGTGGAAAGATCTATTTTTGGGTCTGGATCTACAATAGAAACAAGCCCAACAAATATGAGATAAAACTCTACATTGTCTGTGATTCCCTGACTGGCTATGTTTTGAAAATGGAGGTGTACACAGGTAAGACTGAGGATAGCACTATAATTGGCATTTTTCAAAAAATTCTAAATAGGTAAAGGACACACTGTCTTCATGGATAGGTTCTATAGTTCCCCAGCTGTATTTGATTTTTTGTGGGCCAATAGCACTAAAGCTGTAGGAACATGCATGCGCAATAGAAAGGAGCTGCCAAAAACTGTAGTTACGAAAAACTGAAAACAAATGAAACAGTATTCATGAGAAGAAACTACCTGTTATGTCTGAAATGGAAAGATAAAAAGAGACGTGTTGGCTCTTTCTTCAGCATATAAAATGACTGCTTCAGATGTGTCAGTGCGTTCTAAGAGAAGGCTTTATCACAAAATCAAGACCAGATGTTATTATAACAAGAATAAAACAGGTGTAGATCGTTCAGATCAAACTATATCCTACTATCCATTCAAAAGGAAGCAAATGAAGTGGTGGAAAAAACTATTCTTCCACTTGTTCACGACAGCAAATGCTAATACGTTTGTGCTGTATCGAGAGTCAAGGCCACCACATCTGAGAAAGAAATACAACCTGTACCGTATCATAATATCAATTGGAAAAGCTCTAGGTGAAAAAGGAGGAGAGCTTGCTGTTGCTGGAGATGGTGGAGATTTTTAAAGACTGCCTTCAAATTGACTGACAGGTAAGATGTTGTTTGTTGCTTGTAGTTGAAAATACCTATACAATATATGTATTTTCAACTAATTCTATTATTGAAATGTGTTAATTCATTAATTAATACATAGCTTTTATGTTTTACAGCCAGACAAGAATCCCCATACCAAGAAGAGGAACCAGCCCACACTGTATGTAAAATATGCTCAGAAAAAAGCAAAGAAGAAGCTGGAAGGAAGGAAACTTCTTGGTGGCGTCCAAAATGAACAGTACTACTTTGTGTGCCAGTTTGCTTCAAAAAGTAGCATACAAAGGCTAATTACTTGAACTAAGGATCTATGTAGCAATTTTTTATTTTTACTATTTGTACACACATAATATTCAATTCTATGTAAATATTTTATTTGGTGTGTTAACCTTTTATGTATATAAATAGTTTTAAAGCTTGTTTCTTCGCCTTTAAAATGATATGTAACAGATAATAATTATATAATTCCTATTCATAGATTTTTTTTACCAAAAAACCTTCAGGGAGCCATTCCCATTCATGTTTTAGGGCCTAGGGTTCAAAGTGTTGAGTAATCTGGAATAATTCCAGTGGCACATTTACTCTGGTGGTAGTATCAGACACAATGTTGTTCCAGTGGTTTTAAAATATGAAGTTAACACAATCAGTTATATTGAAGAAAATAGTTTCTCCACGAAAGGTAAGTTATGAGTTCAGGAAAATAAAAGTTTGTACACTAAAACAGCATAAATATTTCAATAAATTATATAAATATACTCATCATTTGAAACAACGCAGATAAACATAAATTATTTGTTTTTCAACAGTGGACCACAATAGGATAATTTTTATGTATTTTCGTGTAGGATTTATAATTCTAACCCCATTTTGCAGAAATGTACCAGATGCTTTGTAGAAACTTAACATTATTTTAAGAAAACTATATTTTTACAGATGATACTCTCACAAAGAGTAAGAAGAGTTCCTGGAGAGATGGGTAATCTTGATCCTACCTTAATCCAGTGAAAGTCAGGAGAGGCTGATGATAGTGGCGCTGACTCTTCCTTTAACCATCATGAAGTGGCTTCTTCTAGATTAGGATGGCTGCTTTTATATGGCTATAAACATTGAACTTAAGAGACTTAAATACCTAAAAATATAAAAAATGATAATTCCATGGGTTCTAGATATATTTTAACTGTTTTTTAAAGGAGCGGCCGATCTCCTCCCTCTTTGACTACTCATACCCCATAGACTAATAATCTCTGCGGCGAACTTGAGTAAGGGTGAGAACCAGTACATGACAAAGTGGATATAGCATATATTGCTGATAAAAACTGTCAATGCTAGAATTCAAACCTGCTCCAGGATTTTTGGGAACTCGTGGATGGTGACATTTTGAACTTGACAGAATGTTTATCTCAACATTTAAAACACAAATGATCTGTTCAGAAGAATCGTAACTAAAACCTCAATTTTGCAAAAGAAGAACTTGAAGAATGTTTAGAAATTGTCTTTGAATGTATGTTAATGGCTTATTTAGATATAAGTCAGGTACAGCCCTGACACCGTAGACTCCTCGGCTACTGGCTCTCCCAAGGTAAACCGAACCTGTTTTAGAATATACCTAAAACCAATAGCCTCTTATGTTCTTATACTGAAAATCCCAAGGTGACTCTGGAGAGAGCATAGAAGAACTGGTTGATAAGACACTCCGAAATAAAGAAGCAACGCATGAACAAGAAAACGTCAAAGTCGGACACATATGGATAGGGTAAGAGATCTCATTCAAAGTAGAGAACAAATTAAAAAATTATGCTTACTAATGTAGTCACATGTTCCTATTATGAACAGTAAACGGGAACATATAATTTGAAATGATTCTTTACCTTGACCCAATGTAGCTGATACTCTATAAAGTATTTTGGGTAACTCATGGATGGTGTTTTTAACTTGACAGATGAACAAGTAAATATAGTTCAACAATCCTGTTCTGTTCAGAGGAATCCTAAAAAACACCTTAATTTTTCAAAACTGAAGTTTGAAAAGCTTTTATGGATTTGCATTTATGTTAATGGCTTATTCATAACAAGCCATATAGGGTAAATTCAACTAGAGTTGATGAGTCGCTGACACAATGAGCACGAATAGATGGATTAACATTAAGTATACTTTAGTGTGTAGAAGTCACAGATAGCCCGGTGTTTAGAAATTGTATGTTGTATTCCGCTCACATTCACTGGGTTTAATGTGTTAAGATAGGCCTATTAAAGAAACGCCACATACAGCAAGATGTATTTTATTGCTTTTACAAGATCCAATAATTCTTCAACAACATTAAAGTAAATACTGTAAGAGTTAGCTCCTGCTTAAATGACTAATTTGCTCTGATTGTTAATTTCAACTGTCATATAAGCCAGTTGAACCGGCAACGGTTAATCTCGCATGTATGCAATAAACCAATGTGATGCTGGAATAGAATGAAAACTCCACAAAAACTGGAGTTTGGAACCAAACCCAATCCTTATTTAGTTACTCACCTAATGGGCCACAATTAAATTTTTAAGAACTTCAAGTATGGTGAAGCCATCAGAATTGAACAGGTTAATCAGACTTTATATTAAATTTATTTTGGATTTAGCAAAATTTTAAATAATACGGTTTATTGCAAGTTTTAATTTATTTCTAATAAGCTAATAAACAAGGAATTTTACATGAGAACATTTTTGGTGACAAACTAAATATTAATTTAAGAGCTACTTACAATTTAGGGAAGCTGGACATAAAAGATGCAAATCGCTTAACCGCCACGGACAACGTTAGCACTGAAGGCAATCATATAGAGAAACACGAAAAACAACATTTTTAACTGGCGTATGATTTGATATATCGATATATAAGAAAGCCCTCATTGTAATGATAATGTAGATCGTAACAGTAGAAATCTTAACCATGATAACTATACAAAACTGAACCTCTGATAATTTTAGATTAAATTTAGGATGCTAATCTTAAGCAAAAACACCATGTGTCGATGAAAAAATAGCTCCTTATCAGGAACCTTTACGATAAAAGGCCAAAAATTCTTCAAGCTCATGTATAGCAAAGGCTCGGGTCAAACCTGAGTACTGGTACATCTCTAAATATGATAATATAGAGCATGAAAAGGAAATGTGCGTGATTTTTGCAGATAAAATGGGGCAGTGTACTGTAATGTCTAGTATAACAAATGTCTAAACAAATTTACTTATTATTGACATAAAGGAGGGTGAGACTTAAGTACTAAAGTACTAGTGAGGGAGGAAGAATTGAGCAAAATATCTCCCTGAAAGTTAATCCTGGAGTCCAACGGCTTAAGGTGGCTTTCGAACCATGGGAGCAGCAGGGCAAAAACTGATAGCGGTATCATATTGTGATAACCGGAGATGTTAACATCGATGCTCTGGTAACATCACCTTGCCAAATTAGATTAATGAATATTTTATCTTCTCATAATATGTCTGC
Organism: Stictocephala bisonia; assembly: GCA_035578905.1. Lineage (NCBI taxonomy): Eukaryota > Metazoa > Arthropoda > Insecta > Hemiptera > Membracidae > Stictocephala > Stictocephala bisonia. The sequence continues at coordinate 128,783 of JAQJVL010000145.1, forward strand.
TCTGATTGACTTTCCCACAAGGGTTTGTAAAACAAAAGGTAGTGCCATAGATAACTTTTTCACTAATATAAATCAATCAAATGTCATGGTTACAGGCTTGATTAATAATCTGTCTGATCATGATGCTCAAGTTTTACAGCTATCTACTAATAATTTTATTAATAACAATACTTGTCTTAATAAAAATAGTACTACTTATACTAGAAAATATACCAGTGACAATATTGAGCTTTTTTGTAAAAAAATAGAAAAAGAAAATTGGATCAACGTTTTTATGTCTCCTGTTGATGATAAATTTAATGTGTTTTTTAGTACATTTAAATTTTATTTTGATTTATGTTTTCCTATAGTTAGAAGTAGTATAAAAATGTATAATGATAACTGGATAACAAAAGATATTATTGAAAGAAGGAAAGATATGGTGGAGTTAAGTAAGTCAACAAGAACATGTAAAGATGCAAATTTGAAAGATAGTTTGAATAGTCTAACAAAAGATTACAAGCAAGTAATTTTAAATACTAAACAAAGTTACTTTGATAATTTAATTAATAAATCGAGGAATATTCCTAGAACTACCTGGAAAATTATTAATAATGAGGTTGGCAATAAAAACAAAAAAGATGATAATATTATAAATAATTTAGGAAAAAATGGTGATGACCCTAGTACTGTATGTGAAAATATAAATGATTATTTTACTAATGTAGTTAAGACGAATATATTACCAAAGGTATTGGCTAAGAAATTTCATAGTTTGACTTTGCCATCAACGACCAGAAACGTTCAAAACAATGATACTTATTTTTCACTAAATACAATTAGCTATGAGGAATTGGACAAAATTATTATGACTTTTGATAATAAATTCTCCAGTGGTTGGGATGAAGTACCCATGCCAATAATTAAGCATGCCCGTCAATATCTTCTGAATCCATTACTTCATGTCATAAATTCTGCTTTAATTACAGGCATATATCCTGAAAAATTAAAAATTTCCAAAGTTAAGCCCTTTTTTAAAAATGGAGACCCTAAGGAAATAGCTAACTACAGGCCATTGTCATTAATTTCTTCTTTTTCAAAAATTTACGAGAGTCATATCTCTACAGTTCACTAGTTATCTAGAAAAAAACAATATACTAGATGACCAACAATTTGGTTTCAGGGCAGGGAAATCAGTAGTTAGTGCAGGTATTGACTTCGTAGAATCTGTCATTGATTCTATGGACTCCAAACTCTCAGTAGTGGGTGTATTTATGGATATGGCTAAAGCCTTTGATAGTGTCTCTCATGACATTCTATTTAATAAATTGTCAATATTAGGAGTTGGAAACACAGGCTTACGATTATTTGAATCATATTTAGTTGGTAGGAAGCAATATGTAGAAATACAATATTTAAATAAATACAATTGTATGACAGCAGCTAAATCCAAATAAAATTTAATTAACTATGGCGAACCACAGGGGACCATTTTAGGACCAGTCCTATTTTTAGCGTATTTAACAGGATTGCCTGCAGTTGTCGACACCCCTAATAAAATTAGCCTATACGCTGATGACTTAAACTTTAAATTTGTAGGTAAATCATCTCAAGAGATTGAAATAAACACATATACAAACATTTCAATAGTTTCCCAATATTTGCAAAATTTGAATCTTCTTCCTAATCCATTAAAAACTAAATTTATGACTTTTTTACCATCTAATACAACATCTAATAAAGATCTTAATATTTTTATGAGTAAGGACAGACTGGAAGAAGTAAGCACAGTTAGGGTTTTAGGCTTAAATATCGACAATCAGCTAAATTGGAATGATCATATTAACCAAGTTTGTTTTAAAATTTCCTCAGGACTATATGCTCTGAGACAAATGGCCAAATTTAGCAGTCTAAAAACTCTTAAACAGATTTATTTTGCATTAACTGAATCACATATATCCTTTGGATTGTGTTTGTATGGTGCAACTACAAACAATAACTTGAACAGAATACTTGTTCTACAAAAAAAAGCAATTAGAGTCATTCTTAAGTTACAACATCAAGATTCGGTCAAAGAACACTTGAAATCATTAGGCTTCTTAACCATCTATGCACTGTATATCTATCAGCTAATAATCCATATCAAAATCAATTTTGAACAACTACCCAAATTAGGTTCCACCCACGAATATAATACTAGACACAGACATCAACCGATTTTTAATAGTCATAGATTAGAATTATATTCCAAAAAACCAAGTTATTCAGGTATTAGATTTTTTAATCATTTACCTTTGGAAATTAAACAGATTGCCAACCTCACTACTTTTAAGAATAAGGTGAAAACATATTTAATAGACAAATCAATCTATAATTTTGACGAATTTTTTGATTAGTTAGCCTATTTTAGTTTAATATGTGATTCAGTTTATAGCTTTTGATTTGTTGGTTTAATCTCATGGTTAATTGTAGATTTAGAGGGTTTTATAATATTGTTACACATATAAGAAAATATGTATATCCTTGATTTATTGACACCATTCATGTACACTTGTACTATCATGAATAAAGAGATTTTGACTATTGACTATCAGGAATCAAACCAGGACCTTTGGCGTGGCAAGCCATCGCCTTAACTTAGACCTTTAGCTAAGGCCGCTCCTGAAAAACGGGAAAGTAACATAGAAATTTAAGTATTTAGGCAGGAGTGGAAGGAAATCACCAAGAGATTATATAAAGTGCAATGTTCTACCACATCCATTAAACCAATCTGGAGTAAAGGATTTTTTGAATGAAAGTGTTCTGATTTACAAGACAAATTATGTTCATTTGTTATACAGGGTAGAAAAATATATGGAAACACTTTCACAACTTTTTTTCTGACTTCACCGGTAAAAAAGTGAAATCTTGTACGTCATCATGGTTACAAAGAAAACCCTTTTTGACGCCATTAGTGACATTTCATCTTTTCAGGGGGAAGGACCACGTGAAGTTGAACTAAAATCTTTAGTGTAAGCCTAAGTTGAGTTTGGTATCAAATTAAAGGTCTATTCAATAGTAATTAATTGCCGTAAGTCTATCCTTTCCACAGTAGCGATCATTTGAATTTTAAAATAACTAATTTGAACAATATTATTTCGCCGCTGTTTTAACGATTGCAAGTAAGTTATTCTAATAAAAAATTGTACTTTATGGAACCCAATAACTAAAAAAAATTAAATTATCTAAGGAAAAATAAATTTGTTGTGAAAGTGTAGAAAATATAGAAACGCTTTCACAACAACTTTATTTTGTTCATCCTGTATATGCAGGTGACACATGTACCAAGTACAGCAAAGAGGGTGGGAAATTCAGTTTTTGAGAGTAATGTGGGAAAGACCAGAAGGCAGAGGACAAGTCACTTGGAAATTGGGAACATAGTACAAATTGAAACTGAGGAAAGGTTGAAGAGTGTGAAATCGTGTAGTTGTGGTCAAGTTTGAGGAGAGATTATCTACAGGAATCCTAAATACGTCTTTAGATGAAGTGAAAAAGTGTTCAAGGAAGACTAAGAAACTGGTAGAAAGGATGAATCAGCAGACTATCTAAGTACAGGACAGTCAACTAGGACACACAAGTACCTTGAGAGGAACTTGTTAACATATTGCTGATCAAAGACGTTTCGTTCACGTTCTGCATCGAGTGGACCGATAGCTCAATGACGTGTCATTGATGTCGCGGCACTGGTTGTTTACAGTTGCGTCGCTCGGCCCTCGGAGTCAGTGTTCAAACTCAAATTCCATTTATTAAAAAAAAAACTGTTTATTTAGCCCCTGAACTATTTTAAGATTATATAAAAATAAATTACCTCTGTCAACAGTTCAAATAAATTTGAATATATTCAAATATTTGAACTGTTGACAGAGGTAATGTATTTTTATATAATCCATTTATTTGTCATACAACTATTATAGCATTGACAAAGTCATATGTACAGCACATCTATGCTAGTCAATAGATTCTTAAAAATATAAATTCAAAACATGAATAGATAGAAATAATAATAATAAGTTAATTGATTATGAGCAATTACATACCTTTACAGTTTATTAAATTAATTAAATCAAAAATAGGTATAAATAAAAAGTTGATTAACCCTCCAGAGGGCGCATATCGGTCTTTTCGACCGAAATTTACGATTTTCGTCATTACTGAAAAAAGAAAGCAAGCGGAGACTTCCCCTCACAGATACTTGTCAGGGAGGGGGTGAGCTACAAAATGGTGGTGGTCGGGAGGAGTTAATTCTTATCTGACCGGCACAGTGATAACAACAGCGGGAGTTCGGTCATTTCCACCGAAGCGCCCAACGACGTCTTTGTACGCGATCGGTCGTACAATACCACTGTACATGTATGGGAGGGTGAGTGTACATGTAAGATACTGTACATGTATGGGAGGGTCAATACCAATGTACGTGTATGGGTGGCAGGGTGGGTCAATACCACAGCACGTGTATGGGAGGGAGGGTGCTTCAATACCACTGTACGTGAATGGAAGGATGAGTTGGTCAATACCTCTGTACATGTATGGGTGGACTGGTGGGTCAGTACCACTGTACGTATATGGGTGGGCGGGTGGGTCAGTACCACCGTACGTATATGGGTGGACTGGTGGGTCAGTACCACTGTATGTATATCGGTGGGTCAGTACCACTGTACATCAATACCACCGTACACATATGGGTGAGCGGGTGGGTCAATACCTCCTCCGTACGTGTATGGGTGGGTGGATGGGTCAATACCCGTACGCGTCTTTGTGTGGCTTGTGCTGTGAATGACGGAGAAGAAAGTGAAGATGATCAAGCCTAAGATCTGTGACAGTAGAATCTTTTTATCAAGAATCGTTTTATCTTTTTAGTTACATTTTGTATTTTTTTAGGGAAAGCTATGTTTTTATATCAATAAACATTTCAGATACTATGTAATGTACTTATTTACCTTCATTTCCATCAAATCTCTGTTTTTTTTAATAAAAAAGTTAATTCGGTCGAAAACACCGATGCGCCCATTCGTGTCTCTAAAACCCATGCGCCCTCTGGAGGGTTAAGTGAAAAGGGTGCTTTAGGAGCTAATTTTATAAGTTTATTAAGTGGAATGAATCAAAAATCAATATTAGGAATATTAAAAAATTCATCAATAGAATAAAATGGGTTCTTAAAGAGCCAGTTAACAAATTTATTACAGAAAGATTTTTCTGAATACTTGTCAGTCAAGTTGATTAATTTATTATAAACTCTAAGTGAAACTATTTTATGGCCGTTTGAAGTTTTATGTAATCTAACAAAATTAATAGTAGCTTGATCTTTAATCCTAGTTGTATACTGATGAGCACTTTTTAAAATTATACCAGGAGTTCTTAAAACATATCAAATCAAAGATGTAAATATTTAAGACAGTAAGAATATTTAATTTAACAAATAGGGGTTTACAATCTTCCATAGGACCTACATTTGAGATTGCTCTTATAGCCCTTTTCTGCAGAAGTAAGATTTCCTCTATCCTACTGCAATTCCCATAAAAGATTATTCCATATCTAAATATTGACTGGAAGTTTGCAAAATAAGCTGATCTAATATAATTTTGATGCACACAGTAAGTTAATCGTTTTAACAAATGAATTACTCTGGATAATTTACCACTAATATAATCTACATGTGGTCCCTAAGATAGAGTTTTGTCTATAATAATACCTAAAAATATAACACTGTCAGTTGAATTATCACTTAAATTGTTTTCACTGACCGGTCTTAAAGAAAATGTTACTTCTTTAGTTTTATCTTAATTAAGAGAAATCCATTTGATTTGAACCATTCAGATGCTTTCTTTAGTGTTCTTTCACCTAGCGATTTAAGTTGTTCAATGTTTGAATTAAAAAAGGTTGAATCGTCAGCATAAAGATAAGTTTTACTATTTACAAAATTTGGAAGGTCATTTATGCTAATTAAAAACAATAGGGGTCCCAGGACCACTCCCTGAGGAACACCAATAATAATAATAATACTCTTTATTTGCCGTATAAATGTATAACATTATTGACAAAGTCATAATTGCAGCTCAATATTACAGCCAAGTTAAATTCTTACAGCTAACAGCAATTTTAAAAGGATTAAAAGTTAGTTTGTAAAATTACAATAAATAGATAGTTTATAATAAGCAATTAAATTAAAACTATCGTTTTCTTGCTAAACAATTCATTTAAACTATTAAATGGGTTCTCCAATAGCCAGGAGTAGAATTTATTTTTAAATATTTGTGAGGGGTATGAGCTAATATTCTTTTCTAAGAAGTTGTACACTTTTAAAGATACTACCATATGGCTATTAAGTGTTTTACTTAAACGGAAGTGACTGATATCAACATTGTTCTTATTACGAGTGTTATGATCATGAACTGTGTGTTTAGAATTGAGTAAATTTGAATTGTTATGTATGTAAATAACTAAATCATATATGTATAACAGTTTGGAAATGGAATTCTTTAAAAAGTTGCCCACAGTGCTCTCTAGAGTCACATTTTTTAAGAGCTCTAATTGCTTTCTTTTGTAATAACAATATTTCTTCAATTCTGGTACAATGGCCATATAAAACTAAACCATATCTAAATATGGATTAAAAAAAGGCAAAGTATGCAGCTCTTATGTAATTTATCGGTACAATGTCATTCAATCTATTTATAAGATAAATAACTCGAGAGAGTCTTTTTTTTTAAATAATCAATGTATGTTGACCATGTCAAATTTTTGTCAGTGTTAATACCTAAGAATTTAACTGTATCAGAGAAACTGTTGTCTAATAAACCAGAATTGTGTCTAAGATGAAATAATAATTTTTTTGTTTTGTCCTTATTAAGCAGAAAGCCATTTGAATTGAACCAATTTGAAGCATTCCTTAATGTATCATTAGCACAGAGTTCAAGATCTTTAACACTTTGACTGGTGTTAAAGAGTGTAGTGTCATCTGCATATAATTTGGTTTTTGAATTGGTTACCAATGGCAGATCATTGATATTAATTAAAAATAGTGTTGGGCCCAGTACAGAACCCTGGGGAACGCCCCATTCCACAAGAGCTTCCCCTGACCACTTTCCATTCACATAAACCAATTGTTTACGATTGGTTAGATATGATTGAAAGAAATTTAAACTCGGTCCCGAAAATCCATAATATTTTAATTTAGCAATGAGAATTTTACTATCAATACAATCAAAAGCTCTGCTGAGGTCACAAAAAGTAGCCTGAGCAAAGCCTTTGTCTCCAAAAGATGAGTGAATTTGTCTAATAAGTTCATCTAAAGCATTCAAAGTTGATTTATCTTTTTTAAATCCAAATTGTGATGGATTTAGTATATTATTACTTTCACAAAATAATGTAATTTGTTTGCAGACTAATATTTCAATTAATTTACCTAATACAGGAATTACAGAGATTGGTCGGTAGCTCTGAGGTTTGTTCTTAGGTCCACCTTTGAAAATTGGACATACTCGTGAGCTTTTGAGATGCTCTGGGAAAATACCAACACGGAGTAGATAATTAATAGATACTGCCAGAGGTTCAGCTACACTAAGAATAATATGTTTTAATAAGTTATTGGACATACTGTATATATCAAAACTATCAGAATTGCTCATTCCCTTCACAGCACTTAAAATATCATTTGATGTTATGTTTATCCATTAGAAATTGTCCAAGCTATTGACAGAGATTACATCCATAAAATGTTCAAAAGTGAGGTTTGATTTGAATTATTGTTGACTTTATTTTTTTATTTCTTTGAGTAAACAAAATAATTATTAAATACATCAGGTTCAATATCACAAATCTCTTTCTTATTATGTACTATGTTGCGTTTAATCACATTCCAAGTAGCCCTACATTTATTTTTACTATTTGTTATGTATTCAGCATATTTAGCCTTAACTGTAGCATTTCTGTACTTATGTTTCAGCTCTTTAAATATAACTTTTACATTTTCATTATCTTTATTATTTGTACATTTAAACTAATTTATCTAAAAACAGTAATCTTTCTTTCATCTTTGTTAACTCAGATGTATACCAGTGCTGTTTATATCCGCTTTTTTGAACTGTGTGTTTTTTACTAATTTTAATAACTTTATATTGATTTATACTATTTACTGTAACATCAAAAACTTTTTTAAATAGTAGTACAGAGCTATTATTAATATATACACTTAACAAGGAGGGCCAATCGTAGGAAGCCAAATATGAAGCAAGAGGTTCAATATTTTTTTAGGTAATATCAGGTTGCCTTTAATAGTACTAGCACACTGTGTGATGCTTTTTGCATCAACACAGGTGTTTCGTAGACCCATCCCCACAAGAATCCCATCATGATCTGAGTAAGGGAAAGAAAAAGTTGTTACATGAGAAATGTTCAGATTGTTATTGAAAACGTACACATTATCCAAGCAGTTATTTCCTCTGGTTGCTCTTGCATTCAATGTGAAAAAATTAAACTGTCTAAGAATGTTAAGAAAATCTGTTGCTGTTTTTGAATTTTTTGTAATATCAAATTTACTATTAAAATCGCCCTCCACTACAATATTGTAAAATTTCCAATTCATGATAAAGGTTACAAACTTATCCATAATACTTTAAAACAATTCCTTTGGATTACCATTTGGGGAGTGATAAATTGAAACCACAACAGTTTTACATTCATCTAAGATTGTAGCTGCAGCCTCAAAGTCCAATTCAACACAAAAGTTGATTACATTACATCCCCTAGAGGTCAATTTATTATTAATAAATATACATGATCCACCTCTTATTCGACTCACTCTAGAGAAATTAGCAGCACAATAAAAACCATTGGGATAAGAACAGTATATTTCTTCTTCTGACAACCAGTGTTCTGTTAAGCAGATTACTAATGGGTTTAAATCTAATAAAAAACTTTCCAAAACAGAAACCTTATTTTTAAGCCCTTGAATATTTAAGAATATCATATTGAATCTAACAAACGATTGGTTTACAGTGCTTGGAATTTTCGTTACTTTAGGTGGTATACTAAATACAAGGTTGGCCTTCAGTAACACACTTAACACATTCACTTATGCACCTATCTTGCACATTCACAAGACTGGGTGTCAATTGCAGATGAGGAAATGAGGTTGCATCAGTTATGTTGGGCGCAGATGCAGTTGAAAGGTCATTGATGTCAAAGCTGTTGTCTGTACTAGATGACTTTTGAGGTTCAGTAGAGAGGTTCTTTTCCCAACCTCCATAGGGAAGTGAGCAAGCCTTCATTGTCACTACACTTCGGCTTCCAGATGTCATTCTTCTTCGGGATGGGGTGGTAGTTTCTAGATTTGACTCAATCAATTCTATTTCAGAATATTTTAGGTTGTTTGCAGAGAACTTCATAATCCAGTTCTCCCTTTGTGAGTTATTTACAAATCCATGCAAATCCAACTTGTGTTTAGCATCTATTATTGATTGATCTGAGAATCCCTGGAAATCAGTAATCATTCTATCAAAGTTGCACGTGTTCTGTTGATCTTGGTGCTCGGCTGAGTGTTTAACTGAAATATTTTCATGTGCGTTATTTTTTGAAGCACAGTCATTCATTATTGTGGTTGATAAGGCGCTGCAGAGTTTTTCTTCCCTATAATACTTAGATGCAGGCCATGTCGAGTATTACATTCCCTTGCCATTTTTGTTTTACTCATAGTTATTATATTAGCAGAGTTTTTGTTTAGCTGTGTTATCTGTTTATTAATATCTTTATTTAATTGGGAAATAAGTTTATTGTAAGATGGTTTATTGTTGTGTATCTTCATAATATTGTAACTTAATATTTAATACAATTGTAAGAAATAATCACCATGTTCTTGGTTAACATCACTCAACTCTTTATTTTTAATATTTACAATGAAATATAACATCTGTACAAAACATATGTTTATAATAATTCTCCCACACTTAAATGATACTTGTAAGGAGATTTTTTAAAATGTATTTTATAAATCCATTTTAATAACTGGACGTCTAGCACGCTGAGAACGACGCAGCTGCTGAGTTGTTTCACGTTGTTCCAAGCTAGTTCCACTTGTTTTTGTTGGAGTGTTGTATGGAGTATCATTACAACTGGTAGCCTGTAAATGTGGGTTCCCTGTTGCAGTTATACTGTGATCCTTGTTTGAAATAACTTCTGTTGTATTGGTGGCTTTTAAATGTTGCTTTGGCAAACTCGAGTTTGACTTTTCTTTGACTTCTATTTCTTCTGGATTTGGAATAACTGTTGGCTGTTGTAAAGTTGGACTGTAAACATTGAACTTTGCAGGATTTATTGACAAATCAGTGTGAGGGTTTGATGTCTTGTATTGTACTTCACATTTCCTTAACTGATCTATGTGTCTCTTGATGGTGTAACCTTTGTCAAGCTCAATAATATAATGCAGCCTGCCTAACTTCTCTGCTACAGTTCCATAGAGCCAAGATCCTGAAGGAGAGTAATTCCTAGCTTGTACTCTTTCTCCCACACTTAGTGAATGTGTCAGATGTGGTTGAACTGCTAAGTTCCTATCAGACCTTTGTGGTCTAATTAAATCAAGTTTTGTTCGTACATTGCGTCCAAAAAATTGTTCAGATGGCGTTTTTCCACAAGCCAAAGGAGTTGCTCGATATCTAAAAAGTAACATGTTAAGTTTATGTTGTAAGGATTCTTTTTCACCTTCCATTGATGCCAACTTTTGTTTTATTATTTGAACATAACGTTCGGCCTGCCCGTTTGTACTAGGATGGCCTGGAGCGATGTACCTTTGTTTGATACCATTTTTACTACAAAACAAATTGAATTCTGCTGAAGTAAATACTGTGGCATTGTCACTTACAAGTATTTCAGGAAGTCCATTGCGCGAAAATATTTCGCTAAGCATCTCAATCGTGGAATGGGAAGTTGGTGAAGAGTTTGATATCTTGGCTTCTGGCCACTTGGACTTTGCATCGACAAGAATCATAAAATGGTGTCCTTTATATGAACCTGCATAATCTATATGTAAACGCTGCCAGTTCTCCTCTGGTTGGTCCCACAAATGTAGAGGAACTTTATTTGGATTGTTCTTAATGTCACAACATGCTCGACAGCTTTTGACAGTGTGCTCGATGTCTTTGTCAATATTTTTCCAATAACAGTACCTTCTAGCAAGAGCTTTCATTTTGACTATTCCAGGATGTGTGATGTGTAATTCAGAAAGCAATTCAGGTTGCAGTTTCAAAGGTATGACCACTCGCTGTCCACGAAAAATTGCTCCTCTATAGAGATTAAACTCGGTACTGCGTTCTTTTCCAGATTCCAAATCTTTTTTAAGCTTTGATAGAATTGGGTCTTCATCTGTGCATTGAACAATAACTTCATGTGTAATAGTTCTGGTTGAAATAGAATTTATGGTTTGTTCATTTATAATGCATTCCTCATCAATGGCTCCTGGCTTATCAATAAGTGGTGATCTAGATAGGTAATCAGCATTTTTATGGTCTTCCGAACGTCTGTGTACTACTGAATAATTGAACCCGTTCAAAAATGTCGCGTAACGAAGCAATCGTGAAGCAGTAGTAGCTGGGAGTGCTTTGTTTGGATGAAAGATTGATTGTAATGGTTTATTATCTACAATTAGTGTAAACTTTCTTCCATATAGGTACTGATAAAATTTGTGGAAACACCAGAAAACAGCTGTAGCCTCCTTGTCTAACTGTGAGTAACCTTGTTCAGCTGACGACAATGATCTTGAAATGAATGCTATTGGGTGTTCTAAGTCAATAGTATGAGACAACACACCTGATAATCCGACTGGGCTTGCATCTGTTGCTAGAGTTAGAGGAAGATCAGGGTCGAATGGAACAAGTACTCTATCACTGGATATTTCCTGTTTCACACGATTGAAGGCATTTTCACACTTTGAATTCCATTGAAATTTACTATTCTTTTTAAGAAGTTGATACAAAGGTTGTAGAAGTGATGATGCTTGCGGAATGAACTTTGAATAGTAAGCAGTTAAGCCGAGGAAATTCCTTAATTCATCGACATTTCTTGGATGTGGAGCATCTATTATAGCTTTCACTTTTAAAGGAGATTTCTTCATGCCTTCAGCACTAATGATATGGCCTAGGTAGCCAATCTCTTGTTCAAAAAACTTACATTTTTCAATATTTAAGTGTAAATCCAGTTCCCGCATTCGCTGCAAACACTTTGTGAGTCTGTCTTTGCACTCTGTTAACGTAGATCCTTGGATTATTATGTCATCAAAATATGCAGCTGTGCCTTCTAGACCATCAATAGCCTCATCTATGAACTTTTGGAACTCATTTGGTGCACTCTTGATTTCAAACGCAAGTCGATTCATTAGATATGTTCCCTTATGTGTAGATATTGTTTGTAAAACTTTACTGTTATCGTCAACCTCCAAATGTAAATATGCCTTATGAACATCAAGAGTACAATAGAACCGTCCCCCCTTCATTTTATAAAATATTTCTTCAATCTTTGGAATTGGATAGTGTGCATCAACAACTTGAGGATTTAGGGTTAATTTGTAGTCCACACATAATCTGACATCCCCATTAGCTTTGGGTACTACAACGAGGGGTGATCCCCATTCAGAATACTCCACTTTGGTGATAACTCCCTGATTTTCAAGATTAGTCAGTTCATTTTCTACCTTTTCACGTAGTGCATATGGAACTGGCCTCGCTTTCGCAAACATTGGCTTTAAAGAAGTGTGTGTTTTAATGCTGCACCTGTAATTGGGAATCAATCCTATTTTATTTTGGAAAACATCCTTGAAAGACTTACATATTTCTTCTCTGAATTTGTTTGCACTGTTTGTTTCGTTAGATGAATTATCTACATTGATCTTGTTAATACTTATGTTAAGGTGTCTAAGCCACGAACGGCCCAATATTGCCACAGAAGGTGTATCAACAATAAACAGCTCTTCCATGGACTTAGTTTTGTCATATTGCACTGGAACCTTAACCACTCCTAAAGGAGTAAATCCTTCACCAGTGTACGTACGAAAACGTACATCAGTTGGCTCTAAATCTATGTCTAATCCCATTTCCTTGTATTCCTTATGACTCATTATGCTTACGGGGCTACCAGAATCAACTTCAAAAAGTGTTGTCTTCTTACCAAGTTTGACTGGCACCATAAACTTGGAATAATCATTAGTATATGTAGATGAAGTTTGGTTTATATTGATTATTCTATTTATACTGTTATCCAATAGATCATCTTTGTCAAAATATTGAACCTGCTCGTTAAATTCAGTCTCTCCGCTATGCAGATATTTTACATTCTGGCTAGTATGTTTGTAATCTAAATTATGTTTTTTTATCAATGTTTGTATGCATACCTTTGATATATGGCCCAACCGGCCACAAGAAGTGCATTTGAAAGAAGAACGATATCTTTTACATTCTCTAACAACATGATTTGTGTATCCACATCTTAAACACATTTTGTCAATTCCCAAAGCTTTAAAATTAAGATGTTTATGTAACACACTTGGTGTAGGCTCAGCTCTAGGTTTATTAAAAACATTGTGTTTAGAAACCTTATTTACTAAGTTCACACCAGAAGATGAAGACATTTCTTTATTTCCTTGCTTGGATGCATCCAAGGCGAGAGCGATTTCGCAAGCTTGATCAAAAGTAAGGGACTTTTCCTGTAAGAGTTTTTCTCTTATATATGCATCACTTAAGCCTCTGATAAACTGTGCCCTTAGAAATTGATTTGCAATTGAAGTATTACATTTCACATTTAAATTGACATGTAATTGTCAACTTCCGGAGGGCTGTAATAAATTCAGCAATAGACTCTCCATTTCCTTGAAATCGACATAGGAACCTATGTTGCTCAGTGTAAACATTTGGAGCTGGACATAAGTGGTGTTCCAATAGGTCTACAAGCTCTGAATATGTCCTATTAGCAGGTAAAACTCAAGCTGTCAGACTAGAGAGAAGTTGATAATGTTTAGTTCCTATTGAATTGATCAGTATACGTGCCTTAATCTCATCACTATTCTTTTTACCTGCACTCAGCTTTAGCACAAAAAAGTTTTCTAATCTTTCCTTGTAACATGTAAAAGTTTCTCTTGTGTCATCAAAATTGTCAAAATTTATGTTTGATAAAGATGTGTCAGTTTGATTTATTTGAGATTCATTCTTTGAAGTAACTTGTGATGTTGTAACAGCATCAAGTTTGTTTACAAGAGCAGCTATTGCTTGAGTCAAGACTAAAACATTCTCATCAGCCATAATAAATAATAAAATATAGTAAACAAAACAAAAATAACAGAACAAAAAAATGGAAATCTAATTTACCTCGTCGCCAAAATTGTTGTGTATCTTCATAATGTTGTAACTTAATATTTAATACAATTGTAAGAAATAATCACCATGTTCTTGGTTAACATCACTCAACTCTTTATTTTTAATATTTACAATGAAATATAACATCTGTACAAAACATATCTTTATAATATTTATCAAAATGATGAGGAATTCCAGGAAAGATAACATTAGTCCAGTTGCTAAGAAATGCAACTGTGCCAACAATTTTGTTTGTTAAGACTGTTGGATTGGGACATTTGTGACACTGTGTAAACCAGGAGCTCCTTTAAGTGAAGTTGTATCGAGTGTTCAGCCAACTATTGTTGGAGAGACCTTATGTAATGTCATACTTGCAGGGACCAATGATGCTGCACAAGGCAAAATTGGAGCAGTGTATACTGCCTTGGACAATTTTTTTCAAAACCAAAACAACTCGGTAAATCTGGTGGCAACGATTCCATTTAGATATGATATTCCTAGTTATGACTACTTTAACTTAAAAATCGAGGAGGCTAACCTATACATTAAAGAAGTTGTTTCGAGATACAAAACTGCCTATTTCATAGACCTGCGGAGGTTGAGAAGGTTTCACTTCTCCAGACACGGTTTTCATATCAATCGAAGAGGAAAACATGTACTTGCAAAGATGATTTTAAACAAACTAAAACTGCTCACTACCAACATCGAGTCGACTGAAGCCCTGTTTCAACCTTGCGTACAGCCTACAGCTCTCCCCACACAGCAATCCACTCCAGCCCAATCTGCCTGCAGCCCAATAGTGAGACCTGGTATTGCAATGTTCAGTGAAATAGTGAGAAGTGATTCAGTTTTAGTAACTGAATCATGTTATAATTTTCACAAGTTTCTCCTGGCTGTTCATTAGCATTACCAGGAGGAAGTGTTCTGTGTGTGACTGATGTGGAAAAAAATAAAAGCAGAACTTGTAAGAAAGTAACTAGTGATGAAATAGGTTTTTTAGGAGAGAACACTCTTGTAATGGTCCCCAAAGTGTAGTTAGCAATACTATTAATATTATTGGGTATACTAATGATAAGAGTTTCAATGTGTCAGCACTATTTTTAAATATACAGGGAATAAGGGAAAAAACAGCCATCCTTGAATGTTTCTTATTAGATTTGCCACATGTACAAATAGTTTGCATAACAGAACACTGGCTATCTGAGCCTGAAATTCCGTTTTGATTTCCAACCGGGTTTCACTGTGCTGGTTCTTCTTGTCGCAGTGCTCACATGAGAGGCGGCTCTGATTTTTGTCAGGGACGATGTATTTACCAGAACATGTGATGTCAGTAAATTCTGCTTAGATAACGTTTTTTTAAAGATACCTAATGGAAATAGTAACCTATCATCAAATGTAATCCCTTTCCCCTTTTCTGATCATGATGGCATTGTAGTTACTTTAAATCTCAGTAGTCATAAAATCAAGCCCGTACAAAGAAACTGCACTTCTCCTGCTGAGGGCAAAATTAAGTGCTTTGTGCCTAAAGCAGCATTGTATGAGCTTAGTGAACATATTTTGTCTATAGATTGGGACCATTTTTATGAATCAACAAATAAATTCAGTGCTGACACTCTTTTTGAACATTTCTTTAATATTTTGATCAGTAGCATACGTCATTATGAAACCATCAAACTAGTCAAACCTGGTAAAGATGTTATTAAGCATTATAGGAAACACAGCTGGTATAATAGTGACTTAGTTGCCATGAAAAATAAATTAGTATTTTTAAGTAAGTCAATTGGGCAAAATCATAGCCCTAACCCAGAACTGAAGTCATTCTATTTGAAGCTTAAAAAATAATACAGACAATCTTATCATTGCTGCTAAAATGAAATATAATGCTAATATTATCGAGAACAGCAGTAACAAAACCAAAGCTGCCTGGAATATAATAGGGGTGGTTGGCAGTATGAAGGCTCAAGTAAAATAGAAATTAGTCCTGTTTTTAATAATTTTTTTATAAAATCTGTAGAGGAATTAAAAATGTCTGTTGGAAAGCCTCAAACCTGTCCTGCAGAATGTGTTAAAAAATGCCCAGCTTCATCAAACAAGTTTCACTGGCAAACTGTCACTCTTAAAAATGTAATTGATGCTGTGAAAATATTAAGCAACTCAAACAGCACTGATGTGTCAAATAATTTGCTTAAGAATTTAATTTTCAGTATAGCACATCCTTTGCCTTTTTGTATAAACTGTTGTCTTTGTGATGGGGTTTTTCCAGATATTCTGAAGATTTCACGCAACTGTCCAGTCTATAAAAAGGGCCCTAAACAGGAACATCACAGTTTCCGCCCTATCTCAATTATACTTGTTCTAGGTAAAGTTATAGAAATTATTGTCTACGATCAAATACAAGACTTTCTTGAAATAAATGGGATCTTAAATGTATCACTATTTGGTTTTCGGAAAGGGAAATCAACCACAGATGCAATAGATAAACTAATAAACGATGTGTTGCTTAGCTTTGAGAATAGGGCCTTTGCTCGGGCCACTTTTTGTGACCAGAGCAGGGCGTTCGATTGTGTCAGTCATACTGATCTTTGCGACAAACTTGAACACTATGGATTTAGAAATTCCTCAATTAAATTTTTCCATTCATATCTTGGCAATAGGAGGCAAAGAGTGCTGGTTAATGGGATGTGGTCTGACGAGGTTGGGGTTCAGTTCGGAGTCCTCAAGGTTCCGTGCTTGGACCTCTGCTTTTTCTTGTGAGTATCAATGACCTGCCATTTTCAGTTAATGCCTCGTCATTACTCTATGCAGATGACACTACATTTTTCAATTCTGGTACTACCTGTCAAGAACTCAAACAGCTCGTAACTAACACTATGACTGATACAGCCAAATGGTTTTTTCCAAAATGAAAGTAAAACGCAAAACCTAGTATTTAGTTTAAGGCCACTAGATAGACTTTACTGATGGAGAATATTTCACTCATGTAAAATTTCTTGGTGTTTTCATAGGTAATAAGCTTACTTGGAGCCCTCATACTGTATTTATATCTTCTAAATTGTCAAAAGTAGTTTTCTTGTTGAGACGACTGTCTAACTGTGTACACCAGAACTATGTCAAAATTGCATATTTTGCCTACTTTCAGTCCATTCTTAGATACGGATTGATTTTGTGGGGTGTAACTGTAGTACAATACAGGATATCTTAATTATTCAAAAGAAAGCAATCAGAGTAATATGTAAATCAAGTATCTCTGAACACTGCAGTTCCACTCTTTCAAAAATTACAGATTCAAACTGTAATTAATTTATATTTATTTGACACTATTGTATATATCCTTAATAGACCAGAAATTATGACCTTTAGTTACAATATCCATAATTATAATACAAGAAACAAGAATAGCCTAGCAACTGGACACAACAGATTGAGTAAGACTCAAAACAGCCATATTGTAATGTCAGTTAAAATATATAACCATTTAAAAAACCTAATTCTAAAATACCCTATGACAGTTTTCAAACATAAATTTTATGTCTGGCTTCTAGAAACCCCTATGTACAATATAGATGAGTTCTTTAGTCAAAGGAACATTGATTTTTAAGCAGCTAGCTCAACTTTTTCTTGTGTACTGTCATGTAAAAGGCTAGCTATCTATATGTTTGTCTCAATATTTATTTGTCTCTCTGTGTTGATCTGTTTGTCTGAATATTTATTTATCTACCTGTATTATTTGTATTATACGTTTACTTGTTTATTTATTTGTCTGTCTTCTTAATTTATCAGTTTGTCTACTAATTATTTATATTTTCGCAGATTTGTCATTGAAACAACTTGACTTGGCCAAGAGCCATAAATATGACTGTCAATGCTTGGCAAAATAGTCTTATGGCAAATAAAACATTTATTATTATTATTATCTCCTGGGACCACTCACCGTCCACAAAAACTTTTTGTTTACGATTAAAGAAATAGAATTAAAAAAACTTGAGTTGAGTATTTTTAATACTCAGTAGTAGTTCAATTTCATTAATAATTCAGAATGATTTACGCAGTCAAAAGCTTTGCTCAGGTCACAGAAGGTTGCCTGGGCGAAAGCTTTTCCTTCAAAAGCTGATAGCACTTTGTGCACCAGCATATCTACAGCATCAATTGTGCATTTTCCCTTTCTAAATCCGAATTGTGAATCACTTAAAAACTTATTATTTTCTAAATAGGCGCTTAGTTGTTCACAGATTAAAATTTCAAATAATTTTGATAATGATGGAATTATAGAAATTGGACGATAGCTCTACGGCTATCGCGTTGTTATCCCTTACAATACACCCATTTGTTTTGAGGCACTTATCTGTCTATCTCCTTATCTTATCTTTGATACTGTTGTCTGACCACTTAATATTAGTTTGGGGAACGTAGTCCTTGCTTTTGGTCATCGTTTTGTCATGTTTGTGATTTCCAGTAAAATGGAGGATAAATTGCGATCGTCCGAATTAGACAGACTACTAATATGGTCAGTGTCATGTTTATGTAACGTAAATAACAACAAAACATGTAGAATTTGCGAGTGCGCTAGGCCGGCAGGCCAGGTGTAGCGTTGGGAATTTAATTCTGTACCATTAGGCCACGCAACCCAATCCGCAATGGGTTTACACCCAAACACTCTACATATCAGGTACATGGATATGTAAGCATGTACATTTAACCCACAAAAAAATACAGAGATTGATTGCTTAAATATGGTTTTTTATAAAACATGCGCTTTGTGTAAAATATTTATTTAAAAAACACAACAAATAACAATATTTACAAAAAAAAACTAGTAAAACTGTATACTTATATCTAACTATTTATATCTTATGATAGATGAAAGCTCTTCTTTATCAATTAGGTCTTCTTGCTGAATGTTCCTACTCTTAATGATTGTGTTTAACTTGTCAGCTGCATCCCCCAAAGAGAGCCTGGGCTTGTTTTTCCAACAAAAGAAAATTTCATTGACATCTTGCTGCAATTTAATAGAAGATATTTCTTTGTAGAGTTTTTCTAGCTTAGGTACTGTTTTCTCACGGATTTCCTTGACTCGGCACACAAAATTGAGCAAAAATATACCTGGAAACCAACAATATGAAGAATCAAAGTTTTGCAGAAATATTTTCCCATCACAATCCTTTAGCGCAATATTATACATCATTATACATGTAAAGAACATTGTTACTTACTATTGATGATTGAATTTTACAACATAGATCAATTAATAAGAACTGCGAAAATCACAAATAACAAAACACATATTATGTAGATCTTGTTTTGCGACCAATTTTCTTGTTTCAATTTAGCTGTTTAAAATGTGTAATATCAAACAAGTTATAGAACTATTTTAAAATTATAATTTGAATTTTAGGTAAATTTACACTAATTAATGTTAAACTGTGAGACTGGCATCACCCAAAATTAGGTTGATGTTTAACATTCCTTAACTATCAATGCCTGAAATTCGGGCCAATATTTAATTTATTATAAAACGTGTGATACCGATATAAATGCGATTCTTAAACCAGTGAAAAGTGCAAAAGACATAGTTGGTAGCAAAATTTAGTCAGTACCATAGTTGGTTAAAGCCCACCTTGACCTTAAGGTTTTCAGTTCCATCTCAATCAGTCATAACAAATTTTAGAAGAGATCAGCTGATAAACATGTGCAGCTGTTCATTTATCATTGGGCTAATAATTAATGACACTTTTTAAGGAGTAGTCAACCTTAGTTCTTAACGACTACATTCGCTCATCACACTCATTCTGTTAATAAACTGAGCTGAAAACGTACACATTTTATAGAACAAATTTTGCATACTGTATCTTTACACCTCAAATGCGAGGCTTTTGTTAATTTATTATTTTTAATAAGTATGATTTTTCTCTCTCTCAACATATTCCAAATCATAAGAGCTTTCTAAGCCATCTTACCTCTGTCATTGATACAATCAAAAGCAGCTTGGAGGATGTCAGGCTCAAGAAAGCTCTCTGGTGGACAAGTTAGACCCAGACTCGAATCTTTGCAGTCCACATCAAAAAGTAATAAGTCAAATTTTGTACCTTGAAGAAAAAAAAATTGTTGACAACAAAAGAACAAATTAGAAATTTCAGTTTGGCTTTGAAAACTATTTTCTTGTCAAATAATAAGTAGCTCGTTTTAGTTCCTTATATAATTACAAACTTGTATGCAAAATTTCATGCACATAACTTCATAAATAAATCCATGGTAAACAGTTGAAATCTTGACAAACTAGAAATTCAGCTTATAAACAGTATTTTATGTACTCTGATAACCTTTGTTTCTGAAGCACCAATCACATTTATTTCATTTCACCAAATGATGACTTAGTAACGATAAATTTGCTATTGGTAAAAGTCAAAAGTCGTAAAATAATAAAAATTGTTAAACAGCTGATAAAAATGAAATATTATACAAACAAGAAAAAACATAAATTGCATAAAAAACATATCAAACATAACATACACCTAGAAACAAAATAAAAAAATCAGAATAATAACGTAAACAACAGACCCTCCCGCGCAAACACCATGTGACAGTGTCAGTCATTCGGGCGCCAAAACAGCTGATAAAAAACTACTGCTGATAAAAAACATTCCATAGAATGGACTATAAAGTACTACTACGCTAAACTATAACTATTGAAGTTTACTATATCGTAATTTGAGCGTGTGTGGAAAGTTTATAAATCCAGCAAGAGGTATATTTTGAACGTCCGAAATATCGGACGTTGGAGTTTTTGGGCACATTTAGCGAACGTCCAATATATCGGACGTCGGAGTGCAAAGGTGTAATTATTCAAAATTGTCAGCAACATCTATTATATACTAATAAAAACAGCTGATTTTATTGAAGTTATATTCCAATGCAAACCATTTTAAACAGATTATTTTTTATCAATATCATTCATGAACAATAGTGTAACATATTGTGTAAAAACATATATTTTTTTTTAAATATGCGTAATTTTGTACAGCAATCACAAATTTTAATGAGAGTGAATTACGAACTGGAGCTAAATAATACAACATGGCAGTCCGTGTGCATAAATAGGCAAACTTAACGGATTACTAGTAAAATACGCTACCAGATTACTGTACCAGAGGGGAACTGTGGTAGGAGAAATTTGCTGTCTCTCTCGCAATATCCTTCCTACGTATCATTTAGTTTTGGTTAATAATTAATTACTATTTAACCCTAGATACATGCTAATGATTAAAAATGTAAAACAAATGAAAAAGTATTTAGATTTCTGGCCAAAATGGGGGGGGGATTCTCTTTGCTAAATTCATCCCAGACGTCTTGAATACTTGCGACAGCAATTCATTCAGCAGAACTATTTCTTAATTTGAGATATATTTTTCCTAATTACCAAAGTCACACATAAAGAAACTCACCTTCGCAAACCGCAGTCCTCAAGTAATCAAGACCGTCCTGAATAATGACCTGGATTTGATCATCCTGCTTGAAACCAAAGTATTTAGTAGCCACATCGAGTATCACAGGGTCTATGTCGATTGCTGTTATCCTGATCTGAACCACAGAAAAGCTTATTGCACTTTTATCTCTGAACCAGATAAAAAGTGTAAGTTTTTTTATCTTACAACAACACAAACACACAGTAGCGAAGCTCAGCCGTTTTACTTGCCAACCAAGCAATCCTAGTGGTGGTATAGCAAACAGCTGGCTCGCTAAGCAAATAAACGATTTGATTTGAATAGTCATACTCAATTAATTGTATTGAAACATAAAGTAAACTGCCATGCTATCTAGCGGAGAGATGTAATCTCTACGTTACGACGACTAGGATCGCTAGCATCAGCCAGCTGGCATTTTTCTCAAGAGTAAGCTTCGCTACTGTGTATATTTTAGACTGTGGTGTAAGTATGTTAAATATATGAAATAAGAGCCAAGAAGTCATTACGTTCGTAGTGGAAATGATGGGCCTGACCGGACGCACTATTGCACATGAAGTGTATTAAAGGTCTTTTCTATTGTCCCTAAGTAAATAAAAGTATATTTAAAAAATATTTTTCTTTTCTTAGTACCAAATATTTTCACTACTTCACCTAAACGTATGCGAGAATCTTAAAACAGTTTAAAAAAAGAATCAAGATGTGGTTTTTGGATAGAAATAATGACAATGATTTATCAGGAGTTTTAAGATCTAATTTGGTTGATTTTCGTAAGTATCACATTAAAGAAGCCCAGCCCTGCAGTATTTAGTAATTTTTGACATAATTGTCATGTTCTATGTTTGTTTAATTTTGACTAGTTACTATGACTAGTCATTCCAAACCTGATTTTATATTTTGTAAATATGCATTTTTGGTCAAGTAAAATTATTCTTATGCTTTTTGTCTCTCAAATGGTTGTTCATAGTAAGAGATGAACCGTTTGGAAAACTCCTGACAAAATTAACCTGGATTTGACAGAAAAAGGTTATTTAAATCATCAGTATCTAACCTCTTCAGGATATTGCAATAGTTGAATCAATATACAAAAGCTATTTCTTGAGAACATGAATTTATACCACATGATACTGTGAGTGAAAATTATAGTTTTTTTGCGTGGAAATCTGTGAGAATAGATCTGCATACAGAGAATGTATTCAACTAGTACTGTCCGAGTGTTACAACAGACAAATTGTAGACTTTATCTACAGTTGATATATTTATTATATATATATATTTTTAGGATGTAATAAAATTTAAAACTGAGTACCTTTAACATTTTTTATTAAAATTGATTAAACACAACATGTTTCAACTTTATGGTCATTATCAAGTGTAAATAAAATAATTAAGTTAAGTATATGATAATTCTTTAAATAAAATTGTAAAACATGTGATTTTTATAAATATTGATGAATATGGATAAGTTGGTGATATTTTTTAATTATAATTTTTAATTTTTCGAATCTTATCAAAAATTGGGTTTGTATAATTGATTTGTGTGTTCAATATGTTCACTGGATTATCTTGTTGTGCTAAATATATATATAATTCTTCTGTTGCATTCATTTTCTTACCCTTTTTCATAAAATTTAATATTTTCATGTTTCCTTCCGTTTTTGTGTACGTGTGGTCTGTAGAGAGCAAGTGTTCTGCGAATGTGGATTTCATTGTAGTTGTGTTATAGCTTGTATATTATACATTTTTACATAAATTTAAAAATACATTTTATAATAATATAACTTTTTAATTACCTTGACAATAGTCAAAAGAGCAATACAGATAAGTAAACATTTCATATGTTTATTTTTTCGATACTACAATTTTTCAAAAACAACACGATCAGTTCATTTAGCTACCTATTGTCGGGTCAAACACAAGTGTTAAAAATAAGCCATACCAGAATAGCTACCTGAAAATATATTTTTGAAGTACCGTACCCAAAACATGATATCTCATTAAGTAAAAAGTATTTTACATCATCCTTTGACTTAAAACCTAATCTGATGTCATCGATTACTCACCGTCGGAAAACAGTTACGAATGTATGTGCACAGGCCACCACCGCCCAGTCCTATGACGAGAGCGTGGAATGGCAAGTCATCAGTAGCCACCATAGATACGCCCAGCGTCATGTACATGTGATAGTCGCAAGCTAGGTGGGTTACGTCTATTTCTGTATGGACCTCTCCTTTCCTGTCAACTGGAACATATTTAAATGTCTCAACACAAATTTGTAAGATGAATTAGAAAACTAATCACTTAACCTTTTCCCTGATGAAATACTTACACTGCTTATTGCGTGTTCTGACATATGATTTCTTAAAAAGTATGATACTATTTGTATTGAATATCTTTACAGGTTGTTCTAAACTCATTGTGAGGGTTTTTTAAAAATACTTTAGCTAAAAATAAAAAGTACGCCATTTAGCATCCGCCACACAAGACATAAACATTTGCAACCGCCATATGGAATTTTTAAATTATTTTCTGTTCGATAACACGGTAAACAAGTTTTTACTGCATTCATAACACAGTAAAAAACTTTGTATTATATTTGTTTTTGAACTGACGTATCACTTATTTTGAACATAAACCATTTAATGTTTGAACAGGTGGATAGTGAACAAAGTGGAATGGTAGGTTCTGTGTGTACTGGTCACATTTCATCAGATACAATACCTCCATAACTAATTTATTACTAACTCCACTACTTTAGCCTTTGATTCTTATGTCTAATCGCAAAATCAGTCAATTTCGTGCAATCATTTATAGTTAAATTAACTTGATCATGCTTATTTTCATAACTACCATAACAACAAAGTGAGAAAGGATTTTGTCAAGCAATCAACTAGTTGCAGTTGATTACATAGCACTAATTGGCAGGAGCAACAATGTGAAATGCCATTTGGCTGCAAATCGTGTATTGTGGAAAACGCCATATAGCGTTTGCCGCAGTGAAAGTATTAAAAGTCTGCTATACCTGTCGCAATATTAAATTTGATTCTCCATAAGCTTGATGTTAAATTTAAACAAAGATTATAGTTTTTATTTATGGACATACAACTTTAAGCTCAACTTTTTGTAAAATAAGACAATATAATTGTATAGATTATACAGTCTTCTGGGGGTCAGATTTTAATTTTATCTCCTAATATAAATTTGTTTAATCAAATAACTATTGTTCTAATTTTATTTTTTTGTATAATAAAGCGGCAACAGTTTGGAAAAACTAATGTCATGGAGCTCTAAACCCACTAATAAAGCATGTATAAATTTGATTATTTTCTAAATATGTGTTTTTTTATGAGTAAGCATGACAGCTCTGTAAGTAATGTTCGACTGTAAAACTGTATTTATCATCTATTGATAAATACAGTGCCTGTTAGACAATCAGGAAATAAAGAGCAAACTTGGCCATTGTTCAACTTACACAATTGTTTGGGGAGGACAGACGACAAGTGGTCTACTAGTCGACAAAATAACAAGTAGTTCCTAAGTCAATACCAGATCAGAGGCTCAACTACTATGCTTTTCTACCCACCCATACACATACAGTAGTAGTGGTATTGATATTGAAATTGTTGAATATCAAAAAAATACATGTCTATATTTTTACTTGTGGTTTTTGTATAAGATAAAATAGTTAATGCCATATGTTTAAAAGCTTTGTTGAAGAAAATGTTGTTTAAAAGTTGGTCTTCTTACTAAAAGTGTTAATACTAACCAGATAGTGTTTTTAATATATCATAATTGCTACCAATTTTCAGTACTTTTTTTACGAATGGTGTATTTCCCAGGCGTGTACTCTACAAGTTCCTAAAGTTTCATGAAAATAAATTAATATAGTAGAGCATTAACATTTTGGGTGCTATTGATTATTTTATTTATTTTTTTAAAGTTTTTAGGTTTTTTTTGATGATTATTTAGGTCATGATCTCAGAAGCTGCGCTTTTTTCTATTAGTCAGACAATCTTCATGATACTAATAGATTTTTTTTTAATTTGGTAACAAACGCACATAAATACAATAAAACCGAACGCTACCAATAAGCGTCAGCCACACACTGGGCTGTTTTTTTAGTTTATGATACTCACTGGTACGAAAGCTTATCGCAGGCGGACTAATTTTAGGTGCTGATTTATTAACACATGTGGTAATTATGTAGGCTTGTATATACTTGCACTTCACAATGATAATAAAAGTTACCTAATTCACTCATGGTTAGTTTGTCAATAACTATGTAATCACCATCACTGAGTTTCGTTCTTATTGCAAAAAAAGACCCGGTATACTTTATAAAAAGAAACTTTGATGGAATCCTGAACAAATAACACCACAATATGCATTTACAATATAACTTCAAAGACCGAGAATCAGCTGGTGAGGTGCTGTTAAAAACAGCTGTACACGTAATTCTTATCAACAGGGGCCACACTGGCAACTAGCTTCAGCAATGTGTTAAGGACAGACACATTAATACTCTAAAAGCTTTCGCTACAAAAAATTCTCTCCTCACCCGAGAAGACTGTTAAGAATGCACATTTGATACATCTAGACAAATATGTGACAAGTACTACCTCATTTTAAAAGTACAGAACCTATAAATGTTATCAAAACACGAAGATATATAGCTTTGATGATATGTGAAATTTCACACTAATTTCTATACTCAAAACATATTTCTTTCTTTTGGGAATTTAGTTACAATGAAGGTTAGTACAAAAAATAAAAGAACACATTAATAATCATAAAAAAAAATTTTTTGAAGTTATACTTCTTTGCGCTCGTTAGACACTTTGGGATGGGATGTTGGTCGAGAAACCGCGTCACGCTGAAAATTAAGAACAAATTTTTAAGAACTATCGATTAATCGATTGTTAATCGAAGAAATTTAATCGAAGAAATTACTGATAATGATAATATAGGTGTATAATATAATAATGAAGTCACATATAATATATTGAAGATAAATATATTGAAAATAATATTGAAAAATGTCTTATATTTCATCGAGACCATATATGTTTGAATTGGTCGAGAACATACAAAACACTTTCACTCGAGTTTTGAACGATACTTTTCACTACACTATGGAATAAAAACAGGTGTTGTTGACTGTGGAAAATTTTTGGTTGTAAACAATGTTACTTTCGGTAGTAAACAATAGACAGCTGTTGAAAATATGATGTTTCGCAGGTTGTAAACACATAACGAAAACAGCTAAACTCATACTAGTGTAGTGAAAACATTATTTATACAAATCGTTATTTACAATCTGTTTGATTTCAGAGAATAGTGAGTAAATATTTCAATAAAATCACATGTGTTAAATGAACAATAGTATAGACACTTCGTAAACAAAACAACTAAGTTTTATAAACGTTGCAGTTATTCAAAGTGATGACTGAAATCTAAGAAATGTGTCATTGTAATTTACTTTTCTCAGGAGATAATATAATCCGATATGTTTACAGAAAGATGATTGGGGAGTGGTTTTTATAATTTGCTGTGATATCTTTTACTAAATGTTGTAAGTTCTTCTTTTAGAGTTACAATTTCTGTGTCATTATAGACAAGTTTTTTGTCACATAATATGGTGATAGCTAATGGTTTCTTATCATTTTATTGTAAATTTTGTGATATTTATGATAAGATGTATTGATTGCCAGACCTTACAAAAAAACCTGTGACTTAATTAAAAATACAGCTTAATGGAAGCGATTATTTTCACGTTCTTCTTTTAGAACATAGCTATTCTGTGCGCTTGAGTGATTTTTTTTATACAATAAAACTTTTTGAATTTTTGAATATATTGAATAATATTGAAAAATGTCTTATATTTCATTTATATATCCTGTCTGTTTGTGTGCGTGAGTGGGTGTATGAGAATGGCCAAAGAAGTATAACTTCCACCGTGTGGTCCGACGCACACCCAATTTTTTATTTTTTTGTAATATTCACATACCTTTCTTTAGTTTAGCTTCTGATTGAACAACATTCTGGTTGCTCAAAAAAACAAGCCTTCGAAAAAGTTGATTGTCTGCTCCTTCCGCGTCTTCAATGATAAACCCTCCTGAAATCTCACTTTCACCTCTAGCTATTTCCTTCACGTTTCCAAGGTCTGCAGCCACAGATAAGAAGGGGATTTTCTGAACAATAATACAAAATATCAGAACAAACAAATATGATTAAGTGAATCAGGAAACTAATATTTTGTTAGTTGGAAAATCTTGTATTTTTTATTTTTTACAAAACATTCTCAATGGGTATAATTTTAAAATTAAATCGGAGATTTGGATTTTGTTAAGGATTAACAATGTCTTTTACAAGACACAAGTTTCAGAAATTGCTTTGCTAACCATCCCCTGCATATGTTTGTCATATACATACAGTTTTTGAGGCGGAGCGTTTTAAAAACTATAAATGAAAAACAAATATTTTATGATATTGTATAGTATTTTTTTAAAGGAAAAATAGATCTCATGTTTTTTGATCTTACATTGCCCATCCCTGACTAACAGACAATTTATCTACACGAAGTCTCCCTCTGCACATGCATCTACATTTACAGTAGTTAATAATGTAACTCGTTAGCCAAATACTCTTTCTATTGTCTGACAGTTTACATTTTCTGAACATTTAGGAATCTTGTGTTTCTAGATTGTATCAAAAAAATAAAAGGAAATTTTTGAATTTCTAAATATTATATAAAGAATTATATTTTGGCTGCATATTATCAGTTTTTTCAATTAGATTTATGTCTATGAATTTTGACATCGATTTTTTTCAAATTCATCCCTTATTTGAAGATGATGCAAGTTGCTGAGCTCTCTCATTGTTGAATGGTTAGAGGTACATTCTCCGTGGTAACGTTCAGTATTTGTCTGGCAGTGATATTGTTAAGATCGTTCCATCACACCATTTGCTTCGAATTCAAGTACAAAATAGCAGCCACAATCCACTGACCACCTGACTATGTAAATCATGCTGTTTACAAAAATTGCAACTATGAAAGTTCATTGTAAACTACATTTTGAATATGGAACGTTTCACATAGCCTACTACGTTAGTGCTGAGAAAAAATGTTGCCAAATATTTCATGGAGAGTTGTCAAAGTATTAGTAGTCACCTATTTTTCATAAGTATTCTTCAACAAGTAACTAAAGATTATTAAATCATACAAATTGTTTTATTGATGTTCATAAAAAGCTTTATCGATGTGATAAGTTTTCTTAATTTATGACAACTTCGTAAACCAGACTCACCGGACGAGTACCCTTGTAGCTGGGGGCCAGCTTCAGGATGGTATCCGCTGTCTCGTCCTGCGTAGCTTTTAGATTCTCATACTTGTGTTCTCTGTGAAGTCTTACGACAGCCAGCCGATCAAAGCCGGAGCTCTCTACCAGCACCTGTCGCCCCTCTGGAGTGGCAAACAGCCATTCTCTCTCTCTGAAATGTAGACTAGGTCAGTCTTGAACACCACATTCTATGTAGCATTTCCTAATGTAATATAGTTGCAAGTTCAACTTCTAACTTGCACTTAGCGTTGTTGACAAAAAATAACAAGGACCTATTTAGAGCTGTAAATAACATAGGGAATGTATGAAATATGTGAAGACCAGAAAACTTTTACCCAGATTAAGGCAACAATCAAGAAAACAGTGACTTTAATATGAGAGAAAAAGTATATATGGAGCTGGGCAAAAGATTGTGTTGACAAGACAACAGTACAGAACAACAGACGCCTAACAGAATTTATAACTTGACTATAGTTGACACATTTAGTACATGCAGTTTTAGGAATGAACATTTTTAACATAAGCACGTCATTTTAAAGGGCTGGTCAAGCAAAGAAGAATGCCACAAACAATTTTCAAAAGTTTTATCCGTTACAAAATGGTGGCGGTTCAAAGATTTTCAAAGTAAACCATTTTGTAACGGATAAAACTTTTGAAAATTTGTTGCGGCAATCTTCTTTGCTTGACCAGCCCTTTAAAATGATTTGCATATCAACCTATGCTTACGTTAAAAATGTTCTACTGACTCCTCGTGGACCGTTCCCATAGAAAAATAGGACACTGAATACATCTTAAAATAGGCGTTTGTGTACAGAAATCATTTGTTAAGTTTTATAGCTTCATCTGAAATGGTTACAACAAAATTAAGCCATTCTTGAACTTGCACATAAGAACAGTATTGAAACTTTCGAGCACTGCCGTTTTGTTTAGGATTAACCCAGCAACTGGCTTGCCTTTTCCCCTTAAATGGCAGGCTGTTTTTGCAGGTATTGTAAGGGTATTACATTTTCTAATTTTTTTAAATAAAGGTTTCATCAAATATCATTGTGTAATATTGTTTTTTTTTTCCAGTAAATTACAGGCAATAACATGGTAAAAGTACTATGTCAAAATCTTTATCATAATTTTTTTACAGTAGAAACCCTATTTTCCGTCAGGGATCGGGACCGCGGCCGTGACGGATTGGAGAATAGATGGATCATAGAGAATTCACCCACTCACACTTATATCGCTGGAAAATTATTATTAGTGCTTATACACGTTAAATTTTAATGCTGTATATTACATATTGATTAACGAAATGAGAATGAAAAGGTAAGAAAAAAGACATGTTACAGAATGTACTCCAGGTCACAATTAAGCTTTTATTACAGTAGGCCTAAAGCTTGTACATTATGTAATGAGCACAAAAATTAATTATCAACATTCTTAAAATCAAACTGCAGTACAGTGTAATATATAAAAAGCTCAGTTCCCATGGCCAGTGTTTTCGTAGACATCAGGTGGCCCAATGTCGGTACACGGATAGCGTGTCGCCTGTTTATCATCAAACATGACTGTTCCAACGGCCCGTAACCTGTGTAAGCGTCGCGGCTTAAAACTTTATCTTCGACCACAGGCCTTTGTAGTGCCGCCTCTTTCCCCATGTTGTATGTTGTATGTATGTTGTACTGTTCAGGCAGCCCCGGACGGCCTGTCCGCACATCAGGCATACACAGGCGAGCTGTTCCAACGACCTGTTATCTGTTAGACAGCAGACAAGGCCTTACGAATGACAGGCCGTTGGAACTAGGCTTATGAGGGCTAGACGGCTGGAGGGGGAAATTGTCGTCTTCCATACGGATAAGTCATACGGCAACTGTTATATCATGGCTCGACGAACCCAGACACTGACGGATAACAGAACCTGACGGAAAATAGGGTGACGGACAATCGGGTTTTCACTGTAATTGAAATCAGCTGTGACAAAAACGAAACAACGAACATATATGATTAGGTAAACCAAAGGCATGTAACATTATAAATCGATAGATTGAATGTTTATATTTCCATCGAGATCATGATTATATCAAAAATCAACAACAATAGTACTGTAATAAGTACTATAACAATGCTTTCGTGTCGTCGAAATAATCAACAACTGCCAGTTCTTGGGTTAATCTTTAGAACTTTACTTTGCGGCATTATGTTCTACTAGTTAAGACCGTTAAAACTATAAGCACATCAACCTATGCTTACATTTAAGATGTTCCACCGACTCTTTACGGGCCATCCCCCTGAAGTGGTGAAGAGCTACTGATTGCATCAAAAAGTTCAATTTTATACCCTAGTTTTATGTTTGTACGTTTACGATTACAAAAGATATTAGACCGTTTCAAGACTTTTCAGCACCCCTGTATATTAGAGCTAGTAATTTTCATACATGGTAGTACAATTTAGTTAAGAAAAGAACCAACCGAACATGATTAAAACTCTTGAAATAAATAGCAAATAAAATTTTCCTCTTATAGACTAAAATTATTTGAAAAAACGCCACAGTACATTTAGCATTAGAGTTTGTTTCAAACTACCTGTTCATTTATAAAATTTAGCACTTAAGCAATTAGAAAACAAACTTAACGATATTTTCATATACAATTGTTATTATTCTTTGGGTGAATATTTCCAAGACGTATCAGTATAGGTAAGGTAGTTTAAGGTACTTTATTGATCAATTTGCCTGTAAATCTTATTCTATTCTCTTCTATTAAGAATATTATACTGACACAAATATAGATGAATAAGTTTCTTTACTTTTTGCAGAACCAAAATCCACTTGTGTTTGAAAGTAACCAAAGGTCTGTGAAGTACAACTAACCTGCCCTGTGGTACTATGAAGGCAGCAAACTTCATGTTAGCCGTATCTTTCACGTTAGGGGAGTCCACGACAGTTACCGTGTAGCGAGGATACTTGTCTGCAGGCTTGGACAGTTCCACTGTCACTTCGCCTGTGTCTGCCAAAGAACACCGGTTCAGTCCGGAGCACACTAGAGCTGTATCTTGCATGGATTTTACAGCCGCCGCAGTATCTTCCAGTGTTGCCATTCTCACTATCGTTTCTCCACTTTGGATCACTTCAAATACCTTCAAACAATTATTGTTTGCTGTGAGTAAAAATTAAAATTAAATTTAACACCAAATAAGGGGAGCTGCCGTAGCTAAGAGGCTAAGGCGGTGGTTTGCCTCGCAGCTCTTCCGGGTTTGTTTTCCGATTAGACCATAACAGTTTTCAGCCCTTTGCCGCTGGTCCCCAAGTGGTTCGGTAGGCCATATATTCGAGCAGAATCAAGTTACTATTTGCCTCTGCTCTAATTGTAAGCCCAATTAGAACCAATAGCATTTGTGTTCAGTACTCACACTGCTCCTACTTGTCTTGCTTGAAACAAAAATAAAACTTCTGTATGTTTTTATACGAAAAACTAGAAAAGTAGTGAATGGATTCAATTGAAATTTTTTCACAATACTGCATTTTATAAAGTATTTTTATATATTAAGTTCCAAAAATGTTAAACGGGATCAGGACATTTCAAGCTTTTTAAAACCTACCTACCTATCACAAATGAAAATAAATGAAGAGCCGAAAAAGGAGGACAGGGAAAAATCCTTGTGTGGAAATACTAATTACTATGAAATAAAAAAAAAAAAAACTAAATTTAATAAAAATTACATATTTTCAAAAAGCAATTTATACCACAGTATAATATAAACAACTATTGAGATATTTAGAAAATATTCAAGCTTAGTATAAAATAAAATAAAAAATATTTGTTTCAAATGTGAAAATCACCAGGTCTAATATTCAATGATTTAGGAAAAATTTGAATTGAGCCTTATCAAAATTCCAAGATAAGCTAATTATTAGACATTTATTCTAGTTTCAGAATATACAGGGTGTTTTTTAACAAAATTCAAGAGGTTGTCATGGGGTCAACAAAGGCAAAAAATATCCTGTAAACATGAGTCCAAAAATCCTTTGTTTAACTAGCCATCTGACATTTTGTATTTTTTAATTAAAATTTTCTATCTTAATAAGGATCTGACCATAAAACTTAAAATTTTTCAAAATATGTGCTATTGTTGAATTCTAGAGTAACAGAATCAATTTCATAAAGTTATAATTTACAAAATGGCAGCTGTTTTAAACGTTCAATGAACAATAGCTCAAAATCAGTAGTTTTCAAAACGTTTACAAGAGTAATGTTTTATTTAAAATTTGATTACAAATTTAACATCCTATATTTGAAAATAGGATAAAAATAAGCAAGATATAATTTTTTTAAGTTTAGTTATTCACTGTCAGAGTTTGAAATTTAACATCTACGGACTCGGCATCCAAACCATTGCCAAACTCGAGCTACACTTAAAAAAATATAATCAGTATAATGTGGTGGAATTTACTAAAATCTTTAATCTAAAAAAAATAATCAGTAACAAAACAAGCACAAGCTGACACGCAGCAATGGCGAGAGACAGTATGAAGTACGAAGCCTCGCAGGCAGCTGACATGAGCAAATTTTCCTATCCAATACAAAGTGACCATTCGAATTGTATTTAGGGGCAAACAGATAACAACTCTTATAATTTATAATGCCATAAGTTTCAACTAAAAATACCAAAAAATATGTAATTATAGCCGACTCGGTCTGTTATGTCTTTTGTATAGCAGAGTCTCAAATAAAAATTCAAAATGTTTAAACTGAAAGCGGATTGAGAAAAATGTACAATGGCTGAGTTATAGTTCTCATTCTAATATTCCCAATGTACAGTTAGGTTAGACTTGCTATGGAAACAATAGTTTGGCATTGGCAAATTTATGAAAATTACATATTTTCTCATTCTTGGTGCTATGCCAGTGGCGTCTAAGCTAGCTTTCAAACAGCAGCAAATTGTTTTATTAGTTTTCAAAAAACTACTATTTGTTATCATATGTTTTATACATGAGAATCTTCTTTTTTGAATGCTATCGATAATAATATTGACATGTTATTTCATAAAAACTCATTTTCACTACAACAACCTAAAAACGTAACCTAGACTTTTTTGTTTATTTCTGTAGATTTTTTATTTTCAAATGCCGAAACAGTTTTCTTGAAATGAATGGATTTATATTAAATTTATTGCATGAAAACCACAAGTTATTTTTAATTAAAACTGTTTAAATGATGTATCAACATATTTATCAAAAATAAAATCTTAGTTAAAATGTAAAGTTATATTAAACAAATGATACAGGTTGAGTTTGAGTTGATATTAGTAGGTATATCTTGTAAACGAAGTAAAGTTTTAAATAAATACTGTAATCATATTTAATTTTTAGTAACTTACAATAATAACTGTCAAGTGTACAATATTCTAAATTAAATCAGTAAAATTTTATAAATAATTATCAATAAAAGATATATTTGTTTAAATAAAATCACTATTAAAGTAAATATTGTAGCACCTACTATGTTGAGATCAAGTAATACAATGAGAGAGTATGAATGTATCAAGTGATATTTCAGAGAGGGAGGGGGGTACATGAAGAGAAGAACCAAAGGGTAAACAGTGTGAGATAAATATCACAGGTCGGACATCAGCAGATGGTTCAAAGTGTTACAACCATCTGTTATTATCTTATGGCGGGTTTATCACTTTTTTATTATAACTTTAGTTTGTTTACAGTTTCATGTTCAATGTTTTAGTCTACTATCAAATTCATATTCAT
Organism: Stictocephala bisonia; assembly: GCA_035578905.1. Taxonomy (NCBI): domain Eukaryota; kingdom Metazoa; phylum Arthropoda; class Insecta; order Hemiptera; family Membracidae; genus Stictocephala; species Stictocephala bisonia. Next base: position 163,674 of record JAQJVL010000145.1, read on the forward strand.
TTTATGGCTTAACATGAATTTAAAAAGAATCATTATTAACAATGTATCTACACAACTGACGATACACATCTAAATTAGTATGTGATAATAATTTAATGCACTATTTAATGGTTTTATCTTCTGGGATTAGTACTATTTTATCATTAAATTTTATTTTAATGCAAGTCAATGTAGGCCTGCTGTCAATTTATGCTGCATCAATAATTAGTCCTTCCGTACATAAACTGAACTGGTCCTCTCTAATTTTTCATTTGATTCTTTAAAGATTCCTTACATGCGTTCTAAAAATAAAAACCAGTTAGTAGTAAATTTCTCATATTCCTCCTAAATACTGAAACAAATATTACTTTAATTTCACTTAATTTGCATAATTTGTAAACTAATCAAATATAGCCATATTTGCAACCATTACTTTTCTAGTTATGAAGGGAGCAGTTGTGAAATCGGGAAAGAATATTTCGTGGTGAACTAAGATCTTAATGACATTTACCCATTACTGTAGAGCTCTGGTAATCCGAAATAATTGGGACCGCACCCATTTCAGATTACTGAAGTTTTCAGATTAAAAAGATTTTCCTAAAACACTCTTAATAAAAAATAACATAAATAATATGCCTAACATGAAGTACAGTACTTTAGTTTCGAATACAATAAGAGCCTATGATAATAAGAAGGAGATAATGAACCCTTTAATAAAAGAATACATTAATCTGAGACGTACAATCAAAGTTCGTTTTTCAAGACAAAAAGTTGGGAGTCACTAACGGAAATTGCATTTGACACTAGGCTACGTAATCAACTGACAGAAGTTATGTGCATAATTTTGGCGTTCTCACGCTAATTCGGACAGCACTGTAGCCAATACCCACTGTCAGTCTCACATCAAAAGTTCGAACTCGTGTGTTTGTTGTAACCCTCACATACGCTGCAGCTCCGTTTTGATCTCGAACTAAGCTACGCTACACCCCAAACGCGATCCAAGTGTACTATGTTTTTAAGATACTGGCGTAATTTAGTTCTGAGGGAGAGAAATTCTTCTTTATAGCAAAGAAATTTAAATGATTTTTTCCAAACCAAAATAACATTTGAAAAGTTTATTAACAGTTAAGTAATTTAAATAATATTTTCTTTTCATTTTTAGATATATAAAGTAGTGGTTCTTACAGTAATTGCATTTTCATTTTTCGGAAAATTTTTACCAATATCGGTATTGGATTAAGCGGATTTTCGGATTACCAAAGATCGGATTAGTGGCACTATAATCTGTACTAAAATATGCTAACACTGACCGGTTTGTTATCTACAGATTTCCTCAATTTGGTGCAGATTATCACAAAGACAGGAAAGGTAAAGCCACCTTTTCCCGTGTCAACAGAACTTTTCTCCGCCTCCTCACAGCGACATATCCTCATCAGCCAACCCCTGGAGGAGAAACATCGCAGCAGGTGGTTCAAAATGTGTTGCTGAAGGAGAGATATGCATACGTAACGGCCCAACGGCATCAGTACTCGGTCAATTTCCTAAAATGGTTTCATCATAGTTACAGTTACATTCTAAATTATAATGCTGCGAGTAAGGCGTTAGTTTATCACAACAGAACAATTAATAAAATCAATCAATTTACTTAGAACATTATTTATAGAACCACTGAGAAGATTAATGTTCTATAATTAACATTAGAATAATTAATTAGAATATGTGATAGTTAATATTCACATATTCTATTGTGAATACTTTAGTTTCACATTGAATTCTATTGAAAATTATACATTATAAATAATTTCCGTAGATATTTAATCGGTATTTTTTTTAATGAATTCTTATTCAAACCATTACGTTTCTCAAGGAAATATAACATGATGAATATCTGGAATAAAAAATAAGCTCACATCAAAGAGTTTGTTGATTTTCTCCAATGTCTCAGAAGAAGAGTCTGGCATGAGAGCGTCCAATGTTCCTTTGTCTAAAACAACGCTGAACGACTCCTCCTTGAAATCTACGTTAGTGGCATCCATCTGATGGTATTCCAAACCCTTTTTCCCTTTGTGTTTAGCTTTCATCTGTTTTATCACCACTGCACTTGTGTCGATATTAACGATGTTCCTGAAACAGTACAAATTGTCAAACTAAACCTGTATTTAAATCAGGTAGCGCTATCAAAGTATGTAGGCCTAGTCCAGTTGTTATTCATATAAATAATTAATTTTTATACAAACTGTATATTGACCAAATAGATGGTTTTTCTAATAGCTTCCAAATAAAAAAAAAACAGATTACAAAGTCATATTTGGCTTACTTATAGTTTTCTTATACAATTAAATTCAATAAAACTACTTTTAAAGAATAGTATTTTTGAAAAATTTGTTTTTATTTTGCTATACTTACTTGTTACAGTAATAATAGCTACTTATTTCTTATAACATATTTTGGGTTTATTTAATTTTTTATTTTTAATATGACCTAAAACCCTACTTACTTTTTCAACTCTGAACTTGGCAGCTGTAAGCGTATTTTTAAATATGTTTATGTTTGTATTATAATTTATATTATACATATCATACATATATCCGTAAAATATACAAATTACTTGATAAATACAATGAAAACAGTTTGCCTCTTCAGCTCTTTTACAAAAAAATAATATTTTAACAACAAGCATCCTCTGTAAACAGGGGGACTGCTTCCTCAAGAGCAATGTTATTATGATAAGAATAACTATTGAAGATAGCCATAGTATCTAAATTTGATCTCTTTTAAGAAATATTTAGTTTTTTATTAAGTTTTTCATGTACCATATTGTGATTAATTAACATATACCTATACAGGGTGTCCTTCAGCCATTCAAACTAACTTTACCACATAGTTCAGTAGGTCAATACTAATAAATAACACAGTATATCATGTGTCCTATCTAGATTGGTTTTCTGTACGTGATTTTTACAAAAATCTAAATATCTCAAAATGGTTTAAGGTAAGATATTGAAACTTGGTACCAATATATATCTAAATAGGATAGACTTTTCTTAACATAGGCCCTACAGTATTTTGTTTTCCTCAAAAAATCTATTTCAATATTGCAATAATAAAAAAATTAATTGCTTTTTTAGATATTTAGCAATGAAATTTGTAACTGTCGCCATTTAGAAATGATTATTTACAAACATTCTTACAGAGTTTCTGTATTTTATGTTGAACTGTTTTTTATATATTTAGATATTTATAAACTATTACAAACCGTACAGACAGAAGAAGACCAATCGAGATAGGATAATTGTTATGTTGTATTATTTATGTATGAGTATTGACCTGCTAAACAATGTGGCAAAGTTTGTTTAAATGGTTGTAGGACACACTGTATATACTGAAACTCACTTATAACCAACATCAAACAGATCGGAACTCAGTGTTGAGTTACCGCAGCCAATCACCAAGATCTTGTCTCGCGTCCAAATATATTTATGCAAGATGCCACATAGCTCTGGATACTCTCCATACCTGAAATGGAACCATGAAGATTAAATATTTTAAATACCATTCTAAATTATTACAATACCACATATTTCAATGACTTAAACTTGAAACTCCAAGCAGAAAATCAACTCGTACAACAGCTGTATGGCCATATTAAAACTTTTGAAAATAATTGGTCTCTGGGAATTTCGGATCAGAAATAATAACTTGTAATTTTCCACTCTTTCCAACCACAACCAATCTGAAAACTTTAGTGAGTTCTCCGATGTATTGGTTGTGCTGAAAAATACCTTTGGTGACAGATTTCGTAGTCAAGAGTTGGTACCAAAACTATTTTCCTCACCTTTCACCACTGATGTGAAGATTGTTCAAGAGGAATATCAAATGGAATTACTTGAACTAAAGGAAATGAGGAGTTGAAGCAACATTTCTCAAACGTCTCATTGCAAGATTTTTACAAAGCCCTGCCAATGAAATGACTTTCCGAAACTCAGGCAATTGGCAAAAAAGAAACTTTGCCTTTTCGGGAGCACATACAAAATTAAAAAAATTATTTTCAAGGATGAAGCATATTGAGTGTAAGACTCTTGACCAGTTAACAGAATTTCCCCTTGAAAATAATTTAAGATTGGTTCTTTGCAACATACCTCCAAATATTGATAAACTCGTCAAGAACATGCAGCCTCACGCGTCTCATTAAACAAAATTCTGCAATTTCATTAATGTTAAATGATTATTATAATTTGGTCATGATTTATTTATACTGAATAATATATCAATGTATAAGTAATAAAACAGATAGGGCATCAGCAAACTTACCTTAAAAGACAAGTTCACTAACATCAGAGTAGTAGTCACAAACACAAAATAGACACAATCTCACAAATTTTCAATACTCGTGTCTCTCTCTCTCTACTCACCTGAAGAAAATGCCTGTGGTGTTGAAAATTTGTGAGATTGTGTCTATTTTGTGTTTGTGACTACTACTCTGGTGTTAGTGAACTTGTCTTTTAAGGTGTTTGCTGATGTCCTATCTCTCTAATATACTAATTCCTGGCCTAGTGCCTTTTAACCTAATCTAAAATAAGTAATAAAACATTAATTGTTAACTGATTGCTGAGTATTATTTACTCTGGCTTTTGTAATTATAGGATCACTCAAATAAATTATATAATTATTATTAAATAATAATTTTAAGACAAAATAGGCTGTTTTTAAAATTATAAGAAACAAACCCCCTACCCCCGTTAAATTTCAATGTGTCCCTTGGTCACATTTTGAAAATTTCATGTGGCCCTTTCCACGAGAAAGGTTGCACATGCCTGCTTTATAGTCACTATGAACATATTTATTGGTGATTTTGTGCAAAATTTATTAACAACGAAGAATACCAATATCAACTCAATCTAAAATTTACAACATATGATTGGTTGTCAGTTTAAATTATTACTATGTCCCATACTTACACATAAATCCAACATATGGTATGATTCAAAAAATTCCAAAATTTGCGATGTTCTAGAAGCCATTCCACTGGGAAAAATTATACAAGTTTGTATTTGGTGTTTGTCAGAGGAATATGGCCACAGTACCTGATTCAACGTAAATTTAATTTTTACACTTTTTCAAAGTAATGATTGTTGTAGAAATAATAGTTTCAGATCCCTACCTTGAATATAAATCGATACCACAAAAAAATTAAATCACAAAATACTATTCATAACACGAAGCCCTATGCACTTTCTATTCATTTCACAACAGGCCAAAATATTGTTTCCAAAGTGGTTGAAAATGAGTTTTATTTTGAAGAAGATTATTATATCCAAAAGTTTTTTTTGTTTAAAAATTAAAATTTTTTTGTTCTGCAGGAACTTTTTAAATAAATAAAATTTTAAAAAGTCAATATAATTTATAGAGTTATTATGTCACTTGATGAAATCCAAACACTTTTTTGCAAAGGGTCAAGAATTGGCTATATTTTTCAATAACGATAATTTTTTTCATGTTAAGCGTAGAACAAAACGAAATATTTTTTTTTTCGTAACAGTGTACAGTTTTTTTATTTTCTTATGAAATAGAAACTCTTTAACTTTATGTTGCAAACTGACTTTTCCGCAGCACAAAATCATCTCCTAACTCATTTACGATCATTTTGATTGGTTCACATAGAAAATGTGCATAGACATAACTACCTACACAAAAACTTTTAGGGTGGTCACTAGGCCTGCTACCAATTTTGGTACTATGCAGTTTATAGATTATATATTATTATAATTCTAAAACTTGATGTTTGCGAAGTAAAAATTACCTCATCTCAATATGGCCAATTTTTGTTCTATTTCTGACCAAAATTAGGAAATTGTTTGATGCGAGAAGATCTGTCTAAATAAATAGTCTTCGTATCTTAGTCTAGGTTAGTAATAATAATAATAACAAAATGACTAACAAATTCTAGGTCTTCGTAGTTATCCATGAAGAATAACAAAATGCATCCCTACTTACCATTCAAATGCTTTCTTGCCTCTTTTTTTGAAAAATTTATCCCAGTAATCAATTTGGGTGAAGTCAGAGGTGGCCTTAGGTAACAAATTCATTATATCACATGGGCCCTTATAGCACTAAATAGTTTTCCGTCAGTATGTATAAATTTATTTATTATAATACCTATAACCTAACTTATTGATAGTGAGCGCGGAGCTAGGGCCGTGACATAACCTAAAAGTCAGTAGTAAAAAATACTCTGATGTTGAGATAGTTTTCGAAAAGCAATCGAGCTATCGACAATCGAATATATTTTTTTTAACGAATGACAGAGTGGTACGCATTCGTATACGTAGGCCATACGATAAGACAAAAATTAAAAAGCCGGCCAACAAAACAATTTCAGGAGTGAATCATAACAAAGAATTTAACATCATAAATGATGTTAAATTCTTTGTTTTAACCAGTGCCGACATTCCACCAAATGTCGGCACTGGTTGCGCAGTGCTGTAACCCAGCTACATGGGGACAAAGTGTTTGGGAGATTGTAGGCGATAGGTCGTATGCTCGGTCCTCTTAATACCGACATGGCGTCCGCTTGGTGGTTGCTATCGGCGTGGACACTACTAGAGAAGTCTGGGGTGTCCATGTTGGGTGGTAATCATTATGCGGATGTTGTGTGGGGGAGATAACTGAGTATCAGGCTTGTCAATTAGCTGAAAATCAGACCAGCACTACGTGGTTCGGATTCCACGTAAAGCTGTAGGTCCCTTAGTTGCCCTGGCTGTTGGGCTATTAATAAATTGCCCTTTCTGAGGAACAGTTGAACTCAGTTAGTAACCAGACTACACTTATCCACACTCATCCTACACTCATAAAACCATTCATATTCGCCTTAAAATACGCACAACGTTGTGTCGGCGTCTCATTTGTAAGAATCTTGTAAGATATTATTAATCTAGAGACGTGTGTTTCTATAGTAGTGAAACAAACTGTATTCGAATGCTCTCTTCACCTGTCATGGCATGTATGATGCGCCTTGTCCCTCTAATACTTTACTCTACAAGAGATTTAAACCCAAGAGATCTTTTGGTGCTGATGGCATACTTCCAGATATTATTAAAAATTGTGCTGACTTATTATTCGAACTAAGAACTCCGTATCTTTCATTATAAAATAGTATTTCCCCTGAAAATTGAAAGCAAGTGAAAGTGTTTCCCATCTTTAAGACAGCAAAATACTGAGTACATGTAATGCAGTAGTTAAACTAGTTCATAATGTGGTTAATGATCTACAACTAATGTAATTTGTAGGTCTTACGATATGTCTAAAGCGTTTGATACTGTACAACATAGTATTTTAAGTAAAAAAAAAAACTCTTTTTACGGATTTAGTCCTTATTCTGTTGGGCTTGTACTTTCATATTTAACAAATAGAACTCAATTTGTGTTTAAAGATGTGTCTTTTTCTAAAGGTAGGAGAGTTGAATATGGTGTGCCCCAAGGCTCAATTATTGGGCCAATTCTATTTAATATATTAATGACTTACCAATTAGCATATAGAGTGTAGGTATTAATGGATATTTATTCAGTACAAGTAAACGTCACACAACACAAATTTATTACAATATAAGCACAAAATGCACAAATATATTAAAAAAACTATTTGGATATTTATTTTCAGATGACTTGGGTTTGAAGTTCAGTAATATTAATAAATATTTAGTTAATGATAAATTAAATTCTAGTTATACATTACTTCAGGACTTATTTTTTTTCAATACCACTTTACGTGTATGGGTGGGCGGGTGGGTCAATACCACTTTACGTGTATGGGTGGGTCAATACCACTTTACGTGTATGGGCGGGCGGGTGGGTCAGTACCACTGAGCCCGTATGGGCGGGCGGGTGGGTCAGTACCACTGAGCCCGTATGAGCGGGCGGGTGGGTCAGTACCATTGAGCCCGTATGGGCGGTCGGGTGGGTCAGTACCACTGAGCCTGTATGGGCGGTCGGGTGGGTCAGTACCACTGAGCCTGTATGGGCGGGCGGGTGGGCCAGTACAAGTGTCAGTGTTGTAGTTCTAACTTAGTCCGGAAGATAGCAGCACTGCACAGGCCCATCCCAAATGTACACCACAGCGTACAAATAGGCCATTTGTGTTATCAGGACTGGTGTGCTGCTAATAACTTGTCGTTAAACACGGAAAAAACCTGTGATTTATCTTTTAGCTACAATAGAAATGTTTCAGACTCTCCAGAGAACAGTAATTTAAAGTTCTTAGGGCTATTGTTAGATTCTAGATTATCATGGAATTCTTATGTTGATTATGTATCCAAACAAATGGCTAAAGGTTTATATATGCATAGAAGATTAAGAAACTCAGTTGATAATTGTATTATACTAACTGTATACTTTGCTCACATTCAAAGTATTTTGACATATGGAATTGTTCTCTGGGGATCTAGTGGTAATTATATAACACTTTTTATACTCCAAAAAAGGGCTATTAGATTAATATGCAATTTACCTGCATTAACATCTTATAAACTTTGGTTTGTACAACTTCAAATTCTAACGTTTTACTCGCTATATGTATTGCATTTGCTCAGTTTTGTTCATGGAAATTTAGATTTCTTTAATATCAGTGCTGACTTTTATGCTTATAATACAAGACATAAAGGTTGTTTAAGAGTTCAACAGTTTAAGTATAGTAGCTCACAGAAAAACTGGTTATATATTTCTACTAAACTGTATAATTCATTGTCTGATAGAATTAAATCACTGCCTCACTCTAAATTTAAAGGAAAAATCAAGGATGTTCTGCTGGATGAATGTCTATATAAAATTTATTATTTTTTTAACTGTAATTTGGGAAAGCTACTACTAGTTTTAGAATTATGATCTAGATTATATGTTAACATTATTACTATTATGTAGTCTTACATTAATTTATTTTTAATTGTTTTTCATCTAATTTTATTGTTCTAACCATTTTGTATATTGAATTTTATTTATGTCTATTTTAATTTTTGTGTAAATTGTACTCGCTTAATTTTTTTATTTTTGTACAAAGTTGTGTTAAATTTACTGTAAAAATCTTGACTTTTGTCCATGCACTGTTATGTGTTTTATGACAGTAAAAAAAAATATCGTGAGCCTATTTTGCTGAGCAAAAATAGCTTTATTTCTAGTGTTATAAGGATGTCTATTAAAATGTTTATTTATATTTCAGCTATTTTGCTTAACACATAAGAGATTGATTCTAAAATACAAAGGTTAGATACAGTTAAAATATTTAAGTTTTGGAATGTGTTTCTAGCAGTGTGCTTAAAGTGCTATATAGTTTGGCCAATGATCGTATGACTTTTTTGACAGGGAAAGATTGCCTCTAGATTTTTAATTCCTACCCCCAGAGCACATTGGAGTAAGTTATGTGAGTTTCAAAAAGACTGTAATAAGCCATTTTGCTTAGGCCTGTATTGTTGAATCTATTGACATTTCTGAGTATAAAAAGGCCTTTTACCAGCTTTTTTTCCAGCATTACTAGCAGCTCTCCTCAACTCGCCAGCTTTTTTCCAGCATTACTAGCAGCTCTCCTCCACTCATCGTCCAATTTCACCCCAAAAAAAGTTGTTTTGTGTTTGTTGCAATGCAACAGGTTCTTCTTGATTTTTGATTTACAGTTCAAAAGAGATATTTCCCTTGTTTTGTTTTGTCTAGTTTGAATAAACATAAAATTTGTTTTTGTTAGATTTAAAATTAAGTTATTGTGTGAGAAGAATTTTGAAAGTTGAAACTTAAATCGCCCCATTTTAATATTGTCAGCCCCCGCAAAGGTGAGTAAATTTTATATCTAAGGCTATTTAAACATATTAAACGATAGAAAGTCATTTTTTAGTAAAATTCCACAAATTTAATTTTCATTAAGAGCGCTTTTGCGATTAAGGCATCTTCAGTTGTAAACAGAAAACATATGTGAATAAAAAATAAAATCACATGTAAAACATTAAATACTAGTTAAATTAAATTTAAACGGCTAAGTTTAATAAGAATTATTATGAATTAAAATATGGTTTAGAGTTTTAAATTTTTTATGAAATTTCATCTTTAATTAAAGATACAAATTTATTACTAAAATGTACAGATGGTTGGGAAATACATTCATCTTTCAAAACTGCCATACATGCACTTTCAATTTGGGTTCTTTTGGTCCATAAGGGTTCTTATAAAAGCACATTTGTAGAATTTTTTTGTTATATGTATTTTATTTTTTACAATTGCAAATGTGTTCATTTATTCTTTTTATAATTGGTCATAAAGTTTAACCTATATAAGTTATATTGCAATGACAATAACTTTATCATTTTTTGTTTCTTGTTGTTTATTTTTAGGTTTCAATTTAGTTAAATGTCTTCTTAGATTGTTGGACAAATTAAATACAATTCGAATGTTGAAAATTGAATTAAATTAACAAGAAAAAGATACAACAGATCTTTTTATTAAAAATGTTTATCCTATAGGAATTATTGAAGAAGAAAAAAGAAAAAACAAACATTCCAATATAAATAAAAATTGTGAACAACAGAAACTTTTAACAATAGTTACAATACCATATGTAGAAGAAATATCTGAAAAAATTTGTAAAGTTAATTCAAAATTTAACATCCAAACTGTATTTAATTCGTTCAACAATCTAAGAAGCCATTTAACTAAATTGAAACCGAAAAATAAACAACAAGAAACAAAAAATGTAATGTATAAAGTTTATTGTTATTGCAATAAAACTTATATAGGTCAAGATTCAAGACTAATTTCAAAAAGAATAAATTAACACATTTAAAATTACAGAATAAAATATATATAGAAAAATCAAAATTAGTTGAACATGCTATTAATGACAAATATGATATACATTTTAATTCTACAAGTGTAATTTAAAAAGAACCCTTATGGACCAAAAGAAACCAAATTGAAAGTGCATGTATGGCAGTTTTGAAAAATAATGTATTTTCCAACCGTCTCTAAATTTTAGTAATATAATTTTACCTTTAATTAAAGATGAAATCTCATCAAAAACTGAAAACTCTAAACCATATTTTAATTCATAATAATTCTTATCAAACTTAGCCACTTAAATTTAATTCAACTAGTATTTAATGTGTTTTTTCTTTTTATTTATTCACATATGTTTTCTGTTTACAAGCAAAGATGCCTTAAGGAGCAAAAGTGCTCTTAGTGAAATTAATTTTTTTTTTAATTTTACTAAAAAATTACTTCCTATTTACAACCTAACAAATTGCATCAAGAATATACAACAGAATATTAAAGGATATAAATCCCTGGACAGCATGAATTCTTTTCTGATGGATTTATTTGTTTAAGCTTACTGAATTTCTTTATATTAGGGTAGATCATATTAGGGTAGATGAGGGTGGGGTCAGGTTGATGTCTTTATACATTTTGAAAATGCTTATGACAGGGTCGGTCGTCTCTCATTACCATCCAGATTAAATTATTTTGGCCTGTCAATTTCAAACCTCCAATCAAAACTGTTTTATTTTCATCTCTGGGGTAGGAAACAATTAATTGTTTATTTTGATGGTGCATTATCTAATAACTTTCATATGATCTAATATGCGCCCTAAGATGACATTCATTGATAGTTTAGATGATTTCATTACAAATTTGAATATCTTCTGTATACAAATGACTTAGAATTATTTTAAAGTGTTGAAAGTCACAAAGATTGTCTGTTATTGCAATTGCACTTTGATCGTTTGTTTGTAAGGAGCCAAAACGTAGTAATTTAAAGTTTCATGTTTCAAAATCTACCTTATTCCCTTTCACCAAAAAGTACAATAAACTTAAATTGTAATATTAGTGGTGTCGTGCTGTCTAAAAATGCACCATTAAAGAACTAAGTGTTAATGTTGATTCCAAAATCTCATTTAATGATCGTGTAGTTTCAATAATGAAGTTTTCCTTTTCTATTCTAGATTTTATTTGTAAATAGGAAATATTTTTAATATTAACCGTTGATCAAATCCAGAAGAATGTGTCCTTAGATCAGTTTCCCATTGCCCATTATTTATCTGAGTTTATTGAGGATGTAGTTAAAATTATTAAGAGTTCTTTATTTCAAGGATTTTTGCCTTTATATTGTAATGTAGAACCATACAGTGAAATTCCAATAAAAGTTTTTGAATTTGATCAATTAAGCGGAAGTTTGGTGAATGTGCAGTTCGACAACAGTTCCTTGTTGTTCCATATTAATTTCTTTGTGCCTAGGCGTAACTCTTGGTTCCGTCAGCTGTTTTCTTAGACTTAACAATACTATAGCTTTGGTCAATATCGACATTTTCACCACTACTAAAAAAGTATTGTTGAACTTAAGCTTCTCACTGTAGATTTGATTAGGCAATGCAAGAGATTTAATTTAGCAATTAGGTTAACTATTTTTAGAGTTGTTGTTATCTATAATTTTTAGAGTTAAAATAGTGCTGCAGTTTTATTTTTTGTTTAACTTTGAAGGGGTTTATTTCTACAGGGTTGGACGAAAGTCTGGAATATATTTATTAATTTTAAAACTATTGAAATAAATGTGATGAAACTTTGTACTGTAATTGTGTATATGTCCCTATACCAAACATTTAGACATATTTTACTTGTTTTTCGCATAACCAGGGGATGGCCCATGATGGAAGTCTTAAAAATTTTAAAGTAAGCCTACCTCAAGCTATACATAATTTTAAAAGTATTTGTTTGTAAAACATAAGAGTGCAAACCTGAGGTCAAAAGGATGACTCAGTCAGAAAATATAACCACTTAAAGAATTTAATGTTAGGGTTGGGGTAAAGTCTGAAATGTATTTTAATTTTGAAACTATTGAGAGAAATGTAATGAAACTTTGTAGTTATGTACTTGTTTGTATACCAAACATTTAGACATATTTTACTTGTTTTTCGCATAGCTAGGTGATGGCCCATGAAGGAAGTTTTAAAAATTTTAAAGTAAGCCTACCTCAAGCTATACATCATTTTAAAAGTCTTTGTTTGTAAAACATAAGAGTGCAAACCTGAGGTCAAAAGGATGACTCAGTCAGAAAATATAACCACTTAAAGAATTTAATGTCAGGGTTGGGGTAAAGTCTGGAATGTATTTATCAATTTTGAAACTATTGAAAGAAATGTAATGAAACTTTGTAGTTATGTACTTGTTTGTATACCAAACATTTAGACATATTTTACTTGTTTTTTTTTTTTTCATAGCCGGGAGATGGTCCATTAAGAAGTCTTAAAATTTCTAACGTAAGCCTACCTCAAGTTGTACCTCATTTTAAAGGTCTTTGTAAAACACAAAATTGCAAACCTGAGGTCTAAACGATGATCCAGTCAGAAAATATAACCTCTCAAAGAATTTAATGTCATATAACTAATACTGCTTAAGAACAAGGATAAGATAGTTATTATCTAATTGTTGCATAGAGCTATAATATATCTGGCTGTCTTTTTAGAAATGTACCTCCGGAGGTAAGGAACTTGCAGGGCTCAGCTTCTGACTAGAGACTTATAGCTTCAGCCTGGCTGATAGGGACCGGTTGTGAATACACTGAGTCACTCTTTCAAGCTTTATACAATCGATTAGCACATAAAGCAACAATTACCAAAATAAAATAAATAAATTAGATGTCCAAATATAATAAGCGTAAATTAATTCATTGATATACAACATAATTTTAGTTACATAACTCTTTAGTTTTATTATATTTTGTCCCCCTCCCACGTTTTGCTCTGTAATGTATGGTTATTGTTCTTGTTGTAATGTCTGTAGCTGTCATCCATGTCTTGATTATTATTTTATATTTTCATTGTTGTTCACTATCGTTATTATTGTTATTTTAATTTTATAATTTTTGTTTATTAATTTTATTATTTTAATATAAGGCTTAGTTGTTAATTTTATAAATTGTAGAATATACGCAGCAAGCTGTCATCTGATGGAACTCCCCATGCACAGGTCCTAGGAGACCCATGTGTGATTTTTTCCATAAATGTATATATCTGTATTTTCGTCAGCTGTGTATGTAAATGTAGAATAAATAAATTTCATTTGATTTGACTGAATATGAGAAATTAATTTTCAGTAAAACAATATGTAACAAATTATTTTACCGATTTTTTAAAACTATATTTAGGATGCAACTACTGTCAAAAGGCTTTTAATTATTTTTCTTATTTTTATTTTCGTTAAAAAACATAGTCATTCGTTACAGTTGTTAACAATAAAAAAAAAAAACATACTCAATATCAGGGACCTCAAACTATTAAATAAATAGCCGTATAACTAAGAAGCTTTAGTAATATGACATTGGATTCTTTGAATCACTCCATTTTCTGACGGGGTCATCCTTTTGACCTCAGGTTTGCACTCTTTTGTTTTACAAACAAAAACTTTTAAAATAAGGTATTTTGAGGTAGGGTAACATTTAAAAATATTCATACTTCCTTTATGGGCGATCCCCTGGCTATGCAAAAAACAGGTAAAATATGTCTAAATGTTTGATATAGGCCATGTTCATAACTACAAATTTTCATTACATTTCTTTCAATAATTTTAAAATTAAAAAAGTATATTACAGACTTTTACCCAACCCTGTATATTTAAATTAATGTTACTTCAATGTTACACATGTTATAATAAATATTATTGCTATCAATAACTCACTAAATATTACTGTTGTCATTTCAATTGTTTATTGTAGTTTATATGTCTATTCAAATTGTTGCAATCAGTTGTTGTTATCCAGTTTTTTTATTTTCTCAAGTGCTGTGGCTCTTTTTATTCAATTATATCCTTGATTATAATATTACCATTGATTTTATACACACACACATATATATATCTAATCCGATGTTAAATTTTGTGTCTCAAATTATCAGCTGTTTTAGGGTGCAGTGGTCCAGTTGTGGAGCTTTATTGTAGACCCATGTAAATGTAATGCTGTTTAAACCAACTGTGGTTGCAGACCTCACTAACTAACTACAGTAAATTACAGGCACAAATATTCCTATTAGATGGGATATCTATTGTAGGCGTTGATAATCAAGGACATTACTTAAAATATTAAACAGAGTGCTTATAAAATATATGGTTATTAATGTTAATAAATTGTACTGTTTGTGGACTAAACTGCGTTATATGGACTTTTGTTGGATCTGGATGGTTGTGCTTCTCATGTGCAATGATGTTTGGTTCTATCACAGAGAAAACACAGGGGTCGCTTTCTTGTGGCCGTAACGAACACCTGTGGCAGTTATAATTAGATAAAGCAAATGTACATCTTTATGTATCTGTAGTGATAGGTACTGAGTTTTTTCTTGAGGATTTGGGTGGGATAAATGGAGGAACTGACAAGGTGCTGGCCTGCCATCCCCACGGCAAACTAGAGAAGTAACTACTCGACACACATTCAGCGCACTATTGGATGCAAAGTGTTTGGGAGATTGTAGGCGATAGGTTCCATGCTCGGTTCTCTTAATACCGACACGGCGTCCGCTCAATGGTTGTCATCAATATAGACACTACTAGAGAAGTCCGGAGTGTCCGTGTTGAATGGTAGTCAAGGTTTGGGTGTTGTGTAGAGAAGAGAACTAAGTGTCAAACTTGTCAGTTAGCTGAAAATCAGACCAACACTACGTGGTTCGGATTCCACGTAAATCTGTAGGTCCCATACTTGCCCTGACTATTGGGCTATTAATAAATAGTCCTTTCTGAGCTAAGTAGAACTCAGATAGTAACAATGACTACACTCGTTCATCTACACTCGTCACACTCATTCATGCCTCATATTCGCCCATATCTCTACAATCGGCGTCTTAGAGATGAATAATGAATAATAATGAACCTCTGTTTATTTCTTCAGTGTGGTTATATCAATATAAACGATTTCTTAAAATGTGAATAGACTGTCTAACAGTAATTAAATACGAATAATACAAACTGTCTGACTTAGTTTGAATATAGTCCAAATTTGATACTTGGAATGAATTAAAATCATCAAATTTTGATATGATTCCTCTAGCACTTATGAAAAGAGTGTTAAAAATAATAATAATAATTACCCTTCCATTTATTACTTGAATTAGACACTGAATAAAACATTAAATATAGAACAATAAAAACTATAAACGAAAAATTATTTTTAAAAATCTTCGGCCCGAACAAACAGATGATGGTTAAAAACGTCCATCAAAGAAGTAGATCAATTCTCCAAATATAAAAGCTGACAGAAGAAAAAGAAGGTTGAGATTTTTCGGACATTTGAAAAGACTGCCAGAAAACAGACTGATACAAAAAATATTAGACTACGTAACCCCACTCAAAAGTAAATACCTGGGTAAGCGAAATAAAAAAAACCTCAAGAAATCTAACATTAAAGAAACAGAAATCAAAGACAGGGACATTTTCGAAAATAGAGAAAACAAGTGGGAGCAAATGTATCAGATTAATCCAAACAAAAACAATATCAACCGAAATGATCAGAAGAAAGAAAAAAGATTTTATTGAAACACTTGCGAGATATTGGGCCGACAATAAAAACATCTAAATTATTCAATTTGATTATCGTCTTCCATTCAAGTATAATTGCCTTTCCGATCACTAACAACAATGGAAGAGGTTGTTGGTTGGACTCCGTCTCCATGGTTAGATGATACAGAAACCTTGTAGAGTGGACCAATAGGAAGGGGGAAGCCGGCCAGACTGGGAGTATCACTGTCTCCAGTGGTAGATAGTCATTGAGGTAGAAGATTTCAAGATCACGTTACTCAATGGCGTTTTCCTCTGTAAATAGAGATCAGCTGATAAACTAAGCAGGGATAATCATCGATGCCTGATGTTTTTCAATCATCGATGTTTATCAGCTCGATGGTGGTGGTTATTTGATTGTTCGATAGTGAAAGAAGAAAAAAATTGCCCTTTCTAAGGGTCAGTCGACCTAAGTAACAATGAATTCACTCAATCATCCACACAAAAACTCATTCGCCACGATCAGCGTGTTATCAGTAAAACAACTAATAATTTACCAAGCCAAGAGAAACTGTTTTCCCCTGGAGAGGCCGATTTCTTTTCTAACCCTACTCAACCCGTTCCCTATAGTATACACTATGGATATGTGCAGGGATTTTTCAGACAGAATAAGGGGGACAACCAGTATAGATGAATAGTAATTAAATCTGCCAGTTAAGGTCAGGATACGAACCTAAGCTATTTCTATACATTCGCCTAATCGACAGTCCAAACAGTCTCTGACTACTAGAACGCCCCACTTACCTGTCAAACCAAACATTCTCTGACTACTAGAACGTCCTCACATACCCGTCAAACCAAACAATCAGTGACTACTAGAACGTCTCCACATAACCGTCAAACCAAACTATCACTGACTACTATAACGTCCCACCTACACGACAAACAAACAGTCTCTTACTGCTACTAGAACGTCACACATACCTGACAAAAAAAACAGTCTCTGACTACTAGAACGTCCCACCTACCCGACAAACCAAACAATCTCTTACTACTACTAGAACGTCCCACCTACCTGACAAACCAAACAGTCACTTACAACTAAAACGTCCCCATATACACGACAACCATTCAGTGTCTGACTACTAGAACGTCCCACCTACCCGACAAACCAAACAATCTCTTACTACTACTAGAACGTCCCACCTACCCGACAAACCAAACAGTCACTTACAACTAGAACGTCCCCATATACACGACAACCATTCAGTGGCTGACTACTAGAACGCCCCACCCACCCGACAAACCAAATAGTCCCTGACTACTAGAATGTCCCCATCTATACGATAAACCAAACAGTCACTGACTGATAGCATGTACCACCCACCCGACAAACCAAACAGTCACTGAATACTAGAGCGTCCCACCTACCCGACAAACAAACAGTCGCTGACCACTAGAACGTGCCATCTACAACTATATATCTCACTCTCTTGGCAAATATTAAACACTGACTGCCTGGTCGTCCTTTTTACATACAGAACATAACATTCTCCGTTTTTTAGTTTTTTAAAGCATATCTTAATTCAGGACCAGATTGGCAAAAATTATTATTGTCTTGTCAAATTTGACTTCAAACTACGTGATCTTTAATGTATATACGTTTTTATATAACTGGATGTATATACCCTTGTATCGTTATATAATACGGAACGCACATTTTTCACAGTCACTTTAAAGATACGACACCGTGTATACTAAAGTGACCAAAACCTTGTATTTGCCCAATTTTGTAACTTAAATTTGGGATAGATCTTTAGCTTAAAAATTTACATAAAAAGACAAGTTAACAATATCAGACAACATTAAAATTAGCTTCAACAATTCTTTTTCATTTACCTGAAGGTGAATTGTTAAAGACTTATGCGGGAGTGCGGGATAACACGAACAGAGGTTATGTAATGACTGTGATATTATCGCTGCAATGATATTGTAATGACTGAGTCGATAATGAAGATGGGCACGTACATTCCCTAACCGACATTGCTGCTTTCTTTGACTGATGCGATCTGAATAATACAACAGTAGACGGACATGTGGCCATGTCTGCATTATGAAAACGCCTCGATGTCTGATACAATCGAATATAACTGATCGATGCTCACATTTTTGTTTTTGATGCAATACCTGTTTGGTTCCCAACAAAATGACATTATTAGCATTCTCTGTAGCTGATATTTGGTACGTGGGCTTACTTGTTTTCAAAATAATGCCATGCTAAAACGTTTGTAAGAAAAAAATAATAGATTAAAAGGACAACATTTTTTATGTGATTTTTGTTTACTACCTGTCTTCAGTATATTTGTTTCAGAATCAAGATAATTGTTTGCCTCACCCGATATCGAATGATTTAATGATCAGAAATAATAATATTAATCGAAGTGACTGGAGTATATTTCAAAGAAAATATAAATCACAAAATGACATTTAACGTTCTTCGGTTATGCTTTTATATGTAGTCCATAAATAAGAATGTGAATGTAGGCATATTATGACAACAAACAAGTCAGAATAACCCCCTAAAATTTAATTAGAGTACATAATAAATTTATTTAATAATAGTTTTTCAAAATTTAAATCCAAAAGATCCTCTGTATTTTCTTACATTTTAAATAATACATTACATGACAAGTGAGCAAAGAATAAATCAAAAGTAAAGGACCTAAACATGTACAGTTAGTTGTATGTAATAGGACAAGTGATATACGAGATTGTGTTATATTGTTACTGTAATAAAACTTTACAGTGTTTGGGAATAAAACTACACTTTACATGTCTGGTTTATTTCTTATTATAATGCACGAACTAAAAAAAATAAATAATAAGTCTAATTGTAAGTAATTGATTCTAAAATAGTTTATTAAGATCTTATCACATGATGAATATGTCATAGAGCATAGATGATTATTTGAGTGATGCTCAACCGTTAAAGTTAAATTTGGATTTGCACGAACTTCAACCATTCAAGCATAACCAGTAATGAAAGATTCAGACATATAACAAATGGTTTAGACACAAGTTAAATATTATGCTCCGTTGAAGACAAAAACTACGTAACACCACATGCCACCCAAGAAAAAAAACGATAAAACAGTATTGGGCCCAAGACGCTTCCTTGCGGAACACCCTAAGTGGTGTTGCATTGAGTCTACACAAGACTAGGGAGGGAGTGGCACGCGCATGTGATCATCTCCGTAACGGAAGCGCCGGTCACCTGTGGACCTGTAGGCCGTTAGCGCCAGTTGGGAGGCGGACGGACCAGTTGGGCCGCAGCTGCACGGCCCGCACGCGTCTCCCAGTTGCCCGCCTTGTCTTGCTCACCGGCTCGTGGCGATGTGCAACCACCCTGCAATGGAGGGAGGATGCGGCACTTAGGATTACCATCCTTAATGGCAATCTGAATTGATGTAAATTTGCGTCTGTTAAATCGCGTTTCATATTTATCAACCCAAATATAGGTCTGCATTAGGCTATCTTAAAAAATAGTTACCAGCATTTTTTAAAGTTATTTGTTGCATTGGATTGTTCATGATATGTAGATATTATTTGGAGATTTCCAATGCTTTGAGTGTTTAAGAAACAAAGCATTGGATATCTCCAAATATTATCTACACACCTTTTTTCAATTTAAATCCAAGATTAACTACTATAAAATATTTAGTACATATTTAATTTGTTCTTAATATAATTCAGAATAAAGGATCAACATTTATTATGTATATAACTAGAAGTTGGGGGTTTAGTACCATTTGACACCACCATCAAACTTGATGGAGGTAAGATACTTTTTGGAGGTCCAAGTGGAAGCCAGATATAGTATTAATTAAATTTCAACCCCGCAAAAAAATAAATAAATAAATAAAAATAAAAGGTATTGCCACGACAGTTATTGAAAAAAACTAACCTATCTCAAATCATATTTTTCACCTCGAAGGCTTCACCATGTAACAAATATACAAAAATAAATGCAATTTCATATATTTAGTAACAGGATCTCCTGAATTAATCTACTGCAAACATTTTATTTTTTTCTATGTATATAAATAAATAAATTTAACATTTTATTTTGTGTTATAGTATGATAAGTTTTGCAGGTCTATAGAAAACATGTGCTAAGGTCTAACAGAAAAAACTCCAATTCCATATAATAACAATAGTTGTAATGACAAGTAAATAGAAAATGAACAAACTCCCTGGAATATTCAAAGCTTTGTATTCTTGAAAAAAAAAAACTTTTAGATGGTATTGGATACTTAACTAATTTAGATTTGTTGTGCCATTAAACAATTAGAAGTGTATTTCTTTTTTAGTTTCGTTATCAAAACATTTTATAAAGTTTCAAAAACAGTTGTCACGTTCCATTATTAAGATTAATTAATTAATTAATTTAATTAATTAATTAATTAATTCCAAAATTAAGATTAATCATAATTCAGATTTATCTAACTAGTGTAGGGAAACTGCTTTAAAACTAATAGAAGTAATATGCAGTGAATTTATTTTAAAATTAAATAATTAACAATTAAAGTACAAAGCCAACAAAAAGTGTTACCTTACGTTTAAAAACAAGGGATTCAAACAAAGACTGAACTTGAATATATTATAAGTAATGTCAAAAAAGAAATCGATAAACTCGCTATTGTAAATTTGAAGTCAATTTGGTGATAAAATGAGTGAATTATCGGAGGGGGTTTGTAATAAATATATTAACTAATATCATAAAGAACTTATAATTAAATGACGATTGCTATTGAACTAATAAATTTACAAATTGAGCTGAAGATTCAGATAATGGCTTTGGCTCAATATTTGGATATAGGAATTATAGCGACAACGAAGTCTAGTCGATTTAATAACGCATTGTTTTGAAAATATTTAAAGACGCTTTTAGAATTTTCAAAAAGGAGTTGTGAGAAATTTGAATATTTTCCATCATTAGTATAAATACAAAAAAGTTCACAAAGTTTCGGACTCGGTATGACAGACGTCATCAGATGAAAATACTTTTTAGTAAATCTAAAACATACCAAAGAGGCTTGATCTAGGCATACATGTAATGAAATGAGGTTGTAGTTTACACACTTTGATGCTAAAAAGACTTTTGCTTATAAGGAGTTCCTCATTTTCTGATTGAACAACTTGTAGTTGACCTTAGATTCATTTAATGCTTTCTGTACTCTTTTAATTAGTCACTAGTTGGTATTTTCTCACTTTTGTATTTAGAAAAAAGTACATCAGGAACAGTTAAACTTTTTCCAATACTAGTTGTTCAGGTGGTCTTTCAATGCGTTAAAAAACTGCAATTCTTACACTTTCCAACTAACAAAGTGGTTTTTTTCTTACATGTTAAATATGGAATTCCTCGAGGTTCTACTTTCGGCCCACTTTTGTTTGTTATATTTATATACGTAAATAGATCACATTAAAACTTAGGAATTATACTTATGTTCTAAGTCAACTTACAGTACCTCCAGCTATCATGGGTTAACTGTAAAAAAATATCAATTCTAATAATATAACTAATATAACTCACCGTTAAACTTAATGCATATACGCATATGTGTTTGTAAACTGTAAATAATGTTTGCTGGGGGTCAGGGGCTAAGGATGCGGAGGGTAATGTCCAAGGTTCGAATCCCCAACTGAGCTAACAGTCGATATTTCACTCGTTGATTAAGTGTACGCACGGGTCTGCAGCCCATTTGAACTTGCAAGTGAAGTTTTATTTTAAAAAAGAAAAAAAGTTAACAAGAATCATACTGTTATTCCAAGTCATAGTTGTAGCGTATAGCCTGATTAATTTTACTGTAACTAATGTAGCCAGAGGAACAAATGTATTTGTCAAACAAAATGAAGAATATTATAATTATGTAGATATGAACAGGGAAAAATATGCTAAATTCAAGGAATCCCAATTGTTAATTTAGTACGATTTATAAGTTTAGGTAAATTTACATAATACAACATATAAACAGTTTTTACATTTTCATAATTATTCTGTTCATTACATTTTAAATAAAGATATGTCTCTATAATTCTAATTTATTAAACTAAACTCTATAATTGCAATTGCCAATAGTCCAGCCGAAATAAGTTGACTGACCACTGAATTTCGAATTAGTAGAGTTCTACTGTTGTCTGTATACAAAGTATGTAGGTTGGTTACATAACTACTAGCATTGCTACGACCAAAAAATTCTAAATTTCCGTAAACAATTTTGTAGTTAAGTCACATATAAATTACAACACTAAAGATTAATAAAAAACTAAACGGCACCCCTACACACTTTTCGTATCAACCCCGTCACCTATCGTGTCGTATAAAACCTATCGTGTAACCGGGTTTTTCAATTAGCCCATTTTGAGGAACGATAAGTCAATTATTATTTTTTGTGCATTGCCTATTTGTGTTTTTCGTTTTTCCGATATTGTGTGATTCTTTCAGAATTGGCCTTCTTCCTTTCTAATACATTTTTCTTCTAGTCTTGTGTTTAAGGTTTTCTTGGAATCTAAACTTTTTGTCTTTTAAATTGTTACTATTTAATAATTCTTTCATTATTCACGTAAGTTGTCTTGAACTAGCCTTTTATTTTATATTCATTTGTAATTTATTAATTTAGTTACTATTTATTATTATTTTTTTTATGAATTATATAAAATACCACCAAGACTACATAAATCCTTACATTTCTGGATTTGGTAATGAAATTCATTATAAACCCGTAGCTTACTGAAGGAAACCCAAGGGTCTAACATCTGCCGTTATCCTGCGCTCTTTTAATCACCGAAAACAGCTGTCGGAGACCGTTGAAACGGAAGTCTACCTTGGGTGATTCATTGCGCCTTATAATATATAATATAGTAGAAAAATATACTATTTACTATATTTTCTACTATACTAGTGTCTACTACATCCATGGTGGAAGTTCAACTCTGTCTACTCCTACAGCATGTTGCATGATATTGTAAGCTATGGGGTAGATGGAGTTGTCCACTCTCGGAACTCGCCACCCTAGGAACAACCCATTTCTCAACCAAACATTTCAAACAGGAAACCAGTTATAATTTTGCGTCTCCAATGCAATACAAATTTCACGTTTCTCGTTATTTCATCCTCTGGAATTTGGATTAGTAAGCATAGCCAAAGTGTAGATACTTAGCACTTACTTAAACTTTGTGATAGATAAAGCATGTGTAAAATTTAATGAATTGATTTTATTGTGCCTTGATTACCTTTCTTGATACTTTATAAAAATTAAGGATTTGGTATTTTTTATTACTCTCTAAGGTGAAACTCAAAACCACTTGACGGAATACTCTTCAAAGATGGAAGTTTATGGTTTAATATTTTGATGGATGTGATTGCAAGTCAATTTGTATCTACCCTGTTGGATAATATTACAAAATTTGTGTGCTTTTTGTTTACCTTAAGTGTATTCAATGCTTAAGCTTGACATAGATTCAAGTTTATTTTGTACACTTAAATACTTTTTCTCGATTAACCCACTTTGGTATACGATAAATAAATTATTATTTTTGTTGTTGCATTATTACTTATTTGCCTCTTTTTGTTTTCTCCAATATTCTTTTAATCTTTCGGGTATGTCTTTCTTTCTTACTTAACTTTTTCTTCCAAAACTTGACCTTAAGTTTTTCTTCGAATTTCAAATTTTTTTCTTTGCATTGTCTCTAAGCTTATTTCGCTCTGTAAAAGTTCTTTAAAAAATATTTAATTAATGTTATTGAACGTTCTTGAACCAATTGCCTTTACTTTTTCTATTGTAAGAGAAATCAAAGATTCGTTTTGTACATTTGTTATCCTCTACTTAAAGATATGTGAATAAAAATTTATCCTTATTTACCTCGTAGAATCTGTTTTAGTCAAAGAGTTCCAGTCGAGGACTCGAGGGCAGGATTCAATCAAACTTGTATACTATCTCTAAAGCTCAAAGTCCTGAAGACAGACCGTTCTCCTACTGGCTTACCAATTGAAATTTGCCATACTTTTAATAATTTTAGTAACAAAAGAACTCAAAATTAACATGCCAAATAAATTTTACCAAAAAAAGACACCTTTGTCCAGTGCTTCTAGATTTGTTTTCGTCTCCACTTGGACCTTTGTGGAGGATCAAATTCCTCACTCTCTGTGCAATTTATGAAGGAAAGTAACCAGCGAAATGTCCGGGAGAGGTAGGTGGTAGAATTGATGAAGTTACAAGATTGGAGGCTGCTGCACGAGCCATCTGCCGGAGCGGTGCACCTGCCCGCTGGAGATGTGGGGCAGAAATCAGAGCCGTGCCGCCGCCCGCATCTTGGACGGCACCTGTCCAGCCGACAATTTGCACGGTTCACTGGATCTATTAATAACATGTTATGACAAACCAAGACCCTTATTGGAAACATTATCCTTGCAAAACCATGCTGGTAGTTGTTGCGCCTTGGAGTTATAATCTCTTAAGGTGAGATTGGTAGACGTACGTTTTAACATTGACTACAGAAAGAAGAAGACTGTCCACTCATATTGGTCCCGTGAAGCCGGATTTTCTGTACTGTAAAATTATTTCATGTTCGGTTTTCACAGGTAGCGCCAGTGGTCTTCATTTCCCTCTCTTCATCCCTCTCTGTCTTCCTCCAAAACACGCTGAAGTGACTTCTAGCCGAGCTAATAGTATACCAAACAGTCGTCTGACGTTCATTTAAAACAAATCACCGTTAGATAGCAGCACAGGCGCGCGTCAATAACAAAATTGCCTTGAACAGGCTGTCTGTTTCTATTGTCAATGATTCTAATAATTATTCACCATTAAGCCGCCGATCATAGAGATGTGGGCGAATATGAGGAGCGAATGAGTATAGACATTGTTACTAACTATGGTCAATTGTCACTTAGAAAGATCAATTTATAAATGGCCTAACAACCAGGGCATCTAAGGGACCTACTACATACAGCTTTACGTGGAATTCGAACCAAGTAGTATTGGTTTGATTTTCAGCCAACTGACAAATCTGTTACTCAGTTTTCTTCTCTACACAACACCTGAGCCCTTACTACAACCCCACACGGACACCCCAATACTTCTCTAGTTATGTGCAACTGATGGAAACCATTAAGCGGACGCCATGTCACTATTAAGGTGGTGCGGCTGGCATTAGGGACAGCTGAGTTCCGATAGATCGTAGCACTGTCGCTGTAACTGGTGTTGACGGAGGGAGGCTCGTGAGTATAGAGCTTATCACCTACAATCTCCACATCACTTTGTCCTCAAGTAGCTGGCTTATAACACTGCGCCACTGTTGACGAAATTATTTTAACTGTAATTCGTTTTACATTGTGTTTGTTACGCTTCACAAGCAACAAACGACACCGGGTAAAAATGTTGCGAAAAACGAGCAGACTGGTACTTCAGTTGAGACCGAACGACTGTAAATGCAGGTCAGAAATCACAACAGCTGCTGAGCCCATGAATAATGTACAGTCGACCACTATTGCTCCAATCTCATGTCCAATTAAACACAGTACTGCCAATCGCCGTATTTGGGCCTCTGTTATTTCTTCATCTGAAGCTCCTTTATTGACCGGTGGCCGTGCATTTAGCGGCTCATTACTGGCAATTATAGATGGAATACAGTTACTAATTGGGGACAAAACACAAGGGTTTCACGCTGAAAAGGCCACGAGACTGGAACTTGACGGCGTCACAGTTGGAATAGTGAATAGTGGATTCTTTTCCCTCACTCTCCGCGTACACTGGCTGTAAAGAATATTTACTTTGACGTGTGTCTACGTGAATATATCAGTTATAGTGGTGGCTGAGAGGAGTAAAATAAAATGACGTATGTTTTTGAATAAATAAATTAATGTTGCCTATGTGTGAATGTAAACATTTGACAATACAATATAGACAAATTTTCCTAGCAGGCAATTTTCGGCTCCATGTACATTCCTTAAACTTCTAGGAGTTCCAACTTACCTTCGCAGATCACATGAGACATGTCTGCGTGTGTAGACTGACGATCATTTACAGGTTAAAATCAGACTCACTCCCTGTTGCTAAATTGAAGATTTTTCAAGCTATGATTCCGGAGCGATCAGAAATTCTGGTGACTTTCTGGTCTACGACTAGTAAAAATATACAGTACTCTCATCTAGGGATGACAACAATATATCAGAAATATAGATAAATATGTTTCGATATATTAGTATCGATTTTTTCCTTTCGATAATATCGGCCATATCAATATTTAAATCCGATATATCATACCACTAAATATTGACACTATTCTCTCTCCTCAAAATCATTACAATTCTAAAAACACATTTAAGTTGCTTCTTTTGCGTACAAAACATACACTAATTTTATTTAGTCTTTTACGTGATGTTAACGCAATGAAATGTTATTGAAATGTAAACCATTGGGTTAAACGGGTAAATGAAGTTGTGTGTGAGTTGGCAACCCTGACTCTAAGATGCTTAGCCTGCCTAGCCAGTCGCCTTACAAAGCACGTGCAATATCGTAATATTAAGGTATAACTATTCTTAATTTGATTTTTTTGTTCATTCAACCCCTCAGATCAAAAAATTGTTTCGTGTAAAGAAATCTTTAATTTTTTAATTCAATAGACTATTCTAAATAGTGACAGCAAAACATGAGTGATTTTTGTTCATGACATAAGAGTTAGTGCACGATTTTAAACAGTTAAATCATTTAAAACAGTTAAAACATTTAAATCGATGTATCGGTAACCCGATACATCGATGTTTTTTTTCATATTATTATTAGATCGATATTTGGTATGCGATATATCGACAGTTCGATATATCAATATGTTGAATATATTTGCCATCCCTATTCTCATCACACCGATCTTAGTTTTTCTCAAAGCAAAAATGCAGCTCTACACGTCGCCCTGTAAGGTGTTAGTTCGTAAGCCATTTTTACGATTTAAAAGTTGAAAAATTCTTAAATAAATGTTTATTGTTGATTGCATACTGTTTTTTTTTTTTTTTTCAGTTATCTTCAAACTAATTTTAGAAATTAGAATAGCATTAAGTACATCTAAGATTAAAATAAAATACACTGAGCAATAAACATTATCCATTTCAACACTTAAAAATGTCTTATTAAACATAAGTTAATCGAAAAAAAACGTACATAATCGGTTTTTCGTTTTAGTATTGGTTTTATGGAGAATAGACCCAAGATGGCCGAACACTCCTTAAAAATAAAATTAAAATGTTGGGACGTGGAAAACAACAAAATGTGGATGCAATATGTGGGTGCAAAGTGAGTGAAAGATTTAGTGTTCTAAGGACAAAGTGAACCGTTCCTGTAAGTTACCAAGTTTGCCTTCAAGAGAAGACAAACTCAGCCAACTTTAAATTATGAAAACCTATATGTAGGCCTATAACGTGGTAGGTAGGGACATAGTGTCTTATTTTATCCTACACCTTAATCTTTTCTTTATTTTCAAACGTGTTAAATTAAGTAATTATGAAATAGTCTTCCCGATCAATATTTTATATATTTTGTGTTTAAAAACTATAAAAAATAAGCACATCTAGTTCGAATAGTAATTATTAGACAGAATTAGTAATCCTATCTTATTAGGATAAAAAAGGAATAATTAAGGTTTTTAACAGACTAAACTATTTCCCCACCCAATAACATTTAATATGAAAGATGAACTTTTCGTTCGAAGATGTAAATAATAGTTGTAGATAAAAATGTTTTAACTAACAGAATGTACATAGATGACAGTTAAATTTTTATAACTTTGTTCAAATCATGTAGACATTACTAGATATTAATTTTCAAGTCCGACGTAAAATAATGCATAATCTGTAAAACTATTCATGTTTCGAAAATAAACTTTTCGTTGGTTGATTACAATATCCTTCCTCAACTCCAATTCAAAGGTCTCTGAGAGAGCTTCAATGAACTCTAAATTTAAATTTTGTATGAATTATCTAAAGAACTCCCCCCAAAATACATGTACACACAAATTGAATCTAACATTTACATTGAATAATGTTTAATCTAACGAGTCTAATATTTTAAAAAATGCTGTCCTATTAACACTGTGACCTCTCACACTGTGAAAGCTATTTCTTTAAAAAACTGTATTTTTTTAAGAAATAGAAGAGGACTGAGTGTAGCGCATTGGGGGATCCCAAAACAACAATTTTTAATATTGCAACGATATAATTTCGTATAAAAAACTTAGTAGTCTGGTGTCAAACCGAGTTCACAGAATGTTATCGGCCAACCACTCTCTACTTCATTCCTGGGAATGTCGGTCCCGTGGGCAGGTGTCTGAGGAACAGGTGCTGACGCGTGCCCTCGGCGTGCCGCCTTCAAATCAAAACACTACACAAAAAGGTAGGGGTCATTGAAGCCGGTTGTCCGGGAGCTCCAGACACGTCTACTTAGATACTGCTCCTTCAGGGTCAATTTGTACGTGGTGGGCTAACTTAGTTTAGGCGTACTTAATACATTTACTCACTCGCTCATTCACTAACTTCACTCAACCGCTCGCCAACCCTCTGCTCCAAGAACAAGAAATGTTTAATATTGACTTAACACATCAAGTGGGGTGTCAAGTAAAAGACACCCTTATATCATATTATGTATCATAAGGTGATAATTATTATATATCATTAGATTTAGGAAAGTCACTAAAAAAACCAAATGTGTAAGTTTGCCTTAACACGCAAAAGTTGGATATCAAATTAAAGGCATTTATTGCTGTATTCTCATATACCTGTAGGATTTGGGAAAGTCAAAATGAAGGGATATTACCGCCCCAAGCACTAAAAATTTAATGAGAAATACTCCATAATGAAACTCCCAATTACTCTTTTATTCATGACTCTGAGCCTATTAATGTTCCTTTTTAAGGTAATTGATCACGAAGATCATATATGTAAACGCCAGTTGAAAACACCTCAACACATACTGCTAACATGTAGCACTTACAAATGTTTATGATTACTTGATGTAGGCAATATAGTTAATGCAAGGTTAATGCAATTGGTTAATTTAGCCAATGTAATACATCAAAACCAACTTGTTCCTTGAAACTTCATTAAAATCCCAAATAAATATCCTTGGCCATCAGCTGATCTCTTTAGTAAATATTTCGACCCCAGTTAATATCGAATAGGTTTAGTTCGATGAGTGTGTTGACTGACTGCTATATTCGATAACAATAGAAACAGGGAGATTGCTCGTTCATGTGAGTCCCGTAAAAGCCGATTCGTTCGTAATATGAATTTAGTTTCTGCACTGCCTTCACAGGTAGCGCCATGAGTATACCTCTCTCTATCTCTCGGCATCCCTCTCTCTGTCTCACTCCAGCAAATGTATAAGATAGTTGAGCTAATAGTAAGCAAAATAGCCATCCAAGAGCTTATTTAAAACCATTCACCATCATGTGTTAGATAGTAGCACAGTCACGCATCTACAGAACATACATTGCCCATCATCATGAGTAGCTATATACTTCTAACTAACCTTCAGGCATTGGCCATTTTCCAGTCATGTCTGTAAGCATTTTTTAAAGTAAGGTAGTTCATTCAAATCCTTAGTCGAGCATTCCAAGGAATTTAGTTCTAGATTCCATCGCAACTGTCGCTAAGAGTAGCAAAGAGCCTCACTAACACATACAACGTGTTTCCCTCCCCTTTTTCTCCTTCACTGTCCCCGCCTGCCCCACCCCGCAAATCGTACGCGAGTACATAACTCCTTCATTTATCATAAACTGTAACAAATAAGTTTTATACATTATTAATATACAATTTCAAACAAAAGTAATTGTGCAGATATCAACTCAAATTTGTAAAGTTGTTGTTTATGGAAAAATGATTAGTTACAATTAAAAATCTGTTTTGCAAGTTTTGCTTTACAACTTACAAGATTTATAAGTAGGCTATCTTTTGTTCACTTTATTCTCAACATTTTAATGAAAATCCAGCAAATACTGGAACAAGTAAGCTGATGGCAGATGAAGAATCTCTAATTTTTGGAAATGTTTCTTGCAAGAGTCATTGTGAAGAGAGCCTATTATGAGTCTAATTATTTCCTTTTGTATAGTTATTTTTCTAAAGAAAACCCTTAGATGATTCAGAAGAACTTCCCCAAAATAACAGTACATATGTAATTATGGAATGTACATTCGCAAAATAAACTTGTTTAGGGTGTTTAGATCTACAATAGTGGAGAGAGTTAAAATAGCGTAAAAAGCGTTGCTAACCTTTTGGAGCAATTGATTAATATGTTGACGCCAAGTTAGGCTATAATCCACTTCCAAACCAATAAATCTCGTGGATGTGACAGTGTTGAAATTCGGTGACAGAAAGGATGCATTATTTAAAGTACTGTTAATACGGTTAATTTGGAAGTCTAGAAAATATGACTTGTTTGAATTTAAATGAAGGCTATTTGCATTGAACCAGTTATTTAATAAAATTAATTGATCTGAAAGTTGTTTTGAAAGGATGTTTCTGTTTTTGTGTGAAACAATGAAAGAGGTGTCGTCAGCATAGAGAACCATCTCCCCACTAGAAGTGACCTCAGGGAGATCATTTGCATAAATGAGGAAGAGAATAGGGCCCAATACTGAGCCCTGGGGCACTCCTGAAGTCATTACTTGAAATTCACTCTCTGTTCCTGAATTAATCAAATCTTTTTGTCGCCGATTGTGCAAGTAAGAAGCAATGAAATCAAGTGCCGTTCCTCTTATGCCATAAGACCACAGTTTTCCAACCAGGACGTTGTGGTCCACACAGTCGAATGCCTTGGACAGGTCACAAAAGACACCACAGTGTGCTGCGACCCATCCACGGCACCTAGACACTGCAGTCAAAAACTCAAAAATGGCGTTACAAGTGTTTTTACCCTTTAAAAATCCAAATTGACTAGAATGAAACATTTTATTTCTATCAATATATTCATATAATCTATTAAAAATGATTCTTTCAAAGACCTTTGAAAATGAAGAAGTCACACATTCTTAAGCGTATGACTGGTCTAAAAGTTAACATGAATACAATGAAAATCACATTAAATTAATATTCAAACGTTTATAATTACAGGTCAAAACTTAAAATATGATTTAAAATAATTTATTCTAATTTTTAGCAACAGTGTTTAATGATTTCAATAAATACAACAATGTTTCAATAAAACACTTTATTTTGTTTATACAAAACTCGTCAGTGATTTTGTACAAATAGTGATATAATACATTATGTAAGGCTTCCCAAGCTAAAATAAATGGTATACTTATACCTTCTACGCATGTCGAACAGCACCTTTTTAAGACTGAAATTTTATAAATGTCGTAGAACGGTAACCAATTTGCGAGAGTGTGTTGGTCTATTTATTTTCTCGATTATTGATGCTGTTAATGGAATGTGTATATTTGAAATCTGTTTATTTTAGTTTTGCCACGAACAATTTGAACCGTTAGTACAATAACCCCATATTCATCACGTTTTGGAATTTAGAACTAGAATCATTTCCTTCAGGTGATGACGGTATAAAAACAAAACTCGAAACGTCATGGATTTACGATCTTTTATGGGTAAAGTGAAGATTAATTGTACGATGTGCCAAAATTAAACACAGTAAGAATATTTCTTCATTGAAATAATTTTCAATAAAATATTTTTTTCAAACAAAAATTAAATTTAAGTAATTTTTTATATCTGATAATGTCTACCATATAGACGGAAGACCTCACACAAATAATATTTTGTAATGGACCTTGGAGTTTTAAAATTATTTCAATTTGAATAATTCTCAAATAAAAACTCATAATTAAATTTTAACTGTGGTTAAACCCCGCATTAAAAAAAACAGTAATACTTAAATATTGTATTTTGATTTATTTAATAACAACATTAAAAAAAAGAAAATCGAGCACTCAGAGTAAAAATACAAAATCCACAATTAAGTAGTATTTTGAAAACATTTGCCTCAAAATGATTTGTAGTTTGTGTTTGAGGCAATGAAATTATGTATTTTACAAATTAAAGACTGATATATCTGGAAATTTATTTCACAAACCCAACACACTCTCGGTAATAAAATAAAAACATACAAGAGACAGTCCATTGTCAACAATATACAAGTGTTATACAAAATCTTTGGTGTGAGCTGCTTGAAGCCTAAAGCCTAAGGCCAGGTCTGTGGTGGGGTGAGTGCACAGGGACTGTGCCAATTTACATCCCTGCTCTACATACTACAATATGTACACACATACAAAACATTTGTACACTACTTTGACTGTAGATATGTAATTTCATTAAGAGTCGGCCATTTTGGTTTTAATCCCATAAGAACAATGTTATTTGCGAATCCATATTTTTTGTTTTTTATTGACCCAAAGTCGTGTATGAGGTGTCATTTTAAACGTTATTATATTGCGCGTTGGGGTTGTTTTACGTATTTTGAATACATACGCCTAGTTTTAAAAAATGGGTGAAAATAAAATATTCAAACTAAATATGTTTTGTATTTTTCTCTATAAAACTAATTAGAAATTCGCAAATAAATTACAACGTGTAATTTCATTCTTCATCAAATGCAATTGGTTTGGAAAAAATCCGTTTGAAATTGTTTTATTTTAATACGCGTGATCGTATGTCCTGGTCGAAAATAACATTGTTCTTATGGGATTAAAACCAACATGACTGACAGCCTCTGCAGACTCTTAAAATATCAATTCTGTTATTTTTTTATATACAAATCAAAATGGTGTTAGAACTAATGGTTTACGTGGAAAATATGCTTATAGTTTTCAAAAAAGTAGATTATCCAGCGATAGAATTATTGCAAAGGCTATGCGGAATGGAATGTGATTTTTTATTAAATTGCTGTTCAATCGTGAACAAGCATCTGGAAAAATATTAGAGGTGAGAAATATTACAACTTAAACTATATTCCGAATTTTTTTAAATTATGAAATGTTATCTTCCAACTATGCTAGCATTCAATTTATATACCAATCGACGAGAACCCCCTTACCACATCCCTTAGTGTGAGATAAGTACATCGTCTTGCGGGAAATAATAATTATTTAAAAAAATTGTGTGATTATTAACTAAACCCTAATTTTCTCATTCCATGAGGGGATGAGATTTTTTATCAATTTACATTTACCATTTATTAACAAATCATAGTTAAAGTTTATTTACCAGAAAAATATTTATATCTTATGGAAATTCCAGACTCCCCTTGACTAAGCCTACAACTTCTGTTAAGCGCATAAGTTAAAAATTTTCCGCATATGTTAAAACCTTAATTTCCGCATATGTTAAAAATGTTAATGTACATGTATAAATAAGTTTAAACAACGTACCTAACGAAAATTAGGACTAACATTTTGGACATAACTTTAATATTTTTTTTATCAATTTACATTTACTATTTATTAACAAATCATAGTTAAAGTTTATTTACCAGAAAAATATTTATATCTTATGGAAATTCCAGACTCCCCTTGACTAAGCCTACAACTTCTGTTAAGCGCATAAGTTAAAAATTTTCCGCATATATTAAAACCTTAATTTCCGCATATGTTAAAAATGTTAATGTACATGTATAAATAAGTTTAAACAACGTACCTAACGAAAATTAGGACTAACATTTTGGACATAACTTTAATATTTTTTTTATCAATTTACATTTACCATTTATTAACAAATCATAGTTAAAGTTTATTTACCAGAAAAATATTTATATCTTATGGAAATTCCAGACTCCCCTTGACTAAGCCTACAACTTCTGTTAGGCGCATAAGTTAAAAATTTTCCGCATATGTTAAAACCTTAATTTTCGCATATGTTAAAAATGTTAATGTACATGTATAAATAAGTTTAAACAACGTACCTAACGAAAATTAGGACTAACATTTTGGACATAACTTTAATATACTCCAAGTTTACGAATACTTAATTTTTTTTCAATTGGCAATTAATTAAAAAGTATAACACTTTTCTGTAAATACTTAAAGTATCTAAATAAATCTTTTTAGCAATTAATATTTTATGTCACTTAATTCCCACGCCATAAAATCAAAATTTCATTTTATTAAAATTAATCTTTTATTTTAAATATCAAACTACGTGGATAGATTATAATACACTTTACATAAATGCCTCTTAAATCTTTTAAACATAGATTTAGTGTTAGATGCAAACCAATTAATGTCTTGTGAACGTGGCATGGTTTGGACATTGACGCGAAAAGTCCATATGTTGATAAATCTTCTTTGTCACAAATGTTTTTGTTTGTTTTTCTTAAGAAATATTTTCGTTGAGGTAGTAAGTTTCAATACAAGTCCACGTCTCAAGCAATTAAGTAGATTAAAATTTACATTTTCTCAAGTTCAGTAATGCAAGTAAAAATATGCAGTAAAAACTCTAAGGTTACAGAAGGAATTACAAATAATACAGTCAAAGTATTTACATCAATAATAAAACATTATACAGTTAAAAATTGTTTTAGACTTCACACATTAGAGTCGATGGCACCATAAAACATTTTTCATATTCAGATTTCAACAATGTTTCCGTAAAATCAGTTATTCAACTGAATATTCGTGTAGAACAAGTTTAAATTTAAGTTTAAATTTTAAGATAGTTACTGACGTCAAACGTAGTTTGATTCAGTTTGGACTAGACATATCTTAAAACTACTCTAAAGCTAATCTCAATATCAACACTTAATCTAAGGTAATAAACGAACTTTGGTGTCAGCACACTTTTGGACGGATGTCACTTAAGCGTACTTAAGTACAAAAACGAAGTAATTCTATGATTGATAGTTTGAAATATTGAGCACATCTTGTTTTGAGCAAGACAACGTGGGATTAAAGATTAAATTCAATAGTAATTTGTTGTTAATTATTTAAGTTTGTTATTTTTGGAGGAGTAAACATTTTTATAATTTTATTAAGGGCCGCTGAATAAATTTTTGTTATAAGTCGCACAGCATAAATCCCGCTGTGGTCGTTCGCTACTAACCAACTTCTCACTACGACTGCACAAATTCCCCACTGTCCTTGTGGGTAAATTTATTGCCTTGTGAATGAAAGACAACGAATGTTTTCAGGCCAGCATTGATTTAGAACTGCGCGCCCCCCGCACCCACACCCAGTGCATGCTGGTAGAGCTGGATTTAGGCTGCGCGACTTGTACCGATAATTCCACTAGCGAAAATAGTCGTAATATAATTTTATGAAAAATTATTTTAAATTTTATTTAACCAGTGTGGGTAGAATTCCTTAAACTATAGACGCAATTTCTTTTAAATTTTTTCTTTAATCTGTTTCGTTTATTTTGCATAGTACCTCATGTATGACATGATCAGTGAATATATTATTGTATCATCAACCATAGACAAATCACAAAATAATTTTGGAAAATATGTTTTATAGAGCATCAAACCTGTTATTGGGTTGTTATTCATAACGATCATTGATAAAAATAAATATTAGTTTTGGATTTAAATGGGTTTTTTATAAAAAAATGAGAGGTTATGTAAAAATTGTAAACAATCAGGTAACTTAGTAATTTTCAAGGTGGAATCAAAAGCCATGTGAAATGTTGTTTTGCAGCCCTTTTAAGATTCTTCAGCTGGAGCAGCCAAAGGGCGTTTTACTTTCGCTCGACTGTACGCCACTGCATCTCTCTTAGCCATGGAAGGTGTTGCGTCAAGTGGTACACAGGTAAGACTGCGAGGGGAGAGAGACTGAGTCCCGCTTCCCGTCCAGTCCCACAGGAGTGGTTGAGGGAGAAGGCGGTGCCGTGCTGCTGCTGACCAGAGGCTGCTGAGCCGGGAACCCAGGGTGCTGACTCTCCCGATGTCGCCGAAGGTCGACCTTGCGCTGAAATGCCTTGTCGCAGAGACC
Organism: Stictocephala bisonia; assembly: GCA_035578905.1. NCBI lineage: Eukaryota > Metazoa > Arthropoda > Insecta > Hemiptera > Membracidae > Stictocephala > Stictocephala bisonia. Next base: position 200,132 of record JAQJVL010000145.1, read on the forward strand.
GCAGGAGAAGGGCTTATAGCCGGTGTGCTTGCGCATGTGGGTGATAAGGTTGGACGACTGACTGAAGGCCTTTCCGCATACGACGCACTTGTGGGGCTTCTCACCTAGACAGAAAATAGGAATTAGTAGAGCGAGTGTATTGATTAGTTACGTACAAAACTTAATCAGTAATTATTATTATTATTATCTTGTAAGAAAGACTAATAATTAACCTTGACCTGTCCATTTCCCGTAGATCAATACAGTAAAAGGTGAAAAGATAAAAATTTTAGTCTAGGCCAGCATTCGAACCTGCGTTATCTCTAATAATACACTAAAGAAATAAGCTGGCACACCCAACCAATGCATTTACTTCAGACGCGTACATGTGCTGCTATCTAACGGTGATGGTATCAAATAAGCGCTTGTGAAACTGTTCGGAGTACTATTATTAGCTCAGCTGTTAGTCACTTCAGCGGGTGCTGGAGAAAGACAGAGAGGAAGGCCGCTGGCGCTACCTGTTAGGGCAGTACAGGAACTAATTTCACCGAACAGGCAAACCGGCTTCACGAACTCATATTATCTGATAGCCCTCTTGAAGTTCGATTAACGATCTTTATGTGAAGCTGGAGTTATCTTTTTATGTGACTTTTAACATTGTTTTTAGCTATAGTTTAACATTTTAACGTTTCAATTATTAAAAGAATTGTTTTGGTTTATTCTGTTAATACCTTTCCAGAACATTCTAGCGAAGAGAAGATGTGGTACAGACATTTCCTTATCTCGTGACCTTACCAATGCCACCTTGACTGTCAGCTGATTCAACGATGAGGGCGCTCCATGCGGGTGCCGAGGACACTAACGAGACTACTACTGACTACGTCAAGGTCATGCTTGATTTAATTGACGGATCAAATAATTTTTTTCTTTTTTTAATTTAATTCTATGTGTTTCGAAATGATTCCGAAACTAGATTATAGTGAAATTATCGTAAATTAGTATTTCATTGACGTATGTTAGGCCTATTGTTAAAAAATTGTCTTGTTTGTGATCCTAAAATAAAGAACAATTAATCAAAGAGGAATTTACAATTTAATCTGATTTATAAAATTTTACCATTAAGTTAATTTTCGTATTTTGTAGCTTTTTATTTCAATAGTCTACCGTACACAACATAATTTTAATTGGTTTAAATACACCAAAAATAAAAAATAAAAATGTTTATGTTATAATTTTGGGGTTATTTTGCATTTTTACTTTCTTCCAAATGCGTTAGCATAGAGAAAGTATAGTGATCGTCCTAAAAAGCTTTTTTACAAGTTGGTCTAAAAATCCATTTTAGGGTCCCCTGAACCCATAAAAGTGTTTTTCCGAAAAGAAAAAAAACATTTTGGTGTCCGTATGTCTGTCTGTATGTATGTGCAGTTCACTGGAGACCAAACGAATGGATGAATTTGTATAAAATTTGGTATGTATGTATGTGAATTTAGCCAATATCTGCAGAATATTTGTTCACTTTTTAAATTCAAGTTTTTTTTTTATTTTTATGGGCAAAAACATACAAAAATGGAATTTTCTCAAATACGGCTCTAACGATTTTAATTAAATTTTCAGAAAAGATGAGAATTACAATTTTAAGTGTTTTAGTACAACCACGTGTCTCTAACTTGACTAGTGTTTGAGTTATAACATTTTTTACGGTAAAAACATTTTAAAATGCAATTTTTTCAAGCTTTACTCTAACTATTTTGATTATATTTTTAGTAAAGATGCAAATTACAACTAAACGCATTTTACTTACGACCTCACTAAGTTAGAGGTGGAGGCTACAATTCAAGTTATTGAAGGTTGCTTACATAAAATCTGGCTTTGTGATTTATTGAACAGCTGTTTTTGAAGATTAGTTTTTCTATACTTTTATTTAAATAAAATAAGTGTTTCGTCTGTACGTTCCTTATTAATGTAATTAATTGAACATCTGTTTGTTTTTACATCCATTAATTTTAATTGTCATAACAAAGGGAAAGGGAGAATGTTTGTGCTAGTTACCTGCTACCATTTATTTTATTTCAAATTTCTATTTCATTCTTTTTTTACAACTTACTTAGTTAATTTTTTTTAACAATTATTAAATTTTGTATTTTATTTTGCTCTTATGTAATTCGTATTTAAAAATAATCCATTATGGGTTCAATTTGTTCTCCTTAGAATTTGTTGTTACTTTTATCAGCTTCTATCCTTTCTCTTGTTTCCTGTACTATTCATTTCATTGTGTTTTTCATTATTTGATATCTATCACGTAACTATGTTAACTTAGGTTTCGATGCATATGATAGTTAACATTCAAATGTAACTGAACATTTATTACCTTCTAAACATTTTTTTATTTTACATTTCTTGCTTTATATACATACTAAATCACAATCAGTGTTTAATACTACACGCTGTAAAATGTACAACACCTGTACTGTGCTAAGTATATTTTATATACTCTATGATTGCACTTCCTTGAAATTAGCCAATCACATCCTCTCGACCTCCGGGCCTCGCATGTCGTGCGGCCGTCGTGCTCCAGTAAAATGTACGACCTACGACTATTCCCTCAGGACCCAAGCATCATCTTCCTTCCTGGATTTGTCGTGATCTCATCTCGTTAAAACAGTTTAACTTGAATTATGATGAGAATACATTGTCAGTGTTACTAACACGACATGGAGATTAATCTATGTCCAATTTTGTAAAACCTTTTAACCCTCTACCTGGCAAAGAACATATCAGGAATTCTTTACACAATACATCGCCTGTTTTTAAATTCTAAAATCTGTTTTTCTTAGGCATAATTTTTCTTGATTTGGCTATTACGTGCTGGTAAAAATACAATAAAAGTGATTTATTACATAACACAAACTATTACGATATAGGTACAAAATGTAAACATATTATGGTGATTGATTTCGGTAAACCACTTTTACTTTCCTCAGACCGGAGAGATTCCTTTGTGAGTTCTTCTGGTCTGAGGGTCAAAGATTACCGAAATCGAACACCACGATATTTTTACATTTTGTACTTAAATTGTAACTGTTTTGGGACGTTTACTTATAATGTTAGTCATATTGTATATCTAAGGAGAGTATGTTAAATAATTTTACTAATAGTTTATTTCACTATATTGAAAAATAGTGATGAAATGAATTGTTGGAATCGTTAAGCACTTGAAATAAGCCACTCTTTTTTCAGTGGTACGTACGTGTATGGGTGGATGAGAGGGTCCTTAACACTGTACGTGTACGAATGAGTAATTGGGTCTTTAAAACTGTACGTACGTATGGATGGGTAAGAGGCCCTTAAACACTGTACGTGTATGGACTGGTGGGAGGGTCACTTTTAAAGATTGTACAAAATTCACAAGTGACAAACTCATATCATATCTTTATTTACCAAATAATTACCAAATTCGATTTAAAGTGCCGCAATGCCCAAGGCATTTAAAGTGCCGCAATGCCCAAGGCATTTAAAGCTCGTCTGAAAACTGCATTGATTTCAAAAGCATTTTACAGTACAGACGAGTTCATGGCACATAGTTGGGAGACCTTATAATTGGCTGACCGACAGAGAGGCTAGAGTGGGAAAATTTAGAATAAATGAGAATTGGAGTGCATGTTACAATTGTATGTATGTCTGTTATTTCGATGTAGCATGAATGGACAAGATTTTAGATATTTAATCAAGCAGCTTAATTCCTATAGACGATTACAATACAATGTATTTTGTAACTACGCAAAAAAATATTTCTATCTTTCTATCTATCTTATTTGGCAGCTTATTACCATAGATTTCGTTGATTACACCTATGTAAATAAACAATAAAATTAAATAAAGAGTAAAGAAATTACATCTTTTAACGTATTTTGTATTGTTATTTTTACAATATACTCACTCTTACTTATTGGAACAATCGATTATTGAACTTATTTCCCAGCAGAGATCGATTGATCGAAAGTAATTTGTCGGAAAAGAGGGAAAGTGTCAGTTACCATTGGAGAAGTGATGGGGTGAAAGGGTTTCAAGGGGGTGGTCGACCACCGAGACGGACGGACTGACAACATGATTACAATTATCACTTAGTTAATCAATCCGACTACTTGTAGGTCGGTAAGGTAAAAGTGAATCATTTTATCGACGCACCAGTCGTTCGAGACAAAGTAGAAATGACTGACCATTTTTTTTTTTTTTTTAATTGAAACAATATAATTGAGATTTTGTTCATTGTAATACTTTCATGGTTTAAATGTTTATTACTAATTATATGAAGAATTAGGGACCATCCTGCAAGCTGTACGTGACAACCCCATCACTCGCTGCGCTTGTGTATGTCTCAACCTTCATTTCCGTTTAAACCAACAGCTCCTTTCTCGTGGAAAAAAAAAATACCCTTAGTTTCAACTGTTTCAAGTGGTCTTTAGCATTGTGTGCTTTTCAAACAATTCGACCATTTTTTATTGCAGCCAGATAAATTGTGAATTTACCTATAAAAAAATTAGTATGAAGTAATTTACTTTGAAAAGTCTAAAAAGATATATAGAACTACAGTACTCTTCACTCCGCTATTAGACATACTTTTTATTATTGCTTATCAATTAGTGGGTATACTAGTCAGGACCTCTGCGTCAAATTCCGTAAGACCAATGAATACACATCCATAAGAAGCGAAATGAGATTGTGAACTTGTCAGATTTCCCAGCAGACAAGACAAGCTTAGTGCGGCTGCCGATACGCAGCTCTAGCTAAGATTTTCTACCAAACACCCAAATTTGGAGGATATATTTTGTAGTCTGTGTACATAATATGTTTAATTGAGAAATGAAAAGAATTAAAAAGTTTTTAATTTTGAATTACTTTTGTCTAATTTATTAAATTAAATTACTATTAACTAAATTACTGTTTGTTTATTAGAACAAAAAGTAGGCCTAATGATTCTCACTTGATTATTCCTGAAATATTGTTTTGTATGTTGTTAAAACAAGAAAAGCTATATTCTATTCAGGGAGAGTTGAGAGTGAAGCTCCTCCACCCACTGCTGGTGTGACACAGGTGCTAGGCCGATTCACAACCGTTCACATGTTGCTGTAGTGATGAATTGTATTTTCTGCCTGAGCCTGACTGACTGAGGATGCCAATGAATCCGTCTTGTTGTAAATCAAGAGTCCACGTAATTTTTTTTTTATTGGCCGGCACCCTTGTGATAACGACAGTCTTGGCGGAGCCTCATTCTCAACTCTCGCCGAACCGCATGTAAATAAGTCGATGATGTGATAAAGGTGAGGAAGTAGAGAGAGAGAGAGGGAACGAGCCGGCACGCTCCTGGCCGTGGGTAATCGCCTGCTGTTACTCGGCAGAGAGGCCAGGGGCCAGGAAGCTCGTGGTAATTGAAAGAGACTCGTGCCGCGTTCAGCAGGTGTTCCCCAGACAGTGTGTCTGTAGCACCGCACGCAGGACTGGCACACAAACCCACCTGATGATTTACAGACCCATTTCACTTTTATTTGCATTTTCAAATTAGTTCAAAACATTTGTTACGGCTGACTCATCACGTTGATTGGCTACTTTTTGTTTAACTACAGTGCTAATAATTATATTAATATTCTCAAATTGTGTTCCTTTTTTACACGTTTATAAAAATATGTATGATAGTAAATTGCTCATAACAAGTTTTTGTCTTACCATCTTGAGTATATTCTCCAATTTTAGACGGATGGACAAGCCAAATATTTATGCATTTTTCCGAAAAAAATCTTGTTTGATTTGTCATTTTGTAATAAATGTAATAGAAAATCTTGATTGTTTCGCGTATTTAAATTTTTTATTTTAATGTTTGAGACAATCTTTCTTAAAACTGTTTCAAAAATGCATGAAAATAAATACACGAAAAATTTGAATAAAACCAATAAGTCATCAGCATTTATTCAAGAATTTATTAAAATTTAAATTAATAAAACCCGTTTGTGAAAAAAAAAACGCTTTAAACGACTATAATTGGAGTTATATTTTACTTGATTTTAGAAAAATTATTAATTTTCTTATTGAGGATAAATTCGTGCAGGCTGAATGTCACCATTTTATTAAGACATGCATAAACTGCATTGGCTTTTATTATAAATAAATCGTTTATTTATAAGTAAAACTAAAAAATCCCCAATTAAAATCTATTACTGGGTAATACGATTCCATGAAAAGTCTTCTACAATTTTGTAATTTGAATATTATATTGTACATTTTCTATATTTCTAATTCAATAAGTGACAAATTACAGACAAAGGAATAGATAGCTCACTGCATGAATTAGACCGATCACAAGCAGCCAGGGTCTGTATAAATAATTCAACCCCCTTCCCGGGTGTAGGCGGTCTTGCTAGTTGGGGGTGGGATCGCGTGATTACATTTTTAAGTTTGCCCCTGATTCAAACAGATGTTGGAAATCCATCAAACGACAAAGAGTATGTGTTGTTTGAAAAAATGCTTATTGAAATTATAACACTTTTTCTATACTTATATCAGGTTTTTACAAATATGAAAGCTTAATATCATTGTCTGACTGATCACGATTTCTAAAAGATTACATAGTTTTGGACTATGAAACGGCACAAATATTCTTTGTAGGCTCTTAATACGTGCTGAAAAATGATTTTTATATATATTCTCTCAAAAAGTTATGTTAAGTTAGATAATAAATGTCCCGATACCGAACTTTGTTATCATTAACCATACAAATTAGAGAAGTTAAAACAGTGTGACTTGACATAATAGGTTAGTTATGACAAAAATGTAAGCAAGCAATATGTATAAAAATAACAAAATTGATAAATCAAATTGATAAACAAACTTTTTATTACTTGGATGGTAATATAAGCTTCGGTACTGTTGATTTACAAATACTTGATTAGCCACTGACCTACTTGGGTAGCCCATGATCAACTTAGTCCCAAAAGAGGAGGGGGGGGTTCTTAACGAACACAGCTAGTATCTCATAAATTCGTTCAGAATATTTTACACCAGTGGTTCTCAACCTGGGGGGCGCGCCCCCCTGGGGGGGCGTGAGAGAATCTCAGGGGGGGCGTGAGGGTACAAAGAAAAAAATTAAAAAATATATATTTTGTTAAAAAAACAAAACTTTCAAAACCATCAAATAAACTTTCGTATTTAAATTTATCTGGATTTTTATTTTGCATCCCAGCTTTTGCTAACGTAGAGTTAGCATCGTCAGTTTCATAATTTCACTGTTCGAACTTGAACCAACCAATTATTGACTGGAGGGGAGGCGTGAGCTATCTTCAGTGTTCAAAGGGGGGGGGGGGCGCCAGTGCTAAAAGGTTGAGAACCGCTGTTTTACACAATTTGAAGGAAAGTTTATATTAAGTTTTGTGTAAACACTAGTTTGCTCTCCAGATTGGGAAGGTTTGTCAGTTTTACACATGAAACGTTTGTCATGTAACCCTTCAAATTTGTCAAATACAAACTATATTTCTCATAAGCAACCAACTCCAACGTGCATTCAATCCCCACCCCCACTCCATGGAAATGTAAGAACAATTTATTGTAACTCATTATTGTGGCAACAAGTAAATTAAAACTAGTATCAGCAAATTTTAAATGTCAAAACTTTTCGATTTTTCTGGTCGAGTGATTTTATAGAGATGCAATTCAAGGCGTTCAATTCGGTAACTTTTAACCGTTCAAATGATGTACCAAAATGTAAAGGAAGGTGATAAGAAATGATGAAGATATGTACTTTCGACAAGAAGACATTTCTAGTTAGTTTGAACTGAGAACAAAATTCCAAAAAGTAGGTTGCTAATACATAATGGAATTTTTCAAATTTCGCTTGGTTAATACATTATTTAGGTGTTACCAGCCATTATACCTACCCTGTAGGCCTATATTCTGATTTCATAATATTTAGTTCGATTTGAAAATCAGGTCAAGTAAAATAGTCATTGAAAAAAATTATGATTCGATACGTCTAATCGATCATTCATATCAAGATTCGATACAAGACGTATAGTACCGATATGAATAATGCACGATAGGCAGGATATGTTGCTGATGACAGGGTAAGAGTGAATTGGCCACCTGCCCTGTAATAATTAAAACGCTGGCCTTGTGAAAGTGGAGTGTATCTACCCCTAACCCAACCCACCCCTAAATCTTTCAACACTGATTACACACTCGCTGCCACGTCAACCAATCAATCGTGTCTTGATTATTAATCGGTTATTTCTGCATTCGATGTTTGAATTCATTTCTTGTATCTGAGGAAGATTGTTTATTTATTGGAGTGAGAAGTAACTTTGGTAATTTTTGTCCTCTCGAATTGTTTATTTCAGGATCCTTAAAGCTAGGTTTGGTTACATTTTAGGTTCAGAATTGAAATTTATTTTCAAAATGTCTATATTTATCTATACAGTCGAGAAAGTTTATTCTAATTTTTCTCTAGTTAAAAAAATGTATCTAACAGAGATAAATAGGCCAACATTTTCCTCCCACAACGAATAGTTCTTTAATTATTATTATAACAATTAACAAATAATTATAATTATAACAATTAAATGGCTATGTTTTTGTCATATGTCCGAAAATACTCAACCAACGAATTTTATATTTTTATAGAGAAATATTGCGTGCGATGTTTGGCTTGCGCGGAAGAAAGTAGCACAGAATACACAAATTCTTATACGAAATTATTTTACTATGTCTATAAGGTTCTGAGAGTTACCTAAAAAAACTGTGTAGACAGGCTATATAAGTTTCTCTTCTTTTTATATCCTACTTAAATGGTCTTTGTATGTACGATTGTCCCTCAAATGATAGATCAACCAGTTTTCAGGATCCAATTTTCAGTTATATATTTACTATAAATAGTTGGTATTTTTATTTTATTAATTTTCTTTTACTCAATAGTAAATTGAAACTACTTGCAGAGAATTTACGCGTTAGTTTTTCTATAACCAGTAAAAAAACATCAATAAGTTTAAATATTTAAGTCATTCGGATTCAAATTGTTTTGAAATGATAAAAGATTCGTAAAATAAAAATTTAGAGCCACAAAAAGTAGGTGTAAATCATTTTTCTGTGTTAGAGCCGTGTGGAACTGGTCACATGGCCGGGACAGACATGCCATGCCGTTATCAGTTACGATCGCACGTGGAGTGATAAGGGGGAGTGGACTGGCTATATCTAAATAGATCAGTGAGTAAATCACAGCTTGGACATGCGAGGGTTGAACTGATACCTGTAAAGTGAAATGTGATGGTAAAACAATTTCATATTACTTTACCAAGCGTCTAAATACACTGTGGAAAAAAATCGTCATTTTTGTGATAATAATAACAATATAATTATAAAAAATATGCATGAATGAGTATTTATTAAGAATATTACGTCACAAATATTTTACTAACCTCATAAAAGCTTTTGTTTGATTTTTTCGACTTTAATCTACTATGATAATCCATAAAACAATAAATCGCTGTGTAATAAAATACTATAAATCAAACCTAAATATGTCCACAGAATGTGATCGTCATAGTATATTAATTAACTTTAATTATATTGTGCACTTTCCACTAGTTATCCCAGTCAGTGAGTCCCTGGCAAGTCCCAGCCAACCTGTCAAAATAAACAAGCTGAAAAGCAAATTTTAAATTTCGTTAAAATGAAGTTATTTTCGTGAACAAATCTGTTGGAAGTAAATTTGTAATCGATTGATTTTTTCAAATAAAAATAATTGGTCTTACTTTTATTTACCACTTTAAAGTGTAAAATTTAGCCTAAATGGTTCAAGAGAAGTCTGACGATAGAATTGGAGTCATACCCCCAAAATAAACTTTGTTTTATGTGATGGTTTAAATAGACATTTCGTGTAGTATCCGATGTATTACCCTGTCTGTTCTGCTGCCCTAGTCAACGATATCTCTCAATAATACGAGTAGTATCATAGTAGACTCACCAGTGTGGATGTAGGTGTGTTTCTTCATGTCAGACTTCTGGTGGAACCGCTTCCCACAGAACTGGCAAGGGTAAGGCCTGGTGTCCGAATGTATCAGGAGGTGAGTGGACAAGGTCGACGACCTTTTGAAGGTCTTCCCACACTGTTTACACTGAAAAAAATTAGATTCCATTAGAAAACAAATCAATATTGGTCTAATTCTCATAACTGATTAGAATGATGGCCAAACCTTTTGTAGAAGACTGTAAATAAAATCTTAAGTAAGGGAGCTACGAGGGGTAGTAAAATATTTGAAGAGAGAATTTTACGATAAAGAATCTATGTTTTTATAAATGTCTATAAATATTTCCTTTTGTTACTTTTAAATATAAAAGTGTGAAAAATACAGGCTTATATATGTCCACTTTACATTGTAATGTTTTGGAAACAGGTAGCAACAAATCTAATAACACACGCCCACCACAAAATGACAACCATTGAAAGGACCAGCAAATAACTTAAGAATACAAAAGAGACTCGGTTGGAAACACCCTTCAACCGGTCAATCAGGCAGAACGCATTACTGAGTCAATAAAATCCTTCCTGAAAGATTGACGAGGCCTGAGTAAAGTTGTGGTGGTTACCAGAACAAGTGGCGAGGAACGCTGAAAGACACCCTTGTACTGGGGTGACATGATGATTGCACGCCTGATGGTTATTCCCATACAGGGGTTAAGGCAATCCGCACCAACCCACACTGATACCAAACCATTGGTTATTATATTTCGATCGGTGGCAATTCAGATGTAACTAATTAGCGACCGATAGTGTTCATATCAGTATAGTCAAATTTATTTAAAAATACTGTAATATAGGTGAAAACGTTAATATTAGATGTAAAATGATTAGAACCGATTAAAAACGAAACCTAGATTAAAAGTTCCCTTAAGTAAAACCAAAGAAACCCAAGCAAATTTTAAAGAGTCCCTAATCTAAAAATACGTCCTTAAAATAGTGGGCCTAATTTGGTGTTAAAAATTGCGCAAAATAGGAATATGAGAACAAAGATCATAACATGTTAATTAATGAATTCAGTAAAGCAAATAATGAAATATACAAATCAAACATATCACAATAATAATGCTTATATTAGTGGGAAACCCCTACACACTTAACTTGCCAACCCCGTCATTCTCTCTTGTAATTTTGCTATTGTTCTTCAAAATAAATAGATCAAAATTGACCTCTTAAGTTAAGTTGAACCGTCCTCAGCTCTTTCATTAGTATGGCGAATGGTAGTGAAGGCCCTGACTGGCCGATATGTAGATTTTATTATCTATCTTATTTTAGTCATTTGAGAGAAAATATTTTAAAATCCCTTCTTTATAAACATTTAGAGATTTTAAAGAATAACCCAGGTTTTATGGTCGTGAAAAGTTAGTCAGTGGTGTTTGGATTTTATATTTATAGATGAGAATTATAGAAAATTACTGTGGAAACTAAGACAAACACGAAATAGATAAATAGTTCTTACCATTAGGAGAAACATTTTAGACTTACCTGAAAGGTTCTTTCTGAGGGGGATACTGTTGAGGTAGCAGCCTGCGGGGGTTGAGGCGCTTCCTCTTTCTCACATAGGGAACCAGGTGACCAAATCTCCAAGGCTCGACGAGGCTTGGTCGAGAGGTTTAAAGGCATATCATCGTCTGTAAAAAGAAATGTGAACAGAATGGATACTGGACTAAGTAGAATCCAACGTACAGTAAATTTTTATTTTTTAGTACAATAGTGATGAAGCAAGTACAGCCTTAGTATATAGTTTTCCGTTTTTCATATACAGGGCAACCCCGATAGGCCGGATTTAAAGAAAATCCGGACGAAAGAGGGCCGGTTGATCGAGGTTATGCCGTACAGACTTTTTTATGCTAAACATCAGATATAACTTTCACTTTATAAAAAGATAGGGTCTTATTATAGTTAAGTGAAAAAATTAAACGATTGAAGAACTTGAATAAGCTTAGAAGTGTCAAAATGTTATGACAATAGTTTTCTAGCAATAATTTAAGAGATTTGACCAAAATATTGATTCTAATTATTAATTATTCCCAAAGTAAATCTTTCAGGGGGCATTTTTTATAAAGGTTTGCCCGGACGAACAGAAATAGAACTTAAGGTTACACAAAGGCTCTAGTTAAAATAAAAATGTTAACTTAAACGATAATCATGGATTCATGTCCTGAAAAATTAAAATCATACTCATCAAATTTATTAGAAACTCTTCAAAAAGCACATTTATACTCTAAATAATTATAACAGTTTATACCATTAATGTTTAAGAATACACCATTTAAATGCCTTAATTATTTTTAATAGCTCAAGAATGAAAAATTACACTTACAATGTTAAAACAAGGAATTTGGTAATTGAAGAAAAGAGAAGCGGGTGATTATGCAATTGATGGAGAATTCAATGTAAGAGGGAATTCAATGAACTGAGTATGTAAGACATTTACCAGCTAAGAAGAATTAAGAAGTTATACTAAGCTCAAGGGAGTAAAGATAAAATCATCTACGGCAAAGGAAATAAATGATGATTTTGTCTTATATTTTATGGAAATGTTTTATTTGGAGTGTAAGATCCTATGTTGTATAGATTGTGAAAATAGATAATCAGGAGAGAGGTTGAGGTTGGAAGCAATGGAGATAGGGATTTGGTGAAGAATGGATTGATTGAGATGGGAAGAAAGGGTGTGAAAGAAGTGAAAATACTAAGGAAAGTGGTTGAAGATATATATGTACTACGACTACAGAAAATAAAGAATTTTTTTGTACGTGTGCAAAGAGGGGACATTTGTTGACAATTGTTATAATGAAAATGGGGGTAAATGAAAATCGGAGAAAGATATGAGGCAGTAAAAAGATTAGCCCAAGTAGAATTTTCGTGGAAAGCTGAGATCTGGCTGAGGGTAAAACACTCTTGGCGATGATATCCTCAGGTCCTTAAAGACTTTGAGTTAGCAGTGAGAAATAAACCTTCAAACTGTAGAATTTTTTTAAATATAACTTAATTTACACTGACCTGTTCTAGCTTTCTCTGGAGTATATCCTGAGTCTGAACCGGCTCGGTCTGGACTCAGGTCCTCAGGAAAGGCGGGTGGGTAAGGCAGTTGAAGACGAGAGGGTGTGGCGAACAGTCCGTGGAGGGCGGGTGGAGGCCACCAGTACGGCAAGGGTAGGTAGGGCATTGGAGAATCTGTGAACAAGAAGAAAGTTGGCAACACATTCATGGACAAAAGGAGTAGTTATTTCACTGTTTGCTGACGGCATAGGGGTTGTGAAAAATGATGGAAAAGATAATGAAGGAAATCGTACAAAGTTACGATTAAGAAGAAATGAGCTGAAATTATTGAGATCAGTGTTTTTGTTGGTATGCCGTTTAGTACATTATAAATAATCATACAACTTTCTTTACACAATATGACAAGTTAAAGTGAGTTTTCGTGTAAGAGATGGAATGTAAATGTGTTATTGACAGATTTTCCCATGAAATAAATATCAGAAATTAGGCCTTTACGTTTGGGCCAATAACTATCGGGTCTCCTTGGTGAACTGTTTTTTTTTTTTTTTTTTTTTTTTTTTTTTTTTAAATCATTTAAATCAGGGAGATAATAATTTCAATTTCAAGAATTCAATAAACAAGATAGTTACTGCCGGCACATAAATTGCGTGTACCAGAGTTTGAAGGTTGTATACGAAAAAACCTGAGATCTGCAAAGCACCTAGTCACACTGTTGTTTTCCTCGTTTAATTGTAGGCTCAAAATTATAAATTGGACAGTTTTATTTTAAATTTTCATAATCTTTGTCCTAGTTGGAACAAAAAACTTACCGTAATTTTTACTTGTTTTCACTGAGCATTAACTTTACATTTTTATCACTAAAAATTCCATCGTTGTACCACATTAATATTTTAATATGTGATTGGCAGGAATATTTTCTGTAAGTTTTATAAATTTAAGAGGTTTAAACTGTTAAGAAAACGGTCTTATCAAATTCCTGAATCAACTTGTTCTTTACATATCAGTAGCAGTGTTACGTTACCTTTATATGCTAAAGTAAATACAGGGATTTAAAATTAATTAGTATTTTAAAATGCACGTTATAACGATGGAGATTTTATTAACGCATAGCATTTTAATAACTTAAAACAAAACGAGGAAAACAATGGCGTGACTGGATTTTTCATAGGTCTCTTAGTTTTTTATCAAACGACCTTCAACGTCAGGTACATATAATTGCTGCATCATCAGTAAGTTTTCAATTTATTTCGATTTAAAAATTCGAATTTTCGAATTTTTTCGAATTCGAAATTTCGAATTCGAAAATTCGAATAAGAAAAAAGTCGTTCGTCTTAACAAATCACAAACCAATTAATCGAATGAGTAAACGTATTTCGTAATCGTTGACTTCTTCATAAGAGGCTTTGGGGGTAGCAACGAATGGATCTGCATTGCAATGTGGTGAATATGGAAAGGTAATTTAATGTTTTCTAAAAAAGCTTCATTCTGAATTTTAAAGGCACGTACATTTAACAACTAATGGGAGAGCCGTTAGTACTCAGGTACATTTAAAAACCTGAACTAGAGATGGTGGAGGTTTGAGTGTTAGCCTTATCAGTAATATCCACCTTGTATTGATTTGGTTCCCCCCATTTTTCTATCTGAATACGTACCCTGTAAAATTCAAAGGAAGATTGGCCTCTCATTTATAAAAAATGTAAAACACGTTCAGGCCAGGACTCTGTGAGGACTTCGTATTGGTTGAATTGATAATATGGGGTTCAAAAGAGTTTGTTTTCATTTTAATATTTATTTTACTTACTATGGAAGTTTATGTATGGACTTCAGCTTGTTATGGAGCCATACTTTGATTCTGTGTTAGGAATATGTCTCGAGCTATCCTAGAAAGTTTCATTTTCTACAATCTACTAAAACCAGATTCTTTAAGGACATGCTAGTACATGTATGTACAATATACCGTTAGGCAAAATGGAAAACTATATTATGTAAGATGAGACCACTAAGGAATATACTTAACTACAAAGCTCATATATCATTGATATAAGTATTTTGCATCCTGCTTTCCTTCCTTTTCGCAGTAGATAGTTATGTTGGAATTTATTTGTAAAAAAAAAAATAGTAGAATAGTTTAAGAAATGAATTATTCTGCTGACATACTATTACTAACGACAGTTTTAATAATCACAGATATGTGCCTAGTATAAAAGAAGACCACTCAGCAATCAGCACGTGGCAGGAAGTGCTGATTTAGCTGTCTCAGCACAGCTTCGCTGATCATGAAAGAGGCTTCTTTAGAACTACAGATTACTCAGAATTCTTCTGAGATTGATTTCTAAGGAAACATTAAGTGTTATTTAGATAAGAACATAGTCGACCCATTACCAGTTTAAAAATACATTTCTTATTCAATACTAATATCATATTCGTACTGAACTGAACTTAATAAAAATGGAGATTGGAAAATATCATTTGCACCAGAAAAACACAATATCTTTGTATTTCACTTTTATATTTTTTTTACATAACATGATTATAATTTACCTTCTTTGTTCTCATATATATATGACCATCCCTTCCTTAAAAATTTATACAATCAAAATTCTTGCCCGTTCGTCATGGAGTACCTCAGGGGTCGATTCTATATCCACTTCTTTTTCTAAATTCTTGTTAATAATTCTTTGTTAAAAATTTGCAGTAAGAAAGCAAATCATTAGTAAAATAAAAATTTGAAAACTAGTTTTTTTTTTATAATATGCTAGATTAAAGCCATACATGTAATGTATAATAAAGTTTTTTTGGGGGTGCAGATACATTTTTTAGCGTATAATATAATTTAATTGATGAAATGCCGATCTTTTTACTGGATAGGTTTAAAGCCGGACCGAAGTTTAAAACTAGACATACTCCTTATGCTGTAGACTTTTAAAATTTGCTGTAGAATTAAAAAAAAAAAACTTACCCCTAATAGGAGAGGAGGGCGAAGTCCTCCGTTCCCATGGTAACACAAGGCCGGTGGCAGGAGGGGATTGATTGATGGCATTGACTACGTAGTTCCTATAGTTAATGGTGACAGTCATTCCAGGGGCGGTAGAGGTGGGGGAGGCAGAGTCCCGCTCCAGGGTTGGAGGCGGCATCCCTCGCTGGAACACCGGTTAAGAACATTTATTTAAAGCTTATTGGAGAATCTTATAAAATATATTATTTTAAGAAAGTAAACCTTAAATTCTTGAAAGGTTTAGAGAAGTTACTTGAGTTCGTGTCAAACGCCTGACTATAGGTCATCTGGAAAGGGATGGCTTGAAGGGAGGGGGTTCCACCGTAATAAAGCGACTGGAAACCAGTTTCTCTTCAAATTTCAAGCCTCATTACTCAACAGACGGACTATATTTAATATCTTAATCTTCAGGAGTAGAAGGCTATATCATGAAATACTTGTAAATGGCATTTGTGTTTTGTTTAATCATATACGAAAATTTATTTATAATTTGAATAGGCCTACATTTCCAACAAAAAAAGATTAACAGTTTTTTACTAAAGAATAAAAGATAATAAATCATCTCAGAGAAATATAATTTTTAAATTGTTATACAAACACCAAACATACGTAAAGAAAGCAATAAAATAAACATTATTTTAGACAAAAAATTACAAATTTTGATAAGGATAATTTTGATTATAAGATAATATTAAAGTCGTTCTCATTCATTCGACTGAATATTAAATAAATCTTTAAATATAGTTTCGATTTCGTCTTTATTAGTTATTTCTTAGACTTTATTCATTTATTCACATTCATTCTAAACTCATTCTCAATTTACTCATACTACAATTTCGTATCTCCTTTTTTTCATTGAAATAAAAAACGTAACTGTTTTGAACATAGTTAAATAATAATATTAAAAAAGATTAATGCTAATGAGGGTGCTTAATATCATTCAGGAACTGTTTTCGATAAAAATATTAATTAAAAAAATTGATTGTCCTCATTAAACAACTTTCAAATTGAACACATTTTATAATTTATTTTTAGATATACAGTATATTGAACACAACATTACGAAAAACTGTCCAATTTTAATAACACATCGTCCAAGACTTATTTCTTAAGTAACTTAGGTCCTAAGTGTTCATTCATATTGACCGCTATTGAAGAAATAAACAGATAATCGGCGTCTACCAACAGCGATTGTGTGTCGAGTAGTTAGTTCTCCAGTTTGCCGTGCAGATGGCAGGTCCAGCACCTTGTCAGTCCTCTTTATTCTCCCAAATATTCAGGGATAAATGTTCTAATTATTACTTCGGATTTGAACGGATGTTCATTCAGTTCTAATAACTAATGACTGCCAATGAAGCGCTCGCTGTGACCATTAAAGGTGACCTCTGTTTCCTTTTTTTTCTATGATTCATCATATAAATTAGCTAAAGTACAAATCCGGCCATAAACATTCTATGTGGTTAAAGTGCTATTTATAATAAGGCTATCAAAGTGAATTTTGTAATGAAATATTTTTATTTAACGTACTGGCTTTGGAAAACATTTAAATACATCTTCCACAAATTACTTTTTATTGAATAAACCAGACAATCTCTATACTACTTTAAATTGCCGGTTTATGGTTGTTAGTCTGGCATAGTTATTATATTTCATAGGAACTTTACACAGTTTCAACTAAAAAGGTAAAGTAAAAGAGAAGCGTTACTATAGATCCATTTCACTTCTGTCTTTGTTTTAGAAATGCTGACTGTGAGGTGTAGGGAAGCCGTAAACTTAACAGCACTGGTTGGGCTTTGATTATAAGATTGTAGAGCTTCTATTACCTTCTTAGTAGGCCTACTTTCAATTTATGTTGTGTATGTTTTATCTAATTTAATTGAACTCAGAATATTCAAAGAAACTTGTTTGATGAGCATAATTGTTTATCGTTACAATTTTATCTTAAAAAGTGAAATAAATACTTTTTTACAAATAAATTAAGCTTTAATTTAAAGGCATGGTAAAAATATAAATGAGAACTCTTAAATTCGGTGGTATTTATCATATATAAAATTTAAATGTGCGTTTTTTTTTTATAGATAGCCATGTTATCAATAAATAACACCTCAGAAATGTTGACTGATTTGCTTCATCTAATAATATGTTATTATTTGGATTGTTAGGGAGAGTAACCCCCTAAAATCATCGATTATTATTCGTTGTCCTTCAATTAAGGTGTACAATTGAGCATATCAAGTGGAATGAGAAAACAATCCCTTTTAACCTTACAAAATAGTGTCAGTATTAATTTTTCATCTTAAAAACATGTTAAAACGACAGTAATTATTTAATTTTTTCATACTATGGGGAGGATAAATACATTAAGTGACCTAAATCTATTTCCAACTTCTAACAAGATTTGATTATGAATAGATATTTTTAATTGACGGCTTGAACAATTTATTTGGTCCGCTGTGTCAATTAGGATAAAAACTAACGTTGAATACTTACTGTATCTCAGAAAAGGCCAGATTTTTATAATTACCTCTTAAGGTGCCTCTTAGGATTTATTTGATGGTCAGATTTGAAGTGAATTGAAAGGACCGAAGGCAAAAAAATGACGAGAATTTCTGATACTACATTGGCCATGATTATTGTAATGAGTGAATTGATTAAACAATTTCAGCAACAATCAACAATGTTCAAATAATGTTTCAGTTTGCTTAAAGGTGGTATTGAAAATAAAAATTAATATAGTCAGAGTGTATAAGTGATGAGTGATTGTTGTCGTGTGATTAACACAACAATCAACTGAATCACAATCTTAGTAAATGAGCTAACTTTTAATACTCTAAATGTTCTTTTAAAAAAAAATTACCTACTCACTCGTTGGGAAATCACGTAACCACTTAACAGATTTTGATTAAATTTTGAGGTAAGTTAGCTTTTGTATCTTAGAGACCCATTAAGGATGGATTTCTTCCTTTCCTAAAGGGTAGAAACAGCCCCTCAACGTTTCCTTTTTTCCACAGGACTAAGAATAATTGGTCTAATTTAATAATATATTTCAAATAGCTGAAACAAAAAGCATAAACACGACACAAAACCTTGGATAATCTATTGTTTAGTGTAAAAGGGTTGACGCCATTTTCTACTAACTGTGACATGATTGTACCTCTTTAAAAAGGTTAGTTTTTAAAATTTATCTCGAAATATTTACATTAATGTTTTTACTTTGTTTTCAAAAGTAATCAATTAATTTACTCTTAATAATTTATAGAGATTCAATAATTTCAATGGACTTAAATAATCAATAATGTAACAATTTTTTTAAAATTATTCAAAGTTCTGGCATGCTATTATTGTAGGCCTACCAACTTAAATCTTACAGTATCTGTGTAGTTATTAAGGGTTCCAAATTCTTGCCTTTGTTCATTATTTTTGTGGGGAATAGAGCAAATTAATAGTGATAATTTTTTTTAAATTAAATACTGTATTTTAATAATTTGCAAACAGGTGCTTAATAAATTCTTTTGAAAAATGTTGAGTAACTTTTATTGTTTAAACCCCCCCTTCGATGTCTTCAGTATATTACATATATAAGAAAAAGTGTTTCTAAAACTCGGGACTACTTTTATAATTTAATTAAAACCAAACATTTAACGCCATACATTTTATTTTAATTTGGTTACGACTTCGAATCACCTAATAATGATCAACGATTCGGAAGAAGAAACATCGTTCGTCATTAGACTATATATGAACTTAAAAACCAACAAAATAAGATAGCGTAGACTAAGTTAGACTTCCCTGAAAAAAATTCAACGAAACTAAACACTTAAAGGAAAGCTAACTATACATTATAAATACATTCATACCTAATTATGAATGAACGGAACAGGCAGAAGAACTCTTATGAACGACAAAAATCACAGTCGGTGAGCAGACTAACAAAAATACCTTTTGACGGACAGGTAACAGCTGTTCATGCTGTACTTCACAATATGATTTGGAGAAACAACAGTTGTTTAACGGAGTCGGTGAAATCAACATCTTTCAACAACTGTAACGCTCTCTACGCTACTGATTTCTGATGTTCATAATATTGTGCTTTATAGACATTTGTTAGTAAAAATTACCAGTTTAAACCCCAATAAAATATATAATGTTTATAAAAGTTCTTCTTAATTTTGCTCACTATTTTTGTTAACAACATATTTTCTTGAAAAAGGGAAGGGGGTTTGAATATTGTGAATGTTTCTTACTTGAAATGTCGGTTTTACGAGATTTATTGACATTTTGATGATGATAAAAATAATAATAATAAGTGTCTTTATTTGCAAAACATTTGAAATATTTACAAAAGGGCTAATTTAGGGCTATTAGGCATTTTCTTACAATTAACCTTAAGTGATAACATTATAAAAAGTTAAAAAAATACAAAGAGAAAAAATATAAATATAAGTTAGGATATTAAACATTAGCATTAGGTTCAACTATTTGACGTTATTCTTAGTAACGACTAACAAAAACATTTAATTACATTTAGACTACACAATATCATACGTTAATTTAATTTACGTGAAGTCAAAAAAACAAAGATATATGTATATATATATATATATATATGTGTTATTAAAATAAAAGGAATAATAAAAAAATAACATAAACTGCGTTGTTATTTTTATAAAATGCATTCGCAGATATAATAATAATATTTATATATTTTTGAAATTAGATTATGCATTGCAATGTATAAAAACAATTTAGTGTTTTATTTCATAACTAAACTATATAAAATTTGTTTCAAGTGTTAAGTGGGAGAAGTTTTCAGATTTTTGGCATTCTTCTATAAAAATATTAGATAACGTCTTCTTGAATTGTTTAAAACTACAGTTTTTACATTTTTGGGTAACTTTTTTATAATTTAATATTCGTGAATTCAAAACATTATGTTGAGTTCTTTTATTTTGTCATTGTTGAATTTGTAGTTTGTTTGAATTTCTTAACAGATGGTGAAATAGTATATTTCATAACAAGAGTGGAAAGTGGTGTTTTGCATGTTCGAGACCATATGTTTGAAGTGCGAGACTTGTCGAGCACTTCGAATGGTCGAGAACATACAAAACTCGAGTTTTGAACGATACTTTTCACTACACTACGGAATAAAAACTTATTTTTGGAATGTTAACTGTTTATTAAATTAGAAACATGTTTTAAAAACAGGTGTTGTTGACTGTGGAAAATTTTCGGTTGTAAACAATGTTACTTTCGGTAGTAAACAATAGACAGCTGTTGAAAATATGATGTTTCGCAGGTTGTAAACACATAAGGAAAACCGCTGAACTCATAGTAGTGTAGTGAAAATTATTGTTTTTTTGATATACATGCATGTTTGTTTACACATATTAAAAGTAATCTTAAGAATACTTGAAATAGTCTGGAATAGCAAAAATATTAAAAGATGTTGGAGAAATAACCAGTAAACAAAAAGCCACCATTTTTTGAAGTTATACTTCTTTGCGCCCGTTAGACACTTTGGGATGGGATGTTGGTCGAGAAACCGCGTCACGCTGAAAAGTAAGAACAAATTTTTAAGAACTATCGATTAATCGATTGTTAATCGAAGAAATTTAATCGAAGAAATTACTGATAATGATAATATAGGTGTATAATATAATAATGAAGTCACGTATAATATATTGAAGATAAATATATTGAATAATATTGAAAAATGTCTTATATTTCATTTATATATCCTGTCTGTTTGTGTCCGTGAGTGGGTGTATGAGAATGGCCAAAGAAGTATAACTTCCACCGTGTGGTCCGACGCACACCCAATTTTTATTTTTTAATCGTAACTTAACCCTCTACTACCCAAAATAGAGGAAACCTTTTAAAGTCAGATTTGCGGCGTTGTACAAGGTTATTTAAAGTTTTTTTAGACGTTTAATTGCTGTACCAAGCTCTACATATTCTTACGTTAGAGTATAATGAAGTCAGAGGTTTCAAAATTCATTAGAAGAGCAAGAAAATGACCAAGACTGGGTAGTTGACCAGTCTACGAAGTACAGTTTAGTAGCTGTAACTAAGTTTCTATACATTTTTACACACTGAACGCTAAAAAAGTTATAATATAATCTATAAAACAATGATGTGCGTATAAATGTATAAATAAATCGATTAATTATAAAAAACTATTACATTCTATTCTTTTATATTGTCATCAAAAGTAAGTGGAACTTTATAAGAACAAATTGTATGGATACAAACTGATTAAACAAATAACTTTTCCGGTTGTTTGAAAGCTATATGTTGGTGTTAAATTGTTCATATTGGTATAAATTTGTTGTATGTCTCCAACGCTTCAATTGCTTTAAAAACTAACACAACATTTCGATATGTATAAAACTCCTGTCGTCTTCAGGTGTTACATAATAAGAAGTGCCTTAAGACAACTACTTTCATACCAGTCGAAACGTTGTGTTAGTTTTTTTTTTAACACTTGAAGCGTTGGAAATCGCCAACAAATTTCCTAATCCAAATTTGAAAGAAAATCCACGCATCTTAGAAAAGGAACATCTAAGAAAACCAATCGTTCATAAATGAGAAATATTACGAATCCAAAGACTAAAGTATTTATTGTTAAGTATTAAAATTACCTTGAAACATGGATAAAATGCGCTTAACATCCAAAAAATATGCCTAATACAAGAATTGTGAAACTGTAACATTAGTTTCCACATGAGTACGGAAGGGGTAGGGTATGCTCATGTGAACTTGAAATGATAACAACCCCTATTTACAAGAAATTACAGCATTATCTCCTAAATCAACATGTAGTTTTATAATGGCCGCGTGTTGTTTTAGCCATAAAACTTCGTTAGGGCTTTTACAGTAACTGACTAACTGCAAGTGACTAGTATAAATTATTACAGTTATGGATTTTAATGGTTAGTAACTGTTGAAATTATACTAATTTAATATAAATATAAAACATAATAAATACGTCGGTATATTTAATTCCGTAAGCGAGTCGGTCCCCATAAAATTTATGAAGCTAGGGAAAGGATAAAACAGCTTGATCACTGTCGCTGCAGAATTACGTGCACCCGAGTTTGAAGGTTGTTTACTAAGGAACTAAGATACATTAGAAAAATCTAATGACATCATTGTTTCAATACTACTGTACGTGTATGGGTGGGCGGGTGGGTCAATACCACTGTATGTGTATGGGTGGGCGGGAGGGTCAATACTACTGTACGTGTATGGGAGGGCGGGTGGATCAATACTACTGTACATGTATGGGAGGGTGCGGTGGCTCAGTGGCTAAGGCTTCGGACTGTGAAGGGCAAAGTCCAAGGTTCGAATCCCCACTGAGCCAACGGTCGGTACTTCACTCGTTGAATAAAGTTCACGCACCGGCCTGTAGGCCCATGTGAACTGGCGAGTGGAGTTAAAAAAAAAAAAAAAAAAAAAAAAAAAAAAAAAAAAACAAACAATACCACGTTACATGGGTGGTTTTAGATATAGGCTAAGTTAGTAAGACGACAGGAGCCTGTTATACCTGTCAAATATTAGTTCTGATAAACAGAGAAGTAGAATGAAGACATATAGACTACTGAAACATATAAATCAACTATACTGCTGATTTATATGTTATATGTTGTTTAACTGTAGACTATAACATACGTATTTTCAAATTTTATTACAAGTTTTATTAATTGTTGGAACAAAAAAAGTGACGGAATTTTAACTATTTTTCACTACACATCACATTTACACCGTTATTACTAAAAAACCCGTTAATGTATTCTATTTATAACTTAATAACTGGTTGATAGAAAGGTTTTATACAAGTTTTATCAATTTTAGAATTTTAACTTTTCCAGAAAAAAAGTTCTTATAAATTCCCTTAAACTTTGTTTTCTCGCCTTCTAGATGTTGTATAACTAATTGTTGTACGTTGATCACAACTTAGTCTTGTTGTGATCCTTATGACATGTATAATTACGATACATTACTTTCATATGTGTAAATAAATGTAATGATTTTATATTGATTTAAATCGATTTAAATTAATGAATTAAGTTATTTTTAACCGATTGAAATAGATTTTAAATCACCGCACTATTAAATTAAATTTACTATGAACCAGATATTAAAATTTATATGTGATAAATTAACGGGTTTTTTAGTAATAACGGTGTAAATATGATGTACAGCTAAAATTCCGGTACTTTTTTTATCCAACTAGGATACAAATTATTAAAATTTATAATAAAATTTGAAAATACATATGCCATAACGTATAGTTAAACGAGGAAAACAATGGTGTGATTAGATTTTTCGTGTCTGTCTTAGTTTCTTAGTAAACAACCTTCAAACTCAAGTGCACATGCTCTAGTTTCTGCGCTGACAGTAGATTGATTTTAATGCTTAAGGGCCAAAAACGGTGGGAAAATCAGAAAAGTAAATATGATCCTAGACTCCACCCCACTGGCTCTAAAAGAGCTATCTCTACTGCATTTTTATTTATGTATATAATGTTTATATTTATAATGATTGAATAGGCATTGTGTATTTCAGTGTCGATTTAAAACCATTTTAAATCACTAATTTTTAGTGTCTTCTAAATTTTTACAAAAACAGCACTTATATAAAATAAATGGTCCCAAGGACTTGGCACAAACCTTCCCCCATACTAAACACTTTGAAAATTACCAGTTTGATTCCCAAATATGATTTTTTTGGCATAACTAAAATATTAGTCAAGTTAGAGACATGTGGTTTTTACTAAAATATTTTAATTTGTAATTCACATATTTTCTGAAAATTTAACATAAATCGTTAGAGCTATTTTGGAAAAAATTCTATTTTTTGTGATTTTTCCTATAAAAATTAAAAAAACTAAACATTTCAAAAAAGGAAAAATTAATCTGGAGATATTTGCTGAATACACCTACATACCAAATTTCATAAAAATTAATCCACAAGTTTGGTCTCGAGCGAACTGCAAATACACGCATACGGACAGAACCCAAAAATGTTTTTCGAAAAAACTACTTTTTTGGGTTCAGGAATCCCTGAAATAGATTTTTAGAACAACTTGTAAAATTAGACATTTTACGATATATGCTAACGCATATGGGAGAAAGTAAAACAATACTAAATATTTGTTCTGTTGCTTTTTGATAATAGCCTCCAGCTGTAGGTGCCTCAGTTTTCCAGGTTATTGGCACAGTATAATAGCATACAGTAGTGACACTCTGTTAAAAATTAATTGGCAACAAACACGACGCTAGCGATCATAGCGGCGAGAGCAAAGAAGCGCGCATTTCTGCACTGTTTACATCCACAGCTGTTATAATAAGTGTCTAATAACATATGTCTATAATTTTTCATGTCACTTTTTCTAATGTTATTATTCCACTTGATGCAAGATACGATGCAATACAATGTTAAAACAGTGGTCTAGTTTTACGTTCCTGCCATCAGGAGCGCTAGCATCGCGCTCCCTCTACGGCACTGCAATGGAAGTGTCACTATTGCAAATACTGTCAATAAATGGATTTATCTTTGAAAGAGTTACTTATTAACAATGACTGCATTCGTTCATCTACACTCATTCGCCCCTCATAATCAACATTTATAAAAGATTGTGTCTTGATAATTTAATAAATTATCCGTTTGCTTACAATCTTCGCCTAATTATCCTGTAAGTAGCTGGGTTCCATCAGTATGCCACAGGATTAAAAAACCTTTATTTTTCTCCATTTTTAACAAACAAAGAAGACATTTTATAAATAAAATTGCCTAAAGTTTGTTGACCATGATTATCCTCGCGCTATCGGTTGGCCTTTATTACATCTATAATTGCAACAGTTTGTAACCTGCACGTTATATTAAGCGCACATGGAGTTTCAGCAGCGGAGGGGAAACGTTCCACCGCTCCGCCACCGTACATCCCGGGCGCGACTAACTTCTGAATCAGTTTTTCTTTATGAAAAATAATTGGGACGAATTGTACAGGTTTAATTTTATGTTTTTTACTGTTTACAATATTATCCATTGTGTTATTATTATTAATTGTTATTTGAATGCTAAATAATTTAACATAATGGCAACTGCTGCTTATGACGTAATGGGCGGGACTTGCTACTGCACTGTCAGCACACGGCCTACCGTCTCCTAGTTTCCATGAACATTTTAAAATGGAATGACACATTGGAAGAAGAGTAGTTCTCTATTTCACTTCCACCACTCAGTGCATCTCCCTCGCACTGAAGGTCGCAATCTAAGCGGCATATCTGTAAAATATACCTACAAATGAGCGAGATTAGACAGCTGGGCGCGGAATCAGTCCGCAGATTTCTCCGATTAGAGATAATGGACAAGTGTGTGTTGTATTAACAGCTGGTTGTTTGACGGTAGATGACTGTCCCAGAGCCAGAATATGACGTACATTTACCGAGATACACAGTTGATTTGTGAACATCACATTCTAGTTATAGTTTTGTAACATAAACAGAGATCTCTATCCAAAGATTATATAAATTATTTACTTGTATAACGGTTTATACGTAGTAGTTAGGAACGGTAATTAATTATTAATTTACGTCATTAATTCTCGTTCAAATTATTTATTTACATGATAGACGGTTCAAGCATTTCGATGGAAGTCAAACCAATACAAAAAAAATAAAGCTAAACGATTATGTAGAAAAAGTAATCGGTCGATACAATCAATGTAAATGCGTTACATCTCAGAAAGACTATTACGAGCCCTCCGAGATAGCCAACGTCTTCGTTTCAGTTTGAAGCAGTTTATATTTTCAGATTTGTTTTATTTAAATCGGTATTTATTAAATAAATTTGGACTCAATAAAAAATTTAGTTTATACAAGTTAAAATTCTCTTAAGTTATCAGTGATTTTGGTTATATAGTGACGTACTTGTGAAACGTGATTGGTTCTGAAAAACAAAAATTGATGTAAAATAAGTTTAAAATGACGGCACAGTTAAGACGTTCTCTGCAAGAAAGTGCGCCCTCTACAGCCATCAGCCCGACCGAGTCACCAGAAAATTGCAGGACCTTCTTTTGTAAAATGAAGACCCTTCCTAAATTATGCAGGCTTATAAATCTCCAAAAAAATGATTTCATAAGGGAGCCGATTGGGCTCGGAAACGTGCTTAGAAAATAAGAAAGGCCAGTAATAAACATTAGAAAAAGTAAGGGTCCGAGAACGGAACCCTGAGGAACTTCTGTTTTAGTTATTTAATATTTTAAATCTAGATAGTTAATTACTTAATATTTAAAACCTTTAAACTTGTAAAACTACAGTGCCCACCTATAGTTAAACTAGATATAATTAAAATACAAAATGTTAACAGATAAAAAAGTAAAAAAACCTAAAACTACAATAACATTAAAACTTATAACCTAGTTAATTTTTCAAATCGATCCAAAAACGATGTACTCACTCATTATGAAATCTCTCTACTGAACAGATTTTTATGAAATTTGGAGAAATGTTAGCTTATGTATCATAGAGACCCACTAAGAAACGATTTCATGAAAATCCATTCATTAGGAAACGGAGTAACATTGGCGCTAACTAGATTAATAATTTAAATCAAACAGCTGATACAACAATATATAAACATGAAAAAAATGGCTAATTTGGTTTTCATTGTGAAATATTTAAGGCATTTCTACTAACACTGAAATGTTCACTAATTTGCATCCCACTAAAGTAGACTTATAGAGGTTTCTAGACTATAATGGTATATTATCTAGGATAATGGCAGCCGGCTGAGCTTTTATGTTGATTTGATGGTTGTAGAGAGAACCTCTGAGGGAAGGATAAGCAAGCGTAGAGAACCATCCCTAACGGTACAAGGGCTATCGGCTAGTAGGTTGATAAAAATACTTATTACTTGTTAGTTTCAAGAACTAATAAATTTCTCAATTTTCAATTAAAACAATAAAATATGACAAATAAAAAAAACCGAACCTCTAACAAGTATCTAAAATAATGCAGAACTTCCAAGATTCATTTTCAACAAAATCAATCAGTTTTTTTTACAAACTAATTGAGGTGTCAAAAATATAATTTATAACTTTTTAGAAACAATCCCTACCTCATTACGGGGCAGGTATTAACACAACTTTTTTTGAATAAATCACAGTTCACCGTATCAGTATAATCATCGCGAAGACTTTATCAACTTCAGTCAATTGACAGTAATATAATTTCGAAGAATGCGAAAGTGCGGTATTATAAAAATTCAATGTAGCCTACAAACCAGCCTAACTAAATGTAATAGGTTGGATAGCGTCGTTGATGACGAGATGACAAAGGACTTGATAACGAAGTCTGGTTATCAATTCAAAACGTCGAGTAAATGAATTCAAGAAATTACGATAATCCCAAAAATTAACACATAACGTTTCGCCTCTTCATTTTTAATACATCAAAAAGTTAACAAACTAGTTAAGTGATTAATATTTAGTTTATTCAATTTTTTTACACATGTTCTTGACCTAATGTAAAATTAAATGGGTGACCTAACAAAACCGATTACCGAAATAATTTTAGACTCTGTCGTACAATTCAAAAATTTGAGTAGCGGGAATTTTACGGTCTGATGCTTAGTTTATAAATAAAAAATCAACATATAATCAATAAGCATATGTACAATAAAAATATACTCGAGTTATTGCCGACAAAATTTCGACGAAAGACCTATGTGATATTTTAAACACTACTCGGCGTTGAGGAAGGTTATTTTTCTAACTTGATAAAAATTTTGTACAACAGATCCTACACGGTACATATGGTCTGCTTATTACAAAGTGAATTATCAAGTTTGTTGTTTTGTTTATATTTGACGATTTGTTTAAAAATGAAAACGTAGAAATGAACACAGAAAAACGTTGATCCTGTTTTTATTTATCTACGCTAATTGGTAAAACTGTGCAGTTTATTTTGAATACGAAATGTTGTATGTACAGTAGGTCTACACAGGGTTAAAACAGTATAATGTTGACAAAGAGGCTGCTACATCTACCACTATAATGGCTTTGATTGTCCATAAGGCTAATGTTACATTTAAATAGAGGTTACAATTTTATTTATGAACTCACAGTTTCAAACTTGACCTTGTTTTTCTAGTAAAGCTCCCTGAGATCACATTTTAATTTTACCCTTTGATTTATTTGTCATATAACAATGAACATTGTTTAATTTCAAATATCAGAAAAAATAAACATACACTGTTATAAAAAATACTGTCTCAGAGGCCACTAGTCAGATTTGCTCTAAAAGCATGTTACAATTTAAAATACATATATTAAAAGATATAAAATCAGTAAGCTTGAAACGTTTTCTAGTGCAAAACATGTGCGTCAGCTGAATAACTGGCGCTAAAACTGGTAACTAAACGGGGAAGGAGAGTCAACTGCCACGACTGATCAAATGGTTTGAGGACGGACGAAGAGACAACGGGTCTTCTGAGAGTCGACAGTTGCAGGTAGTTCCAAAGTCAACACCAGGTAGAGGGTCGGAGGCTTGAGAGCGAATTATGCACTGAAGAAGCCTGATGATTCTATCTGTTGATAATAGAATATTGATTGATATTGAATCACTAAATGATTTGTTAATTATTCGTTTTATTCAATTTTAATTAGGACAAATTGGCAATACTGTACATATAAACCCGAGCAGATGCCTAACAGATAAGTAGTCAGAATAAATTGTCTGTGCTACGATTTTATTTAATTTTTTTTTAGAAATTTTGGTATATTTTTATTCAGTTTCGAATAAAAATATACCAAACAAAATTCTGATCGACACGTATTATTTGAGTAATAGTAATCTTTAAGTATTATTTCCAACGTTTTTGTTTCATTTTTAAATTCCTATTTCTTTTACTTAGACTGGCCCTTACGTAAAACAAAATTAATAAATAACTAATGCATTTGAACTACTAAATTATTAAAACAATGAAATATAAATTGAATACGTTCTTTATTAATTGAAAAACATTTCTCTAAAAATACAATGAAATTTATTATTACTATCGTAAAAATTATAAATGAAATATCTATTTGAAAATAAGACTTTTTTTGACAAGAATCGCTTTTAAAAATGTTCTAATTCTCTTTATTTTAATTTTATGGTTTATTGAAGTTACCCAATACTCAAACGAGTGCCGTTATTCAAAGGAGTAATAAAACGGACGTAGTTCCAACTCCTCTCACCAGTGTCGCATGACTTCTTTATTTTCTTTCCCTTTAGTTCTTTCTCTTAAAGCATACTAGTCTACATTATGTATTATATTAGTCATTATTAATCAAGTAATGGCGAAATACATTCAAATGTATCGTTTTGATTTTATTTGATTTAAAACTATACCTCATATAGATAACGCGAAGCCAGTTGTTCTGTTTTATGAAATTAGTACATGTACTCTATTAACAGGTAGCGCCAGTTGTCTGTCTCTAATAGATGAGCTTATAGTACGCAAATATTTCGAGTGAATATTTGAAACTATTCACCGTTAGATAGTAGCACATGCACTCTTTTACGGCAAAGTCATTGATTTGGTTTACTTGTTTTGTTTCAATAATCAATGCTACTATATAACGATTTAAAAAAATGTATATTAACAAAATATTTGTCAATATTAATTATAACTTAATATTACATTTTATTTGGTACTTGCGTTATCTTTTACGTTACTTTCAGAGTCTAATTTACGTAAGGATAGATGGATAATAAATCCTGGAATAACTGTACAATTCCTACGGTTTTGTCTGCATTCGTTATTGAGTTAATTAAAATTAAAATAGTGTCCGGAATTTTCATAATCGTTTAGTTGTCATTCATTAACAATGAATATGAAGGACATGTGTTAACATTATCAGATTATGAATCTAAACTAACCTCTTCCTTTTCCCTCTGAGTTCCTAAGCATTGACGTAGAACGTCTGAGGGAAGGCTGTCGGCGTGACAGCGATAACGCCGTGACTGGAGTGGAACAATCAGAGTAACAGTTTTTTGTGTCACGCGAAGCTAATCACTGTTTCGGTGCAACAGGAACGACACGTTATGTCGCTAATGTCGTGATACCAGTTATAGGACAAACCGTTACTTAAGGCATTTCTATAGGGTGGAGTGGAATGCTGATGGATCAAAGAATATGAAATCAATCTAGAATGTCATATGAAAGCGATTTTTTTTATATTTTTTCATGATTGAGAGTTTGTCGAGGATTTATAAAAATTTAATGTTAAAAATAACATGTAGTATCTCTGAAATGGATGACAGTTGATATACCTGTCGAGACGTTGTATTTTTGACGCCATAAACATTGCACATCTCCAACAATAATACACCAGAATGTAAATAAATGGTTAATTTTTATTTAGTAAAGTGCAATAGGCCTATTAGTTTACAACTATGAATCTGTGTTTTTTTGCTTCTAAAACTTTCAAGAGGAAAACAATGTTGATGAATGTTCAATAGCTCACAGATGTCCGAACGTTGTATCTATTTTTACACACGTACAACATTTTTAACCAGGCTAATACAATTTTTCGAATGCAGAGACTTTCTTTCATACTATAAAATAAAACGATTCTGGTGTAAATAATTGATAACTCTTTGGTAAAATGCAGTGATAAAATCACATTTATATATTAAATAAAATTAACTTATGGGGTTCCTATGGCATTCTATGTGAATAATTAAAACCAAACATTAAACATGTACAAAATGAAACGGAACAGTGAACAGTGACTTAAATTTTTTTTATGAAACTTATTCTATTTTTAGCCTATAGTCTCCTTGCAAAACAGTTTCAAACGTGTTAAAGATAGTTAATAGTAATTAAAACACAATTTTAATGTTGCCTGGCTTGTAAAATTTATACATTGATTTTCTTTTTTTTTTTTAAGTAAAAAACCAATTTGTATTTGGTTCATCTTAATTCCATGCAAAAAACACAATTTCTTCTGCGTATCATACATTTTAAATTTAATGAAATTATTAGTAACTTACGACCGAATAGAAATCAGTTACCTTCTGTATTTAGAAAAACAAAATTTGGCTTGTGTTTCAAGTATGAATCCAAAACCAACATAATTAAGTTCAACGCGCAAAATATTATAAGTAACATATTAGTGGATGATTATATAAATATATATATATATATATATATATATATATATATATATATATATATATATATATATATATATATATATATATATATAAATATAACTGAATCTTATGAAGTTTAAGGAATAACAGCAGATGAAAATTTAAATTGTGAAGAATGTTTGAATTTTCTGTAAAGAATAATTTAATTTCAATTCTATCAGATTTGCAATTAAAACCATTTTCTTATTCAACTTCCATAGACATTAGAAAAATGATCTACTTTGCTTATATATTATCAATTTTAAAATAATGAATTGTATAGTGAGGTTAGGGGGTAAACTTAAATTAATATTTTAAGCTCATTTTTAATATGAGATTTGGCACAATTTTAAATGAGAAATTCCAAATCATAACTATATCAGAAAATAGACTTTTTTTCGTGGAAACCAAAATGTATATTAAATTAACCAATAAGCATTATTAATTTGAATGAAATGTGTTTTTAACCACTATAAAAAAAACTATTATTGTATAATATAAGAAAATGTCTACATGGTAATGCGTAGCTTTGTTTTTATTTTAATATTTATTTTTTGCTTGGTTTTTATTATGAAATGACGATGTGTTTTGCCACCGTATTTAGGTAACAATGATTTAGTAATATCTATATGATTTAATATTTAGTAATTAATATTGATCTCCGTCGCAGAGCAAAATCCAGGTTCCGGCGGGAGATCAATATTTATATACTAACACACAAATAATTGTAAGTATTGTAAATTTTAATTTATTTATATACTTCTCATTTGTCTAATTTTAATCTTTTATTCGGCATGTGGCCATAATAAAAGACTTCCATATATATTCCATTTATATTCTTTTATAAAAGACTTCCATACGGTGTACATATTTAGTAATTAATGAATTAACACACCTGTTCAAAACGTATCACACATCATTAAGAATATTTTTGTGGTAAATAAATTGAATTTAACTTTCTCATTAAATTTTTAATGTACCATAAATTAGATGTAGATTAAAATGTTCTTTAATACTAATCAATATAAGTTATTAAAGAACCTTATATAACCGCGGTGACGCGGTTGTTACCGAAAACTGTAGATTCTAGTTATGACACCGGCCGCTTAAGCCTAAGTTCTAAGATTAATACAAGTTATTCTCTAGTGGCCGCTTTACCAAGTCCTAGAGAAAGCGTCTCACAAGATTTTCACTTCTTTGATAACACTGATAATATAAAAATGCCTTATAAGCTCCATTCCCAAAGTATTTTGGGATGAGAGGAGTGATAGTTTTATTTCAAGTCGATTGTAAGTCTAAGTTGAAATTAGAAACACTGACGCTGTCCTCGTAAAGTTAATCGTGAACTCATTTAATTGGATTTTATAATACCACCAAACATGTGTAGATAAAGTCACAAACGAGCATAATATTTTGACAATTACAGAAATTACCCATGTAGTCTATGTTACCTTCGTCACAGTACTCATATTTTTGACGAATTAAACAAGTTTAAATATTTTGTTTTTAATTTAGAGTTTTTCTTCTCTGGTGAACACTTTATTCCTTATTACTTAAGTCTTATTATTTAAAGACTTTAAAGAGTTTTGACTCTCAAGAAACATCTGCATAGATAATCGTGCCATTAGTTTTACTATACATATACATGAATTTTCAAATTTTATTTACATGAGCTAACTGAATTGTTAGGGCAAGGGTCGTACCTTACCCTCCCCTCTACCCACCCCTCCTATACCCTACCCCCTGTACCCATATCTCCTCTACCCACCCCTCCTATACCCATCCCATGTACCCACCCCTCCCTCATACTCAATAAATTGTGCGGAATGTTTGAGCACAAGAAAAAAAATAATTATTACAATGAAAAATAATTTGTTTCTACGTTAAAAAATAACATGACGTAACATTTAAGTTTTAATTTACCAGACAAAGAAGTACTGGCAAGGGGAAGTCTGTTGGTGAGATGTATGAGCTTGCATTTTCACTCTCTCATGTCATAGCTTCATATCTTATCTCTAACTAGTTTCGCACTCCCAAAGAGCGAGACCACCACAAACTCGGTTTGGGAACCCCGTGTTAGAGTAAATTGCATACAGATTTCGTCATAAATATGCTCTACAATAATACTTGGGTTTTCTAAAAATATACAGAAAATTGCACCTGACCTGTAGGTCAGATTGTCTTGTAGAATGATGCAAAAATAAAAAATAATCAAGGTCTAAAGGGTTTCCTTAGAATATTGCAAGTTTAGTAAAGAAATTGTCCTATAAATTTCCAAAGTCTTTTAATCACAAAATATTTTACATGCATTGTGTAACTGTTTACATAATACGTATATCAAATTATAAGATATACAGTTAATAGGACATATTATATATTTTTTATGTCATTTCTGTTTGACTAATTAAAACCTGACCTATGGGACTATTCCCTGAAAAAAAAAACGTTATTATGTTACAATTACCAGCAAAGTTTTTATTTATTTATAATTACGTTTAGACACCATTCGTCAGTATGTAAGTATAATAGGCCTCTAGTATACATTTTCAAATTCACAGTCTCAGGTGAGAAACCGACACAATTTTGTGCGTTTTTTTTTAAGGCGAATATGAATTATTACATGAGTGTGGATGACCTGTGTAGTCTGGTTACTAACTGAGTTCGACTGGCTCGGTAACAACTATTTATTACTAGCCCAATAGCCAGGACAATTAATGTACCTGCAGCATTACGTGGAATCCAAACCACGTAGTACCGGTCTGAATTTCAACTAATTGTGAAGCCTAATACTCAGTTCTCTCCTACACAACATCCGGACACTGACTACCATCCAACATGGATATCCCAGACTTTTGTACTCATAGTAGGGTCAACACCGATAGCAACCGTTGAGCGGACATCATGAATGACTGGTGCAACATTTATACGTTTGGATAGTGTCGAACAGGTGCTCTCTGCAGCTGCGTTCTAACCAACTACAAGTACATGAAATATAATAAATAAATCAGATTTAATTATATTGCGCCGCTTGTACGTCGGAAGATGTTGGTTACATATTTATGGATGATTTATGAACAATTTATGAATTATTGATCATTATCGATTACTTATTTTTTTTGCCATTGCATAATAATGCATTGTTGTTTCCTTTTTCGGACCTTTTCCATTAGTTCACTACCCTAGCCATAACTTAGGTTAACCTAACATAACCAAACCAAACCTAACATAACCTAACCAAAATGGTGGTAGTTAATTAACTGAAAATAACCCCCATTTCTCTTGTAACAGAATAATTTTGTTAAATGAAGCAATCCAAGCCAGTATGCATAGATATCTTTAAATATTACTATTGTTAATTGATGTTATTATTCTTCATTCTATACTTTTTACACGGTGGGACAGTCTTAGTTTTTGAACATTTTAGTAGCCTACAACTAACAAAGGCCACTAGCACATTTATACGCCTGTATAATATAAATTTTGTTAATTCATGTACCAAACGTGTAAACTACATGTTTATGTTGTTATAGACTGAATTGTTGTGAGCCAAAGGTTAGAATAATAGTATATTTCATAACAAGAGTGGAAAGTGGGGTTTTGCATGTTCGATACTATATGTTTGAAGTGCGAGACTTGTCGAGCACTTCAAATGGTCGAGAACATACAAAACACTTTCACTCGAGTTTTGAACGATACTTTTCACTACTCTACGGAATAAAAACTCATTTTTGGAATGTTAACTGTTTATTAAATTAGAAACATGTTTTAAAAACAGGTGTTGTTGACTGTGGAAAAATTTCGGTTGTAAACAATTTTACTTTCGGTAGTAAACAATAGACAGCTGTTGAAAATATGATGTTTCGCAGGTTGTAAACACATAACGAAAATAGCTGAACTCTTAGTATTGTAGTGAAAAATCTATTGTGGTACTATCGAAAGACGAATATCTATTTCCGTATGACCAATCATTTGACGTAAAATGTCAAATCATATGTTTCAATCAATACCAGATTTGCATGTTTGAAGATGACACTTTTTCAAAAATGTTGATCAAAATTTAAAACCGTGTTCGGATAATTTTCGAAAACTGAAAGAAATCAGGAATTTTCTCAGAATAGGAAGCCGTATACAAAAAAAATTTGGGTGTGCGTCGGACCACACGGTGGAAGTTATACTTCTTTGGCCATTCTCATACACCCACTCACGCACACAAACAGACAGGATATATAAATGAAATATAAGACATTTTTCAATATTATTCAATATATTTATCTTCAATATATTATACGTGACTTCATTATTATATTATACACCTATATTATCATTATCAGTAATTTCTTCGATTAAATTTCTTCGATTAACAATCGATTAATCGATAGTTCTTAAAAATTTGTTCTTACTTTTCAGCGTGACGCGGTTTCTCGACCAACATCCCATCCCAAAGTGTCTAACGGGCGCAAAGAAGTATAACTTCAAAATTGAAGCAATATATAAATTGTTGTCATAACATGGGCATTTTTAAATTTCAGATCTACTATACGTTTTTGTACTGTTTATCCTAGTTTGAATAAAAAAAGTACCGGAATATTAACTAGTTCTTACTGTGCATGAAGATTACACCATTATTACTAGAAAACCCCGTAATTGTATCGCATTTATATTTTAATACCTGGTTTTATGAATGTTTTCTACAAGTTTTATGAATTTTATAATTTCAACCTTTTAAGGAAAAAAGTTGTTATCAATTCTCTGAAACATTGTTTTCTCGGCTATTAGAGGTCGTAAAATTAATTACTTGGTCTGTTTGTAATCCTTATGACATGTCTAGTTACGATACATAACTTGCATATGTAGTAAATGCAGTGATTTAAATCGACTTAAATCAATTAAAAATAACTTTAAATTGCTTTAAATCAATATAAAATCACTACATTTACTTCTGTCATAAGGTTTATAATAAGACCAACAAATTAATATTACGACCTCTAGTAGCCAAGAAAACAATTTTCAAAGAATTAATAAGAACGTTTTTATAGAAAAATTAAAATTGATATAACTTTCATTTATTTCATTCCAACGGCAAAACACCACTACATAATAACAAGCATGCATGTATAACTTATAGAAAACATTCCTATCAACTAGGTTTTAAAATATAAATACGATATAATAACGGGGTTTTTTTAGTAATAACTGTGTAAATTTGATGTACATTTAGAACTAGTTAAAATTCTGGTACTTTTTTTATCCAACTAGGATAAAAATTACTAAAACTTATGATAAAATTTTGAAATGCACATATCATAACGCAAAATCAAACAAGGAATTCAATGGTGTGATTGGAGTTTTCATAGGCTTCTTAGTTTCTTAGCAAACAACCTTCAAACTCGATTACACTTAATTTCTGCGCCACATAAGTTAAATAACATTTTTGACTTAACTAAAGCAGAAGTGAGTAGGCATAAGAATAAAAAATAGGCCACAAATTAGTTAAAATAGCACTGCTATGAGCAATTGAGGGAAGAATATAGGTCTCACAGAAATAAGTACCGATCATTTGAATTAAATTTAATTCATTGGAAGTACATGATAAAGCTAACCAGCTTATGAACAGATCGGGTGAACATAAAAATACGTACACATCCTTTGTGTTTGTGTGAAATGCTTGGAGATGAGTATTTCTAGTGGGGGAAACAGATTTTTTACCTCTGGTGCAACTGGGCCCATCGGAAGTGGAGGAATTTTTGTTCTTTGTGTACTATTAAATCACTGATGTGATTGGATAACATGGCTGACGTTGACTGGACACAAAAGCAGTACTGTATTCTAGGGCTGCCTTGCGTGTTTTGGATACACTAGTTTTTAGATTATCAACTATTATCTTTATTACAAATAAGCCATTAAGCGTGAAAAAATAGGACTGCATAATATGACATAACCCTCCCACATTACACCACTATAAGAACATAAGTCTCATTTATAGACCTGGGTTTCGCCTAAAGCCTATAGGACCTAATTATTATTTTTTTTTTTTTTTATCCCAGAAAGAAAATGTATTACTTAAGCACGTTTTAACATGAATTTAAATTAAATTTACATTAATTTAATTTAAATCTGGGCATATGTCATATGCTTATAATCACAATCTAGGGTTTAAGACGGCAAATAAAAAAAGAATAATAAAAACTTTCGACCGATTTCACTTATCACAGTTTTGAAAAAAATATATATATATATATATATATATATATATATATATATATAAATATATATAGGCTAATACTCAACACCTACCTGAATTAGGCTACGTTAATAATGCAATTCACTAATAAAAAACCAACTAACTACCCATTTAAGCACTTACAGATTTTGAAAAGTATTCCTTTTACAAATAGATACTTTAATAGGTTATAATTAAGCTAATTGGGTTTTAATGGGCGTTGTGTGTATGAAGTAATGCCGACCACGCTACTTATCACAGGTTGCTTACTGTGTTTACTGTCATGTGTTATCTATTGGCCTAATTAATTAGCTGGCATTGCTTTCCTTTCCACATAATCACAGAAAACATTGGTTTTAGATAACTTAATTAAACGTCTTAAACACAGTGAGACCTTGAATTGAACCATTTTAGATCACACACTCCACTGAACTATACAGCAATACATAGGTAGGCCTACTTGTTCTCTGTATTTTTTACTGCCAAATAAAAATTTGTTGCTGTGACAAATGACGAAACAATTTTAAAAAATGAGTTCAGCTTTATTTTTTTGAAGATAGTTTTTGTCCTTTTCTGGAGGAGATGGTTGTATCGGAAAATAGAAAAACTTGTTTTTAACGAAAATTTTTTTCATTAATCGTAATTCCTGTTAAATTGTTGTTTTAAACGAGAAACCCCTTTTTTCACTAAAGAAAACATAACCTAATCTAACAAATCAAGAAGTCTTATGAAGAGTTCTATATTCACTAAGATTGTGTACAAATTTGTTTTAATATTGAAATAAACGCACTTTCTCGAACTATAACTGTTAGACTATGTTCAAGCTTTTAAGCATAAAACTTTCACATTGATGTTGTTTAATTGATTTATGAAAACTGCGTCATTATTAGGCTATATATAAACGTACTTTCCTAAGAAAATAATAGACTAGACTAAGGGCTACAAATGAAAACAGTCCTTTAAACTTGTAAAAAACGATGAAGAGTTAACTAAATTTACGTTGCATGTAAAAATTCTAAACCAACTAAAACATATCATATACTTTACTACCATGATTTTAATCAAAGTTCCTACTAGCAAATCAAAGTTGATCTGTTAGTAGGAAATACAAAATTAATAAGTTTCAAAAATAAAAAATGTCTTACTTGAAGAAAATAATGAAGTGTTTAACTGGAACACATATTGAAAACAAAACGATTCAAGAAATCCATACAAATACGCGAGATGTTAACACCGAGGCAGCACGACACAACTGAAGTTCCGACCGGGCTCACAACCCGCCAGAGACTGACCCCGCCCTGCGAGATTGACTCTCAGATTCCACCGGTAGACTGTGATTGGTCGAGGGCGCCCATTGTTGCTAGGCAACAGCAGCGCTCGACCAATGGAAATGCTGCCCGCGCAACAATCAGTCTGGCAGGGGTTTTGGCTGGCGGCAATATGGCTGGCAAAGCCCGCAGATCGGCAATAGTGTAACTTCTTTCAGAGAAAACTGGAGTACTAAAAAGCCCTAAATTTGAATCATACATGGTCAAGAGTGTAATGAGACACTGTCAAATTCAGAGTGCAAAACTTCATAAATGCATCTCTGGCTTGGAACATTGTTTCCAACTTTGCTGGGAATATTATAGGGGTGTTAAGGATTTGCTATATAGATTTAACATAGTCATTTCTTGTTTTTTTTTTTTTTCTATTTCAACTCTTTTAACTTGTTGTTTATTTACGTTTTCAGGTGACAGCGGTATAATGTTGCAATTTTATCAACATCTATCAATGTTACACTCCTTTTCAACCGACTCCAACTATATGATGTTAGATGGATTACATCACCCTACGTTTATTTAACGATATACAGAAACCCCTCATACAAAATATACAATAGTAAATAGACCAAAGCTACTGAAAATGTTCTAGATTTTTGCTAACCCATTAATTATTTGCTACGCAGGTTGTGGGAACAGCTTGCCTGTGTACGCCTGACGTAGGCCTACGGACAGGCCTCAGAGGCTGCCCGAACAGGGCCCGTACAAAATGGGAAAAGAGCCGGTACTAGAAAGGCCTGTGGTCGGAGTTGAAGGCCGTCGGCGATGATAAACAGGCGAAACGCCACCCGAGTACCGACATCGGGCCGCCTGATGTCTGCGAAAACACTGGCCGTGGGAACAGGGCTTTAGGAGGATCGTACAGCCTTCCGTTGGACTTTGGTACGGCTCTCTTTACTGAACAATCTCATTATGATCATGAAGAATAGAACATTCCGTTATCACTATTGATAGTGTCTGGTTACAATTAAACAACCCCTAACCATACAACCCTCCAACAAAATGTTCTTAGCCAAATGGCCTTTCCACCTTAGGCCTACTTCGTCTCTAGTTAGACGATATCATATTAAAAATAAAAAATAGGCCTACCTAAGTATTTTTATATGCTACTTTTCAACAAGCCAACAACTAGTTTTTATTTATTCACTTATGTTTTTCTCGTTCTTGAATCTGTGAAGAAATGTTACTTTACCAAATGTTCGTCAATCTTACCTCAAATGTGTACGATGTTATGTTCCACCGGATATTGTATGGATCTGATAAATTTTAATGACGGATTAGTTAAAAATACGACCTGGTATAGTCTACCTTTCTTTTCAGAATCACTTTAGACCGTGTGTGGGCTGTTACGGTTGTGCGCACGCGTATGGCTCTAATGATTTGATTGAGAACCCCCGCAGAGCCGATTGCTCAGGTGCGATAGGTAAACACTCCTGGAGGTCCCTGGAGGTCTGGTCTTGGCAGCATGGTGGTATGGGGTCATGGACCTCGTTTGGGGTTTTAGAAAGTGAACAGTTTCGTGCTGATGTGAAGAGAGAGAGAGGGTGGAGCTGTTCCATGATGTAGCCTATAGG
This sequence comes from Stictocephala bisonia, assembly GCA_035578905.1. Lineage (NCBI taxonomy): Eukaryota > Metazoa > Arthropoda > Insecta > Hemiptera > Membracidae > Stictocephala > Stictocephala bisonia. The sequence continues at coordinate 241,469 of JAQJVL010000145.1, forward strand.
CTACTGCAAACATCTGATAAGTTTCTCAAGACAATATGATCACTTGTTGGAAGCTACGGCGTGCCTCACAATCACTTGAAATCCTTACCGATAAAAACATAAGTATACGAAAAACAATATAGGAATATGAAAAAACAGTTACCGTACATATTGATTTTCATTAACACTTGTAAGACATTGTCAATGAAAAGATAAAACTAAAGGAAATATTATACTACGAAATGTATAGCCCTATAATTATAGGCTAGAAATCATTTTATGTTCTTAAACAGTATAACCTAAATATTATATAGCCTATATATTATAAACAAATAAAATAAACATCTTTGAATTGTTATTGTTCTTTTTAAATATTTAGGCCTGATAACTTCGATATGAATGGGTTGAAAGTAAATTATTCGGCTACGTAAAGAGCTATTTAGTAAAGTTATGAAATTAGTCTACTAATTTAAGAAACCGGAATATTCCCATCGGGGTTTTACGTTAAATTTTGGTAAAAATGAAAGCTCAAGTTTAAAATAGTGCTTTGACATTCCATGCTACGCAAAACGTCCTTCAATTTGAGAAAGTATTCGTTGGAAAATTGACAGCTGTAGGCCTATAACATGTTTTTGTTGTTGTATAACTCTATTTTATTTTACAATCTGTTAAATTCAACATAACGATAAGTAAAAATATGGCATTTTTACAAGCACGTGAGTAGTTGACTATTCAGATATAGAGCACCAAAAAAGCCATTGAATGATAATGTTCCAAAGTTAAAATCTGTACGGCAGGCTCAATACCGTTGCTCGGTTCAACTTTGCGACCTCGTGAGAGTTATCAAGCAAATTAAGTGCAAGGTAATTTTGATGATGGCTTATCTTTTCTTGATATTTTGAACTAATCCGCTTGATATCCTCTTTCACTGTCAAAATCTGAAGGTCATTTTGAATAGTTATGTTTGATACGAACCATGAAGCACCAATAATTGTTATTAAAGTCTTCGTCTGAAAACATTGAATAATTTCAATATTTGATTCACTACTCGTCCCCCAAAGTTGCAAACCTTATGTCCAGACGTTTTATATCATTTTATAAAGAAGAATGTTGTTAGGTTTACTAAGTTTTGATTTGTAGTTCAGAAGCCATGACAGTTTTTGGGATTTCAAATTTAGTTGCAGTCTTTTTTGCCGTATATTTGTTCTCCAAGTCACTCGTTTATCCAGATGTATACCTAAATATTTTACCGAATCTACTTGAGGTAAATGGGCGCTGTTATGATACAGGGGGAGAGTGCCCATGTCTTAGGGTAAAGGTGGTATGGCTAGATTTAGTTTCATTCACCTTGATCCTCCATTTATGCAGCCACCTTTCAATATGGTTAAGACTGTCTTGTAAGTTTTGAGATGCAGCTATGAGATCCTATGATAAAATTGCTGTGTCATCAGCAAAAGTAGCTGTGGTAGTAGTGGCGTCAATCAATCAATCAATCAAATCATCTTTATTTAAAATAAACAACACAAACAGTTGCATAATAGCGTCAATCATCTATAAAACAATAAAAATAACCATAAGTATAACAGTAATCATAGATTTAAAAACAATATTATTACTACTTCTAACAAAAGAAGTTACCTGCAATTAAGGAACCAATGACATTGACAAAAATTCCGGAACACTGTAAAAAGCGCCCCGCAGCATTACTTCTCTCATATTTTTTTCGAATCTGACCACGTATCTTTCAGATTTTAATGAGTCCGGTAGTGAGTTGAAGAGCTTGACCCCACTGCATGAAACTTGTCTCCCATAGAAGCTTGTTTTATGAGGCGGTAAACTGATGTTGTGTTTTGAGCGAAGATTGTAAGTGTGTGTGATTTTGCTATTGGATTGGAAAAGCTTTATATTTTTACGGACAAACAAGATTGATTTTAAGATGTAAAGAGATGGAAATGTTAGAATATTGTGCTCCTGAAAAAGTGGCTTACATGAAAAGCGGAAGGGTTTCTTAAAGATGGTCCTAATCACTCTTTTCTGGAGTCTGAATATAAATTTAGTTCTGAAGTTTTCATAGCCCCATACCTCCACAGCGTAGTTTAAGAACGGAAAAATTACCCCATAGTAAGCAGCCAATCCCACACTAGCGTCCAGGTATGATGATATGTTTCTGAGAATGAAGACCCCAGAGCTTAGACGCTTGCTAACCTGGTTTATGTGTTCTTTGAAGCGAAGATGTTGGTCTATTTGCACTCCAAGAAATTTCGTTGTGGAGGTGGTATTAATTTCTGAGTCTCCTATGAAGAATGTAAGTGGATTAGCATCTTCGCTTTTATTTATTCGGAAATCAATTATTTGCGTTTTATCACTATTAATAACCATTTTATTTGAACTGAACCACTGAAGGAGTACATTTACCTTTTCATATGCCTTAACGATAATGTCTGTCCGGTCGGCAGCTGAAATGGACAAAGAAGTGTCGTCAGCAAATAGGCAAATCTCTGTTAGTTGATCACCCACTCCTAAGGGAAGATCATTTATGAATATAAGATACAATACAGGCCCCAAAACCGAACCCTGAGGAACCCCCGCAGGAACCAGTTCCGTAGAAGAGGTGGTCCACTGTTCACAGTTCCCTGAGTCAGTAAAAGGCATTTTTACCTGCTGAGTTCTACCACTGAGATAGGAGCAGATCCACGAATGGGCTTTACCCCTAATACCCATAGAACTGATTTTTTCTTGCAGTATTTTATGGTCTACCATGTCGAATGCCTTTCGTAAATCGAAGAACATGCCGACTGATGGTTTACCACCGTCAAGAGCCTGAGCTGTCGCAGATACGAAAGCATTTACAGCATCAACAGTCGATTTGTTTTTGGTAAACCCATATTGATGGGACGAAAGAAGACTATTGCGCTCGAGGAACGACAGTAGCCTGGAGAGGAAAACCCTTTCAAAGACCTTCGAGAAAGTAGAAAGGAGAGCAATCGGTCGATAATTGTTTTGATCCGTTCTATCCCAATCGACCTAAAGTGCGTCGTTTACTTGGATGTCCGCCATGTAAATGATGTAAAGTAATGGCCCAAGTAACGCTACCTTGAGGAACGCCAGCACATATAGGTAACAAATCTGAATTTAAATTTTAAGCTTGATTTGAAATTGCCTATTTGAAAGAAAAGATTTTATTACGCTATAAAAAGTGTGCGGAAGTGATTTTTTATAATTTTTACAACAGGCCAGTGTGCCACACCTTGTCAAAAGTTTGAGACACGTCTAGAAATGCAGAAGAACTATATGAAGTTACTTCAGTTAAGGATTTTCCTAGTTTAGGCACAACAACCAACTGAGCTAATTTCCATTGGGCAGTAAAAACTTCTAGTCTTATGATTGCGTTGAATATGTATGTGAGCATGATTACTCCCTTCCTTGGTAAGTTCTTTAAAACCTCTCCACTAACAAGGTCGAATCCTGGATACTTGTGAGATCGAAGGCCATCTATAGCATTCTTTACTTCTGAAAGTCAGAATGATTTGATTGGTAAGTCCAATTGTACGGGTGAATCCAGGTATTCAATAATTTTGCTTTCATCGACACCTGGATAGTGTGGATAAGGTTTGAAAACATTTGGGAAGTACAGCGAATACAATGCCAGTTTTTCTTCAATACTTTTTGCCTAGCTTCCATCTTCTTTTCTAAATGGAGGATTGGTTTTTTTACTTTTTAAATATTGTGTTGATTTCCAAAGAGAGTAATCAGTGTCAGCAGTTGCAGTTAGATTCTCGGTAAAGTTCTCAAACCACCGATTTTAATTTGGAAAAGATTTTGTTTTAACTGCCTAGGGGCTTGGTTAAAATTTCTTTTGTCATTAGGATTCCTTAAAGTTTGCCAAATCCTTCGTAATCTACGTTTTTCAGCAATCATACGTCTAATGTACAGTGGATAGTTGTCAGGTTTGTGCATGCAAGAGATAGCTGGCAGTGGAGTTGCTTCCCACGCTGCAGATTGAATGGCACAGATAAATTCATATACTCGTTGCTCCAAATCAGCTGCTGTTTTCAGAGGGACGTTTAGATCAATATTAATACTAACCACTGTCCTAAATAATTCCTAATTAGTTTATTTGTTTGAAAGACTTTGAGGTTTATCAAGACTAAATGCACACGCACTAAACATCAGAACAGGCGAATGATCTGATGATAAAACTAGACAAGAATTTAATTGGAAGTTTGGTGATATACCTTTTACGACAAAGAAATCAGGGATTTTATTCAGATCTGAGGGCTAGTATGTTGGTAACTCTGAAGATAAACATAATGGGTTGCTATCATGAACGGTTCTAAATAATAGTCTTCCTCGAGGATTGATCATTCTGGATCCCAATGGTGATGCTTAGCATTGAAGTCTCCACCTACAGTAAATTTCACACCTAATCTATCGAAGAAATCCTGAAGCTGGTCTCCAATTATGGCATTCCGTGGAGGAGTGTAAACAGCCGAAAATGTTACAGATCCTGTACTACATTTCACAACTATACTAGAAGCTTGAATGTAGTCAAATTGCATATTTTGTAGTTCGTAATGGTTGATGTGACTTTTGATTAGAATAGCAGCACCCCCATGAGGTCTGTTGTCTGGATGGTTGCTGTGATACAAAGTATAAGTAGTATAAACAGGCCCGACCAGAGGGGGGAACAGGGGGGGCAAAATCCCCGGGGCCCGTGGCCCAAGGGGGCCCGGGCCCGGCCGCGGTTTTTTTTTTAGGAAATTCCAAAAATCCTTTATTAAAATATTTTACAACAGATTGAATTTACTTGCGGTTTTAATTATGAAATTATTGTAAGGAATATTATGCATTTGGAAAAGGCAATATGCAAGAAATTATTTCTTTGCATAAGTTACAAAATTAATAAAAATATATCGGGAATACATTGCGCGTGGGAGCGGGAGCGGGCGCGCCACCTGATTGGAAGCTCGCTGAGAAGAAAGAAAAGATTCCTGAGCACCAAAACAGCCTTAGCCATAAAGAATGTTACTTAAAATGGAAAGATCTGGAATTAAATCTTAACAAAGGAGGTACTATATTTGGTAGCATTGAAAAACAATTGCAGAATGAAATCACTACCTGGAAACAGATCTTACACAGACTCCTTCACGTAACTTTATTTTTAAGTGAGCGAGGTCTCTCTTTTAGAGGGGAAACTCAAAAGGTGGGTCATGCAAACAACGGCAATTTTTTAGGTGTGCTAGAACTTTTAGGTCATTATGACTCTATTTTAGCGAAGCATCTAGATCAGGTTAAGCAATCTCAAGAATCGTATAAGAGAATGCAAGTGCATTATTTGTCTTGGAGAACTCAAAACGAATTCATAGCAAGTTGTGCTTGATTATGTAAGGAAAGTTATTGTGGGCGAACTCAAGCGATCTAAATACTATTCTATTATGGTTGACGCTACACCAGACTCAAGTCATGTAGAACAGACCTCTTTTGTATTTAGATACGTTATTTTCAAAGAAGACGTAAAAGAATATGAATTCCATGAACGATTTTTGGAGTTTTCCGACTGCAATGAAAAAACTGGAGAAGAAATCGCAAATCTAATCAAAGAAGTTCTTAAAAAATATGACATATCCATAGATGACTGTAGAGGACAAGGATTCGCTGATATTTTAAAATTAAACTCCCTGGCTGTGTACTCACCCTGTGGATGCCACAGTTTGAACTTATGTGGAGTATGCGCTGCTGAGAGTTGTACTGAAGCTTATGGTATCGAACTGGAACTCCCCACTTCCCGTGCAAGAAAGAGGAAGACTTTTCACGATGAAACAGCTACAGAAGATGTAATGTTGATTTTATCCCCGGAAGAACGCTTCAAAACAGAAGTTTTTTACACAATAATTGATGTTTTGGTGGCCAACCTGAAAACGAGGTTCACAGCAATGAAATTTTCATTTTATGGAAGTATAACGAAATGGACGAGAAGACGATCACAGAAAGTTGTGTCCCCAATGTGTGCATTGCTCTTCGCATATTCTGTTGCCTACCAGTATCCGTTGCTCAGGCCAAAAGATCATTTAGTATTTTGAGCCGAATTTAAAATTGTTTAAGATCTACTATGGGTCAACAACGATTATCTGATTTGGGACTGTTAAGCATAGAGTCAAAACTTGCAAAAACTCTTGATTTCGACCACGTAAACCAAAACTTTGCGGATATGAAAGCAAGAAAAGTTATGTTGTAACTAACATTTCTATTGTAAATAATTAAAAGCTATGTTTATTTGTTAAAACTGTTTTAATGTTCTTCCTTCCTGTGTCAATAACATGAGTGTTCACTATTGCAAATCCCAGTTTATGAGTTAGCAGATTTTCGGGAATTTTCGTTCAACTAGGTTTGGGGGGGCCCGGTCAGGTCTCATCCCCGGGGCCCGGCCTGGCTCTGGGCGGCCCTGAGTATAAAGTATAAGAAGAATGTTAAAGAAATTTTTGTCAGTAAAATGGGTTTCAGAAAAAAGTATTAAATTCAAATTATGTTGATATACAAACAATTTTAGTTCTTGGCAATGCTGTGCCAGTCCGTTGGCGTTCCAAATAGCGATCTTAAGAACGTTGTTCATTTTGATAGTTTAGTAAGCACGACAGTTAGGAGATTAAGCAATGCCCCTATTTGTTCAGATTGTCGCGTACACAACTTTTCTACTCTTTCAAAATAATTAGCTACAGATTCAGACTTACTGTCAGTATTTTTATTGCTATGGTCATCTAATGCACTATTACTACTTGTGGAAGAGTTGGTAGACGTGCTTGGTTTGCAATTTTTTACAGCTGCCGAAAACGAGACATTGGGTTTGTTAAAAGGTTGTTTAACAGTAGGTAATTTAGTTTGGCCAGCACTTTCAGCAACAGTTTTCTCACGCAATTTTGGAAACATTTTGTTTTGAATCTCTTTGTAGACTGCACATCCCTTATAGTTGGCGGGATAATCCCCATTACACAGTGCACACATAGCTGGGCTGGTTCTATTCTTTGGGAATTTTGATGTGTCATGGGCTTGCCCACATTTAACACATTTATATGGGCGCGTACAATAACCCTTAGTATGGCCATATTGTTGGCACCTTTTGCATTGCACAATTTCCCGTTTTGAATAAGGTGCTTCAAATATTACCTTTGCATTCAAAAAAATACTGAATTTTGAAAATATCGTTTTTGTTGGGGCTTGGTTCCAAATTTATAAAAAGCATTGATAATTGCTGTTTTGTTCGAGTCCTTATAGCATTAGATACGTTTCTCACTTTGAAGCACAATTTACTTATTTCGTCAACGACATCACTTTCATCTACAGAGAAGTGCACACCCTTTAGCACAACTCTAAACGCCCTCTCCTGTTTCAACTGATAAGTAAAACATACACATAAAAGAAAAAAAAAACATACACCTCAGTTAACTTAGCAACTAGTTTTCTGTAGACATCGGGTGGTTGAGGCTGAATTTCAACAGTGTTTCTGTTAACACACATATATGGGAAGTCCTCTTTTACTACTTTAATAAAGGTGTTCATCATTGATCCCATATTATTTACATCTGGAATGAATATAGGAGGGCATTTAGGTTCCTTTGATGTGTTGTTAAGATCACTACTATTAGACGTCACAACTACAAGAGTGGTACTGTTAGGAATGTTCTCTAAGGTTCTACCTTTCAAAACATCATACCTGTTATGAAGTGGAATACATGAAGTTGGTTTGAACTGCTTGCTCTTTTGTTTTCAGCGACACAATCATGTTCATCACCATGCCTCTTTTGTTTTACTGGGACATGCTGCCAAGAACATCGTCATCAATAGTCTTTGGTTCACCACGTATGGTAGGTATGTGGATTGTCAGTCGCCATAGGAAGAGCATAGTCATGCTCTGTAATGTGTGTTGGTTCGTTTTTATGAACGAGCTATTAGAGTCCATGTTAATTTGTATTTAATTTGTGCAACGGTTAACCTAAAACTTTCAACCAAAATGTAAGGGCAAACCAAATTAACAGAAAATCCAAAATAAGTAATTACAATTAAATTAATTTATATTTACATGATGTAAAAACTGAGATTAACAGTAAAAAAATATTTAACGCAAAAACACAAGTAAAATTAAGCCTACATAAAAACTATGAAAATATTAGGAAAAAACTTCTACTATTTACTGTTCACGAGCTGTATAAAACAAATAAATAGTTTATTGATCATACAGGTTCAATTTTTTTGTAACTCTTTGCACAGTATTGATTGTACTGAGTAAGTCTTACGAACTAAGAGTTGATTTATTCTACAGGGGTGAAGTGTATAGCCTAGATTTAAAGCACCAATCTCAAAAATTGATTGATCTTGATTTCATAGAAATCTCTAGATTAAATAGGCCTACTTTGTTTATGAATTCTGAGGATGGTAAATGTGTATTACTGAAGTCGATCATAACTAACACATAATAAAATAACTATCATTAAAACAAGACATCAAAAGATGGTAGTCTACTGAAGAAGCGTTTATCCAGAGAGAGTCTTCACTTTTTTTAGTTTTGACGCTAATGGCTATATTAAGAGGGTAAATTACTGTATTACTATAACTTTGGGGATAATTTAGGCATACATGAAAAGATGGCGACAAATACAATTTCATAGGGGAAACTTTGTGCCACCATTACAACTGCGGCCGGAGGGTAGGGGGTAGGTACATCAGCCATCCGTAACAACTTGAGTGTAATCTGTCGAGCTTGGATTCGCACTGATAGCAGTACATCAGCCCATCTGCGTCGTCATTAGTCCAGACTTGTGCCGCCCACGCGCGATCGCTGGAGTGCGCTTCCGGGGGTGGGTGCTGCTGGTCCGGTACCACAGGGTTGAGTGGGAGTAATTTGATAGTTGAAACGTCCGTTTATTCAATTGAAGATAACGTTTTGCCTGTTTTCTTTTCTCTGTAGGGGATACTAGGATTTATTTATTCAGCCGTTGTTATACCTCCCATCCTACGACTGGCACTCTTTACTAACCATAATGGTTACATGAGTACGCTTTGTGTCTTGTAGATTTAGGCTATACGTACTGAAAATAGTTCCAGCAAAGATGGAGGAATATGCCCAAGTAACAAAGTCTTTTTGTTTACTAAGTTATTGATCGAACAAATACATATAAAAAACCGGTTTAAATTACAGTAAAATCTGTCATATTCGGATAATATGATATTGGTCTAATACGACCGGATAACTTTGAAGCCCGATATTGAAGTACCATAACATAAGATAGGCCCGATATTGAAAAATTTGCATAAATGTTTAGTACTGATCTGCAACGGTTTTCCAAAATATAATGGTAATAATTTTATAAAATTACCTTATATCTAACCTTATATCACACATTTTTATCTAAAAGAAAAAAAATAATAAAAACTAATATAATGTTGGCCAGCTAGTGTCACATTTCTTGGTGAAGGTACTTTCTGGTCACGCATTGGAAATACAAAAACATTGGAAATTTTATTTTAGTTTAGTACATACAGTAAATAAAAAAAATAAAACAGTAAAACACAGTAAACTAGAAAAACTCTGAAGTACTAATGCACACGAAATGGCAACACAGACAATAGTAACACTTTGATCTACCGACACGCCAGCCGCCAGGGCAATGTTTCCAAAAATGGCGTAGGCAACGTTTGTTGTGAGAAAATCGCTCTTTTCGCTACCCACCCCGCCCTGTGCTGGGAGCTAATATTCCTTTTCTTTGACACGGAGCCGCCCAGGCCGGTTATTAGAAGTGCTGAATATCGCAGCCCGTACATGCCAGGTTTTAATTTTTTTTAAATAAAACTTCACTCTCCAGTTCATATTAGCTTGCAAGCCTGTGCGTGAACTTTATTCTACGATTGAAGTATCGACCGTAGGCTCAGTTGGGATTCGAACCTTGGAAATGCCTCCGCAGTCCAAAAAGGGGCCTGCTTGAGGTAGGCGTATTAAACTTCCAGGGGAAAACTATTAATGAGTAATGATTTGGTTGAATTATTGTCATCCTCAGATAAGTTTGTGAAACTATTTGATTTGAATTATATTTTACTAAATTCCTATAAAAATTTCATATCAGGTACGACGTACGAAGTAGCTTCGAAGCTAAGATGTAGGTTTAAGTTATGTAGCTTTAAGAATAACAATTTTAAAAAAATACATTCCGGATAGACAACCGAATGCTTTAGGGGTAGTAAATTGTTAAATACAGGCGTATATCTTAAATTATATTTAATATATTCTAGCAATCTATTATTGGGAATACGATCTAAATCTAAGAAAATCACAAATGAGTAGTAAATGGCGTGTTATCATTTTCCTGATTAAATTTGCTACCATACCGTATTTAATTTATATATCATATTAATAAATACCTGTGAAGGACATTATATCATTTAAAAATAGGCTACAATATTATTTATGATTCTTTTTCTTTATTTATTATAAATATAATATAAGTGAAATAGGTCGATAATCGTAAGTAACACTCTGGACTCCATCCAATGTAGTGTGGGCTGTAGAAATATAGGTGACTAAAAGTCCATATAGTAGAACACGTTTAAAACTCTGAAACGCTGAAACAAGTTTTATCTTTCGTCACATTTTTTACTGTCAAATCGTGAAAATTCGGTTCAACCACTTGGCACAGATTAGTTCCGCGTGACTGGGTGGAAAACTGTGATAGCTTTCCGCGAGATAGGATGTCACGACGTACCATGACGATCATGAAAAACGTACACGAAGTGTTCATCTATGTTCGACTCTAGCAGAGTATTTAGTGTGGTATTTGCATTTGAGTATTTAGCCTAGTATGATAACAATTTGTAAATTAGTTACTAATTTGGGTAATTATTTATAACAGGGCTTTGTCGATTTTTGGCTGAATATTTTTTCCATGGTAGATACATAAGTAAGAAACAAGAATATGATCGTTTATTCTTACATTCTTACATGTGAGACGCCGACACAACGTTGTGCGTATCTTAAAGGCGAATATGAATGGTTTTATGAGTGTAGGATGAGTGTGGATGAGTGTAGTCTGGTTACTAACTGAGTTCAACTGTTCCTCAGAAAGGGCAATTTATTAATAGCCCAACAGCCAGGGCAACTAAGGGACCTACAGCTTTACGTGGAATCCGAACCACGTAGTGCTGGTCTGATTTTCAGCTAATTGACAAGCCTGATACTCAGTTATCTCCCCCACACAACATCCGCACAATGAATACCAACCAACATGGACACCCCAGACTTCTCTAGTAGTGTCCACGCCGAGCCACCATATTAGGACAAAATTCCGCACAATTTAAGTACCCACGTCACAATATTTACGTTTTTCCTGATTTTCGTAATTTTTGGCTCTCTGCTGATAAAACGATCATATTCATTTTTCTTATTTACGTATCTTTTTTAAAATACATTTCAGCCAAAATAATCGCCAAGGCTCTTGTTCTATATAAATACACTAATTTAATACTTAGCTGCAAAATCATGATTCTCGACCCCCCACCCCCTCTTCCCCAACAACGCAAATCCTTCTTATCATAGAAACATACTATAGCACAGCCACTAAAATCCCTGAGTTAGTGAGAAATCTCTGTGTAGTAATAAACATCCAAACACGAACAAAACCTGTAACACCAATCTCTGGGAGAGTAAGTATTTACTTTTCCTCTAAAGTGGCAAGTTTAAGTTTTTCCGTCGATTTAACGTGGTAAGATTTTTGGTAGCGGAAATTTAACAATGAGTCAACAATAACAATTCTGAATTTTATTTTAACAGCCTTGAGTTCTCTTAAAATACAAAGACCTCCGTTCCGAAGGACAAAGACCTCCGTGGTAACATATCCGTTTAATTAAACAAGGTTAATCGATCTGCCAGGGTTGAGCAGGTGTACTTTTAAAGTTCTCACGGCTCTGACACCCCCTCCCCTTTGCCCACACAATTTAATCACCAGTCACATCAAGAGTCTCAAGTTGGACGTCTTAACGACCTCTCTGCATTAACAATGGAGTCTTTTAAAATTATAATACGTAGTTAAAACGCATGTAAGAACACAAAGCAAGTGTAGGGCTTGCAGTTAAAAACACGTTTAAAATTCACGAAGACTTGCTGGTTGGATTCTAGTAGGCCTAGCTGTAGGCTTCGCTAAATAGTTTTTGATAAAAATGTGATAAAACTTTATTAAATTAGAATGTACGAACATCAGAACATAGATCTAAACCCTAGTTCACCCTAATTTATTTTTAAATGGAAGCTTCGAGTTTCTCTCCTTGAGAAGATGTTTGTCTATAAATGAAGGAGAATCTCCATAATCTTTGAAGAGTCATGCAATTTTAGAGAATTTGACTCCTGAATCATCTTTTAAGTCGAAAATGCGCGCGTGAGTGTGTGGGGGGGGGGTTAAACCACATTACACAACTTCCCATTTGTGTGTAGAGCGAGTAGATATGTCATACTCAGTAGGACACAATAGAGTATGAGAGTGTAATCTGATGGAGAGAAAGAGAGCTGAGAGCCTATTTGAAAGGTTTTTTCCTTTTCATTCTACCAAGGGATGAGAATTCAAATCAAATCAAATCCTTTATTAACACATAATATTTGTTACAATTATAAATTTTATTTGTACAAATGTTGTGTCTTGTCAAATTAACTATAACTACTACTAATATAATACTGTATTAATTAATTAATATTTAATAATCTTGTACTACAGACATGTGAGGTAGTCGAATGTATGAAATAATTGTAACTTTGAACACTCAAAATATATATTTAAGCATACATTGAATAATGTTGCCAAATGGATCAAACTGTTATATATAAATTAAAACAATTTAAAACAATCAAAACTTGGCACTTTCCATATTAAGATAATACTTTACACTGTAGAAGGCATGCGAAAGAAGAAAGGACTTTACTAAATCTTTAAATTTTGAAATGTTGTTTTTTTTTTTTTTTTTTAGTGGCAATTTGTTAAAAAAATGTAATCCCATATAAGCTGGGCCTTTCAAAAAAAGGAGAATTATTTCATCCCTTGTTATTACGCCTAAAAGGAATCGTTCTGCACCTCCATTAGTGGATGCTTATTCTAAATCCCATTCGGAAAATATTTAAGGCCGCCGAAGTTCTACTCAGTACCAAAAGCTCTTATATAACACATTACCAATTTATTATCATAATAGTTATTTACGACATTATCTCTGCCATTATTAAAATTATTCTTGTTCTAACATACATTGAGACTTCAACAGTTTGTTAAACGTCAAAACTCCTAATTTTATTATCTTTTATAAATATATTTACTACTCAATCAAACACTTGAGTTGTTCACAAGTGGAATGACGACTTGAAAGTCCTTTGTCTCCGTAGATGTAGAGCTAATCAAATCTAATATACAAGTTATTAAGCTGTCTGTTCACTTCTCGAGCTAGGAACAAGATAAGGTAGCTTGATTAGATTCATTTAAAATTTTAAGTGCCAAGTACCTAAGGCGAGAAAATAAAAAAAACTTATGAACCGCCCGACTGCCCCCAAACGACCCTATCTATATTTTTCTGTCACTAGGCTATAGTGTTTTTATTGATACATATATATATATATATATATATATATATATATATATATATATAGTAATATAAAGTTTAAATTAGGGCTACTTACGTATTTTAGGATGTAATAAAATTAAACTGAGTACCCTTATATTTATTTTTATTAAAAATTCATTATACAACATGTTTCGACTTTCTGGTCATTTTCTAGTATAAATTAAATAAGTTGAGTATATAATAATTTTTAAAATAAAATTGTAAAACATGTGGTTTTTGTAAATATTGATGAATGTGGATAAGTTGGTGATAAAAATAAAATATCACCAACTTATCCACATTCATCAATATTTACAAAAACCACATGTTTTACAATTTTATTTTAAAAATTATTATATACTCAACTTATTTAATTTATACTAGAAAATGACCAGAAAGTCGAAACATGTTGTATAATGAATTTTTAATAAAAATAAATATAAGGGTACTCAGTTTAATTTTATTACATCCTAAAATATATATATATATATATATATATATATATATATATATATATATATATATATATATATATATAACAGCTGTTTATAATCATAATGTTTATTATACTGGTGTAATCGTTGCATATTGTTAATGTGGATTTAAAACGTATGTTTTTTACATAAAAAACCCACTGTAAAATAAAAACAATACTAGATAGTCCCAGGCCTATTTTTCTGTTGATTATAAATGTAGTCACGAGACACTGAGTACGTTTTTAAAGGGTTCTCTCGTGAAGTTTATTTTTATGATGACAATACGCCATTGTTACGTATTTTTTTTAACTTATGAATATACTTTGTGCATTATATAGGCTATTCTCTAAACAATTGCAACTGTAGGAATGCAGGAACTGTAGGAAGGCCTAAGACTGAAAACGGACCGTCAGCTTTCCTGGGAAAGTTCCCGTAATGAACGAGTCAATGGCAAGCAAGGAACAGCTGTGAGCCAGCTGATTCCTGCCAACATTTTGCTTTAATCAAATAGGCTGTTTAGTTGATTTCTTATCATTTATCATATCCGCTATGTGTAAAAACATCATTTGGTCATTACAAGATCTTAATTTTAAATCACCCAAAACGTTTGATGTGGTTTATTAGCATATCATTAAGGCTTTTAATGGTCTACAGGAAATTGATAAAATTATAAGCATTTCTCATTTTTATCAATATTATTTGAAAAGGGTGAATAAAATTTTGATATCGACATCTGACTAGTAAACAGTTCGAGTTCTGTGAAAAGTGTATTTAAATATAAATAACGACTCGGAAATGTACTAACATTTCCAAAAACATAGGCCTACTTTATATGTGTATGTAGACTAATTATTATACTTTCCAAAAACATATTCCACCTACACTTTGTCACTGTTCTCATTAGTAAATACCTACAGTTTCCCACGCTCTAGGGCGGCCACTTTCCTATAAGCTCAACGGACAAGATTATCCCATTTAGCCTTGCCATCGATTACAATCTAACCTGGATAAGTAATGTAAGTCTAAGCCGGTAGACCGGAAGTGACCGCCATCTTGTTCCAATCGCCCACGTGCGTTCGAACCGTCTGAAGAAAGAAAAAAGGCAGCAGGTGTGTGCTTGAATGATACTGTATGTATTCAGGGGTTATAAATACTGAGCTAGGTTATGTATTAACCGTCGCTACGCGTTTCCGGCGACTTTGTCCTTCGCCAGTTTCCGGTCTTCCATCATCAGCTGGCGTTCTACTTAACTACATTTTGCGTCCACTCTGCCAGCCACACTTAAAGGGAATCGCGCTGTAATTGTCAGGTGCATCAGAGATTAGCTAATTTCTTCGTCTGACGTATACTTAACACTATTCTGAGACGAAGGCAACTGCTGAGTCCAGCGCGTGAAATTCGTGAGGCAGACATCAGCACATTTAGGTCTACTTAATATCTCTGATAATTATCAGTTTGTGTCTCTCTTCTCATTTGGATTTAGACTAAAGGGGGGAAGGGGCACGTAAGGAAGGATTTTTGAACATTTCCCATTCGAAGGTCAGCGGATTTCACAGCATCTAAGAAAATATCAAAACATCCTTTCATAGTATGTTAGTTTGAGCAACTATTTTCGAATACCATAATATTAATTTATAAATCTAAGAATACCTTATGACATTTAAAGGTAATTTTAAATTTGTTTAAAATAAAATATGGCAAATTTGTCAAAAACTCACTTTTGATCGTCAACACTATTGTTGTAGGAATTACGATAAATGCACTAAGATCATTGTGTAATGCGCAGATAAGAAGCAAAAGAATGCGGTGGATGGGCATGGTGTTCGTAGAGAAGAAAACAAAATGATAAAAAATGTTTGGGAGGAGATATCAGCAGGAGTAAGACCTCTGGCTAACCAGAGGACGCGCTTGGGATACCAACTGAAGAGAGGTTTAAGAAAAATCGAAGCTGCCCTAGAAGAGATTCTACACAGAAGAAGATGAAGATACATTGTTGACGATGCCAAAAACCACCCGAGTATCGAGTGGCCACAGAGGTAAGAGTAAACACTATTGATAGCAAGTTGGGGGTTGATGACTTAGCCAGTCCCAGTATGTAAAGGAGGGTAGCAAGTCATTATCACTAATGAGGGTGAATCTCATTTATAAAATGGAAGGGTCATCCACCCCGGCAGCAGCCGCCCGCTCCGAGGGTCGAGTGGGTAATCAAAATTGAAATTGCAGCCCTTCACAATTTATGTGGGAAAATTATACATCCCCTCAGATTATCCAAATACTCCTAAAAAATAATCCCTTTTAATGAATTAAAGATATTGTTAAGATTTGTTGATATTTTTAAGCACTATTTGGTTAAGTAAAGATCTTGAAACTTCAGTAACATTTCGTAGGCCTAAAATTAAACACTAGAAAGAACTACTGACTAACGTATAGCTAAATTGATATTACTAAGGAAAATGTAGGCCTATGTTCTTGTGACGTATTATTTTATTTGGAAATGCGCTTTCATTGGTTAAGGTATAATTGTGAATGTAAACATGAATTTAATTTAGTAGTGCTTTTTAAAATAAATGTGAAATATTAAAAAGAAGTGTTCTATAAAAAAAAAAAAAATGGCCTATAACCAAACAAATTTCATCAAGGATATACAACAAAAAGTGTTTAATATCGTAAAAATCAATTTAATTGTACATTTAATAACAATAATTATTTAATTTTTCTACAGTATGTAATTCACACAATTCAATATAATTCAATACTTGACGTCTAATCAATTCTTTCACCACACAAAAGTATATAGTGATGTATCATCCAATACCTTCAACATAATTAAACATGAAGATTTCTACCTAAAAGAGAAAAATAATCGAGTCCCAGTCCCAAAGGTGCTTCTTAGGCTTTCCATCACATTTTTGGGGGGAAAAATCATAGTTAACGTAGAGAAAAACTAAAGTATAGGCCTATATGGGTTGAACTATGAGTATCCTTGGATAGCATTTTTTGAAAACATCCCTTTGGATATAAACACCCCTTAATTGTCTTTCGATAGGAATAACGTTGTTTTTATTGTTTGTAAAACATCAAAAGACAATACATAATATTAAAATAACGGCTGTTGTATTTGGATTGTGTTTATGCTCATTATTATTATTTTGAGATTTCAATAAATTAATGAACCAAGCAAGAGTTTGAATCATAAAAAAGAAAATATTATTGAAATATTTAAAAGCAACACTGGCGAAGCCATGATAAGGAACACTAGTGTTTGTACGTTTTGAAAAGTGCCGAATAAATATTATCTGTCTATAATTAATCACCACAATTTTTACATCCAGAATTAATCATACCGTTATACAATAACAGTTTTCATCTAGCGGAAAATCATTTCGCAATACCGTTTGCCAATCTATCCCCCAAACAGCTGTTTTGTTACGCCACTGTGAGGGGTGTCGCTACCCTTCTGTCGGTCAGATGTAGCTCAGCTGTCCTCAGATATCAGACTTCCTAGGTCGTCAACTTGTCGTGTTCACAAGTGATGCTTCCCCCGACACCTTTTTACCCCTGGCAGACGGTTTCATAACAGAGGCCGTTATGAAAAGGAAGCCCATTTCTGTGATAATTTCTGGCTGTGCTGAGGGGGTTTATGGTACGTGCTTCGAAATCTCAGTTACTACCAGATGATACGATCTTCAAGATTTGGACGGTTGGTGTGTAAAATCTTGACCAACGATAAATTGCAGACTTTATTTTTTTAGATTTTCGTATCATCATAAAGTTGATATTAATGCTCATAAACATCGGGATTTTTTTTATAATGAGGTTTTGTGGTCAAGAAAAAAATGTAAAGTCTACTATAGTTCTTTTCGGTAAATATATAAATTAGGGGCCCCACACGTGACCACACTTACATGAATTTATAGGAATGTTTAATCGGAAATGACGATTTTTGACAAACGCAAAAAAACTTAAACAATGTTATACCAACGATGTACCAAACTATTCAGGCTATATTACATTAATATTACGTAGTTTTCTCTCATAAACACGAATCAGGCATACATTTCTTCCTACAACGAATAATAAATGAAATATTTAACAAAACAGTTAGGTTAGGTTAGTGTAAGTTAGTCATAAGTTACCTAGTATGGTACTTAGGAATATGGAGAAACGTTTCCCGAAAAAAAATATATTAGTACAATTACCATATTATATTTTGTAAAAAGAAGTACGCCTCAGAAGAACTATGGCACAACAATTTTTCAAGGCCGCCACTAAAATGCTAAATAGTGCTTTTCAAGCCGACACTATTGGAAGAAGGTGCAATACGGGAACTTTGTGTTGCCTTAAAATATATTTCTGTAGTTCATCTTGCGATATATTACGTCACAAACATGACTGGAAAGTAAATGGTAATGCAGGTTGGGTGTAGTACAAGTGTATTCAGATCAACAGGGAAGGTTTACAGCACTGTCGTATTGTATCATAAAACTACAAGAACTAACAAAGTAACATCTGATTAAAATTTTAAACTATCCAAGTTATTTCAATATTATGTAAAATGAATGATTAATCTACGCCATTATAATCGATGGAAATGATGAAATATCGAATTCACTACATTAGAAATAAAAATAGTTTCGCAACAAATTTCACCTGGACAGTTACAGATATCGTATTCCCAAAGCGATAACAACCAATCGAAGTGAACCCCTATAAATATTACCTGGCGCGGACGTGGGGGTGGACCTTAGTCATATGGTACCCGACGTCCCGCGTAGCGGCACTAACGCACCAAGGCGTAACCGCTTTTGGAAAATTCGTTACCAAATATTGTGGATAATTAATTATTGTGGTTGGTTGGAAACCGCCTGACATAGGAAGGGATGATGGGAAGGAGGGGTGTGGCGCGTGCACCTTGTCATCCAGTTGGTGGCTCTTTCCAGGTGAGGAGGCATCGTCAAGTCACCCTTTTAGACTAATAGTGTTGTAATTATATTATATATGTAAGTGTTAAGAAAGTCTACGTAAACATTCATTTAAATTAAATATCCCTTCTGACAGTATTACTACCCCACTATACCAACTATACCAACACAAATGTGACACTTTTAACCCACCACTTGGCCCACAAGAGATCGTAACCTCTGACAGTATCCTCCCCCTAAACCAACTATACAAATGTGACACTTTTAACCCACCACTTGGCTCACAAGAGATCGTAACCTCTGACAGTATCCTCCCCCTAAACCAACTATACAAATGTGACACTTTTAACCCACCACTTGGCCCACAAGAGATCGTCCCTTCTGACAGTATCCTCCCCTAAACCAACTATACAAATGTGACACTTTTAACCCACCACTTGGCCCACAAGAGATCGTAACCTCTGACAGTATCCTCCCCTAAACCAACTATACAAATGTGATACTTTTAACCCACCACTTGGGCCACAAGAGATCGTAACCTCTGACAGTATCCTCCCCTAAACCAACTATACAAATGTGACACTTTTAACCCACCACTTGGCCCACAAGAGATCGTAACCTCTGACAGTATCCTCCCCCTAAACCAACTATACAAATGTGACACTTTTAACCCACCACTTGGCCCACAAGAGATCGTAACCTCTGACAGTATCCTCCCCCTAAACCAACTATACAAATGTGACACTTTTAACCCACCACTTGGCCCACAAGAGATCGTCCCTTCTGACAGTATCCTCCCCTAAACCAACTATACAAATGTGATACTTTTAACCCACCACTTGGGCCACAAGAGATCGTAACCTCTGACAGTATCCTCCCCCTAAACCAACTATACAAATGTGACACTTTTAACCCACCACTTGGCCCACAAGAGATCGTAACCTCTGACAGTATCCTCCCCCTAAACCAACTATACAAATGTGACACTTTTAACCCACCACTTGGCCCACAAGAGATCGTAACCTCTGACAGTATCCTCCCCCTAAACCAACTATACAAATGTGACACTTTTAACCCACCACTTGGCCCACAAGAGATCGTAACCTCTGACAGTATCCTTCCCCTAAACCAACTATACAAATGTGACATTTATAACCCCCCACTTGTCCCACAAGAGATCATAACCTCTGACAGTATCCTCCCCCTAAACCAACTATACAAATGTGACACTTTTAACCCACCACTTGGGCCACAAGAGATCGTAACCTCTGACAGTATCCTCCCCCTAAACCAACTATACAAATGTGACACTTTTAACCCACCACTTGGCCCACAAGAGATCGTAACCTCTGACAGTATCCTTCCCCTATCCAAACTTATACAACTATACAAATATTACACTCTAGAATCACCTGTTTCACCTACTTTAGAACAATGCTCCTGCCAGTCTCCCTCCCTTATCCAAATGTGACACTTTGATCCAGCTTTTGGCTTACATAAGAACTTCTCTTCTGACAGTCTTCCTCCCCTTATACAAATGTGACACTGCACCCCGCACTTGGCCCAAATGAGAACGTCTCTTGTAACAGTTTTCCTCCCTCTATACAAATGAAATTTTACAAATAACTGATGTTATTCTTTCTCCCCTGTACACTTTTGACACAGGGTACACAAGGCTTGCAAACAGAACCAATGGACAACCTTTAGATACGTATAAAAATGTACGATGCTCCATATTATGTAGCTTTCATGTAGTTCCTACGACAAGTAAGCCTACCATGTATTTTTAATATTGTATGCACACCATGGATTTGATGGTCATCTGTATAGCTTTCAACTGGTCGTTACAAACTTAATACATTGTGTTTATTATTTTTTTAATATTTATTTTTCAGTTTATTCATTCAATGTGGTAAATTATTTAACCATATTACTAATAGTACTAATAGAAAAGATTATTCTAGTAAAAAAGAAAGTATTATTTTCAAAATTGCGATACAGTCATATAGCCTATGACCAGTTTTGTGAAATATCCTTTCATAAGCAAAGTCTATATTTAAGATTCGTTGACCTTTCTAATCACCCCAACTGACCAACCTTCAGGGCACAAAAAGGGGTGCCCAACACCCAATCAAAATCCAGCTGTTCATGTAGATCGCGGAAGATTATAATTCATGGGTAGACACAAAACTGACCCCACTTTCCCGACTCGACAAAAACGCAAAAAGTGAGAGTCAATCAAGTATATAGTGGATTAGGTTTTTGTGAGGGGGAGTCGCGTGGCGAATGAGGTGGCAGGCGGTGCGATGGTGCGGGGCTCATACTAGCGGCACGAGCGTGCAGGACTAGGGATGGCAACGGTATATCGGAAATATCGATAAATACGTTTTGATATAACGATTTATTAGTATCGATATTTTCTTTCGATAATATTGGCCATATCAATATTTTGGTCCGATATATCATATCACTAAATATTGACGTAATTCTCCCTACTCAAAATCATCACGATTCAAATAAACACATTTAAATTTGCCTCTTATGCCTACAAAATATGCATTGATATAGTAAAGTAACTTTAATACGTTCTTCTACGTGAGATTAACGCACGTAAATGTAGTTTATTGTAGACCAGTGGGTGGAACGGGTGATGATCCTATACGAATGTTATTACATTATTCTTTTATAATTAACATAATAATTAAATGTGTATTCTTATTTCTAATTTTTTTCTCTCAACCTCACAGACCAAAACTTTTTTCGTATAGATAAATATATTTAATCTTTACATTCAATAGGATATTCTAAATAGTGACAGCAAAACATTTTTTTTTTGTCATGACATTAGAGTTAGTGATAATTTATACAGATAAATCATTTAAAATTCGATATATCGGTTACTTGATGTATCGATGTTTTTCTTTCGGTATTATCGTTAGATCGATATTTGGTTAGCGATATATCGCTAGTTCGATATATCGATACGTTGAAAATATTTGCCATCCATACTAGCGACATGAGCGTGCAGGAAATAGAACTTATATAACGTTTTTTTAAAGGATAATAGGAGATATTTATTAAAATGTGCTTGGTTTTTAGCTATAGAACCCGTAACATAAACCCGACTCTGCCTGCTTGCAAGGTGAGTAAGGGTGCGGAGGATGCGCGAGGATAAATCAATGCCGGTCAGAAAACATTAGTTATTTTTTACTGACAAGCTCCGGCTGAATAGGGACAATAAGAAACATATACACTCGCTTAGCCTTAGTATGAAGTTGGCTAGTAGTGACCGAGCCAGAGCAGAATTTATAATACAGTTAGAATAAAACTTGTACAGACGCTCTGAAGAAATGATACAACTATTCCAGAATATCTCTCCAATTTGAGTCGTATTATGAGAAAAAATAATTGAATATAGCTTAAACCAATCTCGAAAGTAAACATTTCGAGTAAATTAAACGAGTATCCGAACAATCGATTGCTGAAGTGTTCACACGTGGGGGCAATCGATCTCAATAACATTATTTACAGGAAGATCGATGTTGGAACACTTTCCGGTATGAAGACATTCGGTTGTCTCTAAGGGTTGAAGCCCTCGACGTCACTTACTACCCTTCATCACTTACAGAGTCATGTTAACATTCACGTTAAGTGACGATCCACGTGCGGCTCTGACGTCAACAATCTCGTGCCACCCAAGGGTCGTCTTTGGAAACAAATTAGGTTAAGTGAAAGTGTGGCAGTTTGGACAAGAACGTGAATACTTAGTGGTTAAAAACACCAATAAACTTGTAATTATTTAAGGGTTGAAAATATATTTTTCAAATGCAGGATAAGATGGTAAAATAAATCTACAGACAATGGGAGTTTTAAAACTGCCGAAACGTTGTGTTTGTTTTTAAATACACTTGAAGTCTCCAGCTAATTTACCAATATCGTAAAACCACCAGTTTGGTTCGTAAGAATTAAATAGGGGTTTTTAATGTAGATGCCATACAACATTTGACTGTAATAACATGAAAGTACAGTAATCATACAATATATCTTTGGCTGGAAGATCCAGTGGCCGAGCGGTTTAAGGCGTCAGGACTTGGAGTACAGTATGTGATAGAGATGGAGCAGGTTCGAATCCTGGCCTTGACTGACAGTTTTATCAGTAATATTCCCCTTGTACTGAACAGTTTCTCACCTTACTCTGTTTGAGTTCCCCACACAAATCAATAGTCTATGGGAAATTGGTAGATTAAGGTTATTAAGGAGTTCTCTAAAGGGACTCTCCTTAAAAATAACTCACTTAAAGGTTTCTAAAGTGTCCTCATAAAAAAATTTAAAAAACACCCAAGAGTCTCATAAAAAACACCCTTCGTACGAGTCTCCCTAAACATTAAATCTTTAAACATTTTTACATGATTGTATTGCTGGCACTAGCAGCGTACTGTTGTAATCCAGTTAATTGGGAGCTAAGTATTGTTGAGATTGTAGACGACAAGTTCTCAATCCTCTAATACAGCGTAGTCCACTCAATGGTTGCCATCGGCTTGGACACTACCGAAGAAGTCCAGGATGTCTCTATGTGGTGTTTGTCTAGGAGGGAGAACTGAGTTTCAGGCTTGTCAGGTAGTCGAATATTAAACCAAACGGTGTTGTTCGGATTCCACGTGAAGATGAAGAGGTCTAATGGACACGACAGAAGAAGTTCGGGATGTCTCTGTGGGGTGTTTGTCTAGGATGGAAAACTGAGTTTCAGGTTTGTCAGGTAGTCAAATATTAAACCAAACGGTGTGGTATGGATTCCACGTAAACGTGAACATGTGTAATGAAATTGTCCTTTCTAAGGATTATCTGTCATTGTTAATAACTAGACTACACTCACTCATTCATCCACAATCATTAGACTCATTCTAAATTCATATTAATCTTGTCTCAAATAAAAATATTCAAAATTTGTTTACCTTTTCTTAAATTTTATATAGTCTATTTTTATGTAACTTTAATATGTAAGTAAGTATTTAAACACATTTATTTTACACCCATTCTATAATTAATCCTACTTTACACACCCCATGCGTGCCCTCATGGGAACATACACCCTTCCTACGGAAATATATATAAAGACCTAGTATGATTTATATTGTTAACGATTTTTTTAGGAGGGTATAGTGAAAAACTTAACAATAATAGTAATAATAATAAATACTTTTTAGACAGTTAAAACTAACTCTTCATAACAGGATTTCGTACAGTTAATGACAATTAATTGTTCAGTTACGGCATCAATTAGAAGACAACCGGCCCAATCAATGGTGCCAATCTACAAGAAAGAAAGTGAAATTAATTATGGCCCCAGGATTGCCAACCTGAGAGTGAGATACTCCGTTAATCCCCCAGCTGTTCTGTGTTCGCGCCTATGTAGGGCATCGCGCTGGCGTATCACCTGGACCCGCGCGTGCCGTCCATGTGGCGGAGTTATCCCGCTGGTTCATCTGCCTACCGGTAGCCCGTCTAGACCGCTTCTGCACGCGTCCCCAACACCTGTGCAAATAATTTTCTCCGGCCGGTCGCCTTCGCGATTGTCCAGAGGAAAATAACGGACTTGGCCATCCCTTTTTTATAAAATTGTACAAGATGCTACGGTAAGAGAAACTTTTACAAAACCTTGAAAAGAGTTAACAATAAATAGGGTAGTGTTGTAATCCTGCTACTTAGACGCTACGTGTTTTCATGATGGAGGTGATATGCTACCGACTCCGTAACCAATCAATGATCATCTTCATGGGCTCTACTAGTTAGGTATGAGTGATGGATACTAATTTGTAGTTGTAATAAAATAAAGAGCCGAGCTTAACCTTTTCAACACTGCGAATACTGGGGAGAACCGGTATAGTACAAGGTAAATATTACTGATAAATACTTCCAGGCCAGGCCGGATTCAAACCTGTACTATCTCTAACTCAGGTTCACCGCTCTAAGTCTTAGACCGCTCGGCCACCGTCCCTTCAAAATTTTCCTTTTTTTAAGGGTAAGGCCCTTTCTAAGGATTAACCCAGTTATAAGCAGACTACACATGTATTCTACTTACATGTCCATAGGGTTTCCTATAACTACTTTGCCTACTTGATACAGAGCCCTCTCCACCAGCTTCTGTCGTCCTATCCTTTCTCTTCCACTAGTCTCGCCTGTCTCCTTCTCTTCTCTCAACACTTTCCTTTCCTCCATTTCCATGAACTCTTCTTGGTACCCAAAGTCACCCATCGTTTTCAACTGTCCGAGCAACCTCAGTCCATCCCTCCCATTTTTCCATTACTGCCCCCCCCCACCTACTCTCATGTAATCGTTCATGTTTACCTTAAATTAGACAAGTCGTGCCATCATCTCATTTTTGAACCTTCAATGCTGATTCAAAACATTTTCAAAAGTGGCGTAGTTTTTACCCCTCCCCCTCCCCCCATTTCAAAGCTAAGGGTTCTCAGATAGATCTCAATCTGAGAAAAAAAAATTGAAAAGGATCAGCTTATAACGTAGGGCCGATCATTTGTCATTGGGATATTAATAACACTCTAAGGAATATTCGGCATTAGCTTGTAACAAAGACTACATTCACTCATAGACACTCATCCGTAACTTATATTCGCTCATATCTTAATGATTTGTGTCTTAAGAATAAACAAATATTTTTGTTAATGTTTAAGGTATTTTAAATCTTGAAGTCACAGATTTTTGGAACATGAATTCTGACGAAAAATCACAGATTTATAGTAAATATGGACTAATCTATGTAGTATTTCATTCAAACGTGATAATTTGAAAAAAGGAAGAAATGAAATATTTTGTTAAACTTAGCAAGTATTGTTTATATTCCAAATTGAATGTGACCGCGTATAAGATAGCATGTTTGAATAGAATGTCTTGTAAATCATATTTTAAGTTTATTTTCAAAATATATTATATTATACGATAGTTTTTGGTAATACCATAAAAAGGTACAACAAAAAACATGGTAACCCACTGAGTGTTTTAGGTGTTTTGGTATGTTCAGATGTTCGTAAATTGAGACGTATTCACGTGAGTATGGGATATTGTGTAAGGACCTATTAGCAGCGGGAGCTATATAAGTAATTCGGATGAGGGGCCTAGTAATAAATATTTATATATATAAAAAACAATATTAAAAGATTTACAATCTTTAAACATGTATGTAGTAGCTTCTACTTGGTTAAAGCAATTTGAAGAAGAAAAACATGATAAGAAATTCTGTCTAATCTCACTTTTCTATTGATTTTTCATATTTTTTCCATATATATATATATATCTTTAAACTAAGCCTAGTTAAGCTTTATTTGAAGCTTTGATACCCTAATTTATTGTACTGTAAGCACAGAGAAGTAATAAACGGAGATTTAACATCCAATAATGAGCTGAATGTATTTCGAGAAGTTAATTCTCCAGTTTATCATGTGATGACAGAACCAACACCTTGTCAGTCCCTCCCTTATTTCCTCCAAATCCTTAAGGATAAGCTTAGTAATTACTACTACAGATGTATAAATATGTACGTTAGCTGTAATCTATGTATAACTGCTTCTGAGGCGTTCTCTGCGGCCATAAGAAAGCGACCTCTGTATCTTTTGTCTCTGTAGCGTAAGACAGTATTACTCATTTAGTCACTACATGGGAACTAGCAATGTCTTAACTAGCTCCCTCTTAGTTAAATTCAGTTAGTTAGATTCTTTAACTAACTGAATTAAGTTTTTTTTTTTTTTTGTTAATCAAGAATTTTAAAAACCCACTTAGCCTATAACGTTATGCGTGATTTATTGGTTAACTTTACTATTGTGAAAAACGATGTGCACACTACAATTATGTATACATCTATTTTACATTAATGTCAATACACAAATACTTATTTCAGTACATGGGAAATATAGTGGAAGGCCAATAAGAATGTGTAGAAATAAATGAATATTAAATATTGGTAATAAGAGTATTTGCAGATGAATACGTTATATTGAAAAATTCTGTGCGTAGATAAGCTTAAAAATAATAACGAGTCTTCAGATAATTAAATTCTGAAAATATGAACCACTGTAAAACAAAATAGAAAAAGTAATTTGAACAAAAATATGAATTGACATAAACATATTTCCTATTTAATTTGTTTTAATATAAGAGAAAATTTAGGTTAAAAAATGTAGATATTGAATAACAAATAATATAAAAAATACATTTTAATCGTCGAGCTTAAGGGATTCATGAGCCCTGTACGTAAAGTTGCATGAACTATGTAAATATTTATTTGATATTTTGAACATTTTACAGTAACTACATTGTTTGGACCTTTTCCGTTAATTCACAACCACTACTTTGATTAGGTTATGTTAGATTTAGTTTGGTTATGTTAGGTTAACCTAAGTTATGGTTATGGTAGTTAATTAATGGAAAAGATGACATTGTTTTTCGTGTTAGTTATTTTTTATTAAAATATACATTAAATCATATACGTACAATCTTATATGTGCCAAAATTAAGAATAAGCAGTCAATGGTTTAAGCTTATTTTTTCAAAAATAAAATAGTGCAGGATATGTGTATGGAGGAGATAAAATCGATAAGAATAATTACAGACATATTATTCTGTTTTACCAAATACTAAGTAATGTATTTAGGTGGGTTTGTACACTGTATGAGATGTAAGTATGGAAGCCCTACGCTCTAAGCAGGTTAACGCCTTCAATTAAGTCACTAGCAAAACGGGTACTGCATTCAAATTGCGTTTGTTCATTGCAGGCTTTATCTAATAAATCACGAATATAAACGACAAAAACAACACGGCTATACAAATCTTGTTGGGTCTTTGTGATTCATGCTTATCACATAAATAAGCATAATAATATTTGTGATGACTGATTATAAAATTTCGTTTGATATCTATAAATAGCCAAAGAAATGAAAATAAAATTTAGAAAATGAATGAAGGTTGAAAACTCAAATAGTCAATTGGTTACGATTTCACGTATAAGTTATAAATTGTGAGCTATATTTTCTTTTAAAAAATAAATATTTCCTTAAAATAATATTTATTGTGATTCACATTTAGTTTTTTTATACTGCCCAACAACTTCGAAACAGCTAATTGAACGTCAAATGAGACGATAATATGAAAATATACTTCAGGTCTTTGTGAGAACTGCGACCGGGCGTGTTCAACCGTTGGTGTATAATAATTGACAAGTCTTTAGGAGCATCGGTGGTGGCGGCAGGTGAGCGAAAGGGAAAGCCAAGGAGGCCTGCTAGAGAGCACCTGCCGGCCGGCGCATGCGGGCTGAGTCTTACACCTGACATAACGGTCGAAACGACAATCGCGGGAAATGGAAAATCCGAAACGTCTTGGAACTTGGTAGTTTTGGGAATGTACGTTAGTTTATCAGTGATGAGATTTTGAAGGAAGGGGAAATACGATTGCTTATTATAGACCGATTTCATTAATAACCACGAATGTTTTAAAAGTGGCAGGAAATGTTTTTTTTTAATAACAACACTAATAGTTCCGGAAATACTGATGGTCTATTCGTGATAAGGCTTAGAAGAAAGAAATGGAGAAAATAATATTGATTATTATAGACAACTACATTGTTTTGAAAAATAGCAAAAAACTTTATTTCCTTAATAATGAGACTATTCTGAATAGTTCTAGAAATATTGATGGTTTATTTGTGCTAAGCTTTAGAAGAAAGAGTTGGACAAAAATGATGTTGATCATTATAGGCCGATTTCACTAACCACGCTGTTTTGAAAATCAAGAGAAATTTTCACACCATAGCAATCGCGCTTCATAACATTGTATCAAATTTGATATTGAAGTATAATTGTTAAATATTCGAACTGTTCTTTAGCATTTTCGGAAGCCATATTTTGAGATTGTATAATGTAGTAAAAGAGGTCGTAAGTATCAAATCATTCAACAAAGAAACAATGCTAGGTATTGAAAAGAAAGTGGGAAAATAGGTTTGTTTATTATGTACAGGTTTCATTATCGCACTGTTTCAAAAACATAAAAACACCGCTTTCCTCCCATAAACGTAACGAATGTTGATATTCTTGAAAGATCGGTGGCTTATTGATGATGGGATGTTGAAGAAAGAAGTGTGAAACCAACATTGTTTATAATTATTGTGTAGAAATTATAAGTTGATTCAGAACTATGAAACAAACCAAATGCTTATTGGAGAGGGGATACACGGGAACCTTAACTACAGTACTTAAAATACGGCTATTATGTATTTAAATAAAAAAAGTTACTTTAA
Source organism: Stictocephala bisonia (assembly GCA_035578905.1). Lineage (NCBI taxonomy): Eukaryota > Metazoa > Arthropoda > Insecta > Hemiptera > Membracidae > Stictocephala > Stictocephala bisonia. The sequence continues at coordinate 270,763 of JAQJVL010000145.1, forward strand.
TTAAATACGCAATTCTTTAAGTGTCACAAAACATTACTATCATGCCACACCCACTCTCGTCATTGACATAAAAGCGTCACTATTGTATTTGTATATTTTCCGTTAATTCACTACCGTAACCATAACTTAAGTTAACCTAACATAACCAAACCAGAACTAACATAACCTAGCTAAACCCAACCAAATCTAACATGACATAACCAAACTTAACATAACCTAACCAAACCAAACATAACATAACATAACCAAACTTAACATAACATAACATAACCTAGACAAACCTAACATAACCTAAAAAGTAGTGGTAGTGAATTAACGGAAAAGGTCCCTCAATTATATATGTATTTGTTTACAATACTATTGATATACTCTAGAAATTCCGTCTAAAAAGAGTTAAAGATCGTCTTATTTTACCAGGCAAAGTTAGGACTAAGAAGCCCTCTCCAACATTTAACCTGGGGACCAACGGCTTAATGGTGACTTCCGAACTACCACTAGTGACCGGGCAGGCGGGCTGCGTGCAAGGACGAGATCGCTAGGACGGTCACCCATCCACTGGACAGCCACGCTCGATGTTGCGATAACGTCGGAACCCTCCTCAAGGCAACTGGCGGCTGCTTATATACGGTTATATATAGTGTACTTGTTATTTTAATTGTTGCAAGTCTTCAGTAAAACCATTTCCCTCGTTGTTATACAAAGAACTTACACAGTATAACCATTCTTCTCTGGATACGAACCAAATTTTTGAAAATCCGTTCTTTATTAAAGTAGATTTAAGTTTGGAAAGGTTTATCGGTTTATGTTCACATATATGCCTACGCAAAATCAAAGAACGTCAGGAAAATTACGCCAAAGACGTTCGAAGACGCATAACTCATGCAACCTGTTGCTCCCTGAACTTAAAAACTAATAAAAGAAAAAAACACCTGCGTTTCGGAAAACATAAGAATTTGTTCATTTTAGTACTGTCATAAACTAAACAAACAAATAAAAGTTAATAGAATTCCTATGAGCCGAGGGATGTTGTAACGGTTAGCATCACCTAAGGGCAGGTGTCCAAGGGGATAAATATGAGCGACAAGAGGAGTGGGAGTCGATAAATCCAGGTACATCAGCTGATTGCCGAAAACAGATGTTCGCAGTTGTAGCACTTGCTGTAAATCAGCGCAAAGGATTGGAGCGGTTTTTTTTTCTAAATAAACGGAGGCGCGTGCGACAACCCACCTGCCCTGCAGCTGTTCATTGATAGCTCTGACTGGAGGTGCGGTTACCGCACAGTGGTTACAACTTCCTCAAAGCAACTTTAACGTCTCTAGAAAAACCGTTCAAGTTCCTTTATCCTGTCTTAAAAGGTGATTAAGTAGATGATGGCGTACATCGATAAATTACATAACCTTTTCTGTGTCCGGAGTTCCGATAGACAGATGTGGATCCAGAAACTCCGGTTGAAATTTTACTTCCGGTACTTAAAATCAGTTTTTTATCACATTAATGTGAATATGAATTCTAATTCGTAATTGACTTATTTCGGACACAAGCAGCTTTAAGATTATTCGATATGAAGGTAGTAAAAACTTGCTTATGAAAGTGTAACAATAAATATTTAGTTTCAGTTTTTTTTTATATTTTTTATTGGCTAGAAGGATACTGGTAGCCTGTACATCACCTAGCAGTATCTCCGGAGTTTTTATTGACTAGAAGGATACTGGTAGCCTGTACATCACCTAGCAGTATCTCCGGAGTTTTTATTGACTAGAAGGATACTGGTAGCCTGTACATCACCTAGCAGTATCTCCGGAGTTTTTATTGACTAGAAGGATAATGGTAGCCTGTACATCACCTAGCAGTATCTCCGGAGTTTTTATTGACTAGAAGGATACTGGTAGCCTGTACATCACCTAGCAGTATCTCCGGATTTTTTATTGACTAGAAGGATACTGGTAGCCTGTACATCACCTAGCAGTATCTCCGGAGTTTTTATTGACTAGAAGGATACTGGTAGCCTGTACATCACCTAGCAGTATCTCCGGAGTTTTTATTGACTAGAAGGATACTGGTAGCCTGTACATCACCTAGCAGTATCTCCGGAGTTTTTATTGACTAGAAGGATAATGGTAGCCTGTACATCACCTAGCAGTATCTCCGGAGTTTTTATTGACTAGAAGGATACTGGTAGCCTGTACATCACCTAGCAGTATCTCCGGATTTTTTATTGACTAGAAGGATACTGGTAGCCTGTACATCACCTAGCAGTATCTCCGGAGTTTTTATTGACTAGAAGGATACTGGTAGCCTGTACATCACCTAGCAGTATCTCCGGAGTTTTTATTGACTAGAAGGATACTGGTATCCGGTACATCACCTAGCAGTATCTCCGGAGTTTTTATTGACTAGAAGGATACTGGTAGCCGGTACATCACCTAGCAGTATCTCCGGAGTTTTTATTGACTAGAAGGATACTGGTAGCCTGTACATCACCTAGCAGTATCTCCGGAGTTTTTATTGACTAGAAGGATACTGGTAGCCGGTACATCACCTAGCAGTATCTCCGGAGTTTTTATTGACTAGAAGGATACTGGTAGCCGGTACATCACCTAGCAGTATCTCCGGAGTTTTTATTGACTAGAAGGATATTGGTAGCCGGTACATCACCTAGCAGTATCTCCGGAGTTTTTATTGACTAGAAGGATATTGGTAGCCGGTACATCACCTAGCAGTATCTCCGGAGTTTTTATTGACTAGAAGGATACTGATAGCCGGTACATCACCTAGCAGTATCTCCGGAGTTTTTATTAATCCCCCTACACCCCGGACCTTCCCGGATGATAAAAATTGCACATTTCTTGTATAATTTGAGGGAAATGAAATTCTATTCAACTCCATCCTATGACAACCTATTCACTCCCATACCATTCTAATTGGGAAGTTATCACCTTAGTAGTGAATCGTAGTTTTTACATTATGTACAAATAACCCCTTCCTCCCCCGGTGTAAAACCACCCCCAGCCAACGTGGTACTTAAGGGCCAATTCTTGGATTATTATTATTATTATCAATAAGGAAAATTTTAAAAAGTTTAAAAAACTTTTAATAGACAGGATATTTATAAATGTATAATTTTTTCCTTCATTGAAAATATACCTATATTATTTTTCTGTAACGCGACCAGCTACTCATTCTTAGCCAGTGTAATCCAAAATGGTGTTTTTTTTCATGTTGATTGTTAAGAGTGGGGTGAAAATTCATTATTCATATACTCTTACTTTCCATTTTTGACATATGAACAGTTTCAGGATGTTTATTGTGGAATTAACTGTTTATTAAAAATATGTAATACAGAACAAAACTACTATTTATTCGAACCAGTTTATATAAAAGAAGATATTCTGTTTGACTGATTCATTAATCGCCATAAAATAACATGCAAGACAGGGATATGACTTAAGGTACATCTTGGATGAAAGAGGCGCAGAAAACAAGTATTTTTATGGACACCAATAATAGTTTAAATAGCAAACTTTTAAATTGAATTAATTACACAAATAATTATTTACAATTAATAGTAACTTAAAAAATAGAGACATTTTTATGAAGTCTTAGTTAAGTAATGAATTACTATTCAAATTTATAATTACAAAATTAATTTGAAAAACAACAACAAAAATAATCATGATAAGGCATGAATTAAAGAATTTCACAGTCAAGGAAACCTCCTGGTTTCAAAAAAATAAATAAATAAATAACTAAACTTTAGGTTATATAGTCTTTAGCTCTATAATATACGAAAGAATCAATCAACGAAATAACAATAGCCGAGGATGTAAAAAGATAAGAACAAATCAAAGTAAAATATAGTAACAATGAATACTCTAAATAACGGCGACAAAGTTCAGAATAACAAAGTGTATTAGTAAAATGTTTAAATTTGAATGTAATATAACAATAAATAATAATTATCTAAAACAAGTTTTTTTTTAAATATAAACTGTCCATATAAACTGTTACATTTTATTTTTCGTAAACGAACAAAAATCATATTTAGTTTGGAAACTCTGTCCCAAACGAGTCTCATGCCAAGTTACTATCTTTTAAGAATAAATTTATAGGAATTAGTTTTCATAGTATTATTGACTTTGTTAAATTATAACAATGAAACTTAACTTAGATTTGATATTTATAGGAATTAGTTTTCATAGTATTATTGACTTTGTTAAATTATAACAATGAAACTTAACTTAGATTTGAAATTTATAGGAATTAGTTTTCATAGTATTATTGACTTTGTTAAATTATAACAATGAAACTTAACTTAGATTTTATATTTATAGGAATTAGTTTTCATAGTATTATTGACTTTGTTAAATCAAAACTACTAAAATTCTTAATTCTAATTAATTCTTAATTCTTATTCTTTATTAATTAATTCTCAATTCTTAATTCTTCTTAATTCTTAATTACTAAAATTCTTAACTTAGATTTGATATTTATCATTAACCAATACATGATCATGATCATGATAAATTGTATGGTTCTCGTCTATATTGTTATAACTAACTTAACTTATAAGTTCATATGCAGTTATGTAAGTTCCAATTACAGGTGAACTTTATTCAACGTGCGAAGTACTGCCTGGCCGCTCATTTGAGAATTAGATCCTTGGACTTCTGAATCCGAAGCTTTTTTGTTTATATATATTCCAGTAACACCAGCAGTTCTTATTCCATAAGAATGTTATCTATTCCATATTCATACAAATTATTTCATTATATTTTTAAAATAAAATTCTATTTCAATTGACGTATTATTTAAATATATTACATGTCAGTTATGAATACTCATCATAATTATTATAAACTAGTAAGACGATTATGAGGGGCGAGTTAGTGAGAGGGTGTGGATGAACGAGTGGTGGTCGACTGATCCTCAGAAAGAACTATTAAGGCATTTGATGATGAAGACAAATCCTAATAATGAAAAAAATTTCCTTGTTTTTTAAGTCAATGTTGAGTGGGTTTTATCTATAAAAGGTTTGATACTCTTAAAATAGTTTGAGTAGAAATAGGGGTAGGGAATATTAAAAAAATGTGAACTCAAATCGTATGTATAGTAAACCAAAATAATACAAATGAAACTCAATTCAAGACATGCTTTTAGGTTATGTTGAGCACGCTGAGTATTTATCAAACAAAGACATTTAATTTTTTTATTTCATTTTTATGGGTTGTGGCCCTTTTCTGAACAAACCCTGACAGAGTGTTAGAATAAGTAATTGTGATAAAACTGGAATCTAACTTAGAGTAATGTAACATTTATTCTTTGTTCACCATTAAAACGCCGATCGTAGAGATGAGGGCGAATATGAGGAGGGGATGAGTGTGATGAATGTAGATGAACGATGTAGTCATTGCTACTAACCGAGGTCGACTGTTCCATAGAAATAGCTTATTAATGCCCAATAGCCAGGACAACTAAACAGCTTCCAGCTGTACGTGGAGTCGGAACAACGTAAATATACAACAATATTGTATTTATTAGTGTATATAAATTGCTTATTTATATGATTATTAAATTTTTGATTTTTAATTTGTAATTTTCTTGATACATCTTAGTTAAAATATATATATATATATAAATATATATATATATATATATATTAATATTTGTTATACTTTTTATACCTTTTGAAATATTGTTGTTGTGTATTTGACTTCAATATTCGAACCCAAAAATACAAACGAAGAATTAGAAGATTGCATTTCAAGCAAGCAGTGTTTGCTTGCATTGTGAATATATTTCTTTTTGTCTTTCTAAGGCAGTGAATTTGTTTTACTGATAGTTCTAACGCTATTACAGGACAACGTCCAAACCTATAAAGCTAAATTTATTTAACTATCCGGGATTTGAACCCAAGAACTCTGCACTGAAGTCAGTAGTACTAACTAGGAGACCCTATTTTTTTGATTTTTATATATAACTCTACTCATCAGTTTATATGGGCCTCTGCAGGTATGAGCGTGAACTTTATTCAACGAGTGAAGTACCGACCGTTGGCTCAGTTGAGGATTCGAACCTTGGGCATTGCCTTCCGCCGTTCGAAATCTATACATGTTTGTATGATATGTTAGTGGAAATACGTATTATTAAATAACTTAACCAATAATTTATAGTAAGTTGAAGTTGTCTATTGCTCATGTTTGCATACTTAATGACAATATTTCGACCTTTTCCGTTAATTCACAACCACTACTTTGGTTAGGTTATGTTAGGTTTGGTTAGGTTATAATGGTGAATTAACGGAAGATATCCCAATATTTTATTTATTCATTCAATAGTAGTTTACGAAAGGTTAAAGTCAACAGAAAACATCGTTATATTCCAACCAATAAACCAACGATATTAGGACGATTTCTCCTCCTCTCCACCCTCTAGGTATGACCCTGGTCAGTTTCTGATGTTCTTGTTCTTCTTCTGACAATAGTCCTTGTTGACCTCCGCAGGTGGCAGACAAGCACCTGCATCAAGGATAACGTCACTTCCTCCAAGAAGGATTCCTGAACAAGGATATTACTGGGGGAGGGGGTGTTATATAAATGATCAATTTTCATTCAAATTAGGTGACACACTTACGTGAACCGCTTGTCTTCAAAAACTTTTAATAATATAAAATAACCTCCTTTGAAAATACTTGAACAAAATACAACGATTTATAAATTATGTAAGAGTAATTTAAAAAGTATAAATACGAGTGTTATTATTGGTATTTGTGGCATATTTGAAACTTAAATATTGTATCTCGCAATGATGTTATCCTACTGTTTTGTAGTAACTTTGTAACAAGACTTGTTCAAAAACAAACTGTCTCTTCTGAGACGACTCGTAAGGAACTGGTCCTTGGTAGTCTTATGGAATATCTATCCTGGAATCGGCATGGAATGAACTGAATATATCTTAAATAACTATGGATGATTTACACTTTTTTAAATTAATTTTCGATTAAATTGAGGTCTAATTGAACAAATTCTTGTAATTCTACAATTTTTTTTTATTTCAAAAAATGCTTTTCACCAATTATGACATCATCATTTTACAATAATATTTGTAAAACACCATACAATAAAATACTTTATAGATAGATTATAATTTTAAATTATATAATAAAACTCAAAAAAATTATACTTCACTTATTATAAACATTGTTTGAAACTGTCTAATTTTATGTTAAGTTAATTTTTTATTAGCGGCATAAAAATTTTACTGACATTTTTGAGAAATTCACTTTTGGTTTTCTATAGACATAAATGCAATTTCTAGACAGTTTCTTGATTTATAATTAGGTTCAACAGTAAAAATTCTAGATTTTTCAATATTAATTTCGTAACTGTCTGGAATGTTCAGTAGATTAGTTGATATTATTAAATTTTTTAAATGTATAATTCTAAAATTGTACTTCGTCTAATTTTAGTACCTTTTTGAGGTTCGTTCAAAATAAGTATTGTTTCAATCACAATCAATTTTATAAATGAAAATTTTGGTGTTTTCACATAGAAAACAAAGAGACAGATGCTACATCCAATAGTGAGCTAAACGTGTGTCGAGTACTTATGTCTGCAGATGGCAGTGCTAGCACCTTATCTGTCCCTCCCTTACTCTCCCCAAATCCTTAGAACAGACGTAGTAATTATTACTAAAAATATATAAAGATGTACATTAGTTAAAGTCTATTTATGATTGCTACTTAAGTGTTCGCCTTAATTGCTGCAGCTTCATGAATTTTTAATTCGTATAATTTTTTGTCATATCCAATTGTTGAAACCATTTTTTATTTTTCACTTCTTGTCATATTCACCCTCTTACTACTTTTTATAATTTTTAATCTTGCTCTAGCTTATATTTTATTACGTAAACATGTAAATATTTGTTGTTATATTGTGTATTAATTGACGCAATTAAGCACATTTCCTGTTTTGAAATAAAGATTTTTTTTAATTATGATTATTATAATTTATTCAGAATATATCTTACTGTACAATTAATTACATTATATCACTATCTATCTATTATTAAATTGTTCGTATTAACTAATACAAAACTTGTCTCCTAGGTAGCAGCACTCGACAGTCCATCGATCTGAGAGATGGGAAGTTCAGCTGCCCTCCGCTAGATGTCATGACTATCTCAAATATTTGTTCAGTTTGAAATATCAAGAAATTTCTTCATAAAATAGTTTCAAACTTTAAAATTAGTAGAGAATTGCTATTATATCTTAATTAAGCCCCAGATATTTAAAAAAATGAATTAAACTATGTAAAAAATAATATATTTTACAATAATTTGTTGAAGAAATCTAAATTCCAGAAATATATACAAAGAATTCTTTTAATTATTACCTTTAACTGAATTTGGACATTATAGAAGTTGAAATACTTGAACAGTAGTAATTTAAAAAAATTATATATCTGTTATCGTTAAATTGAGTTAGTTCTACAATTAATTAACAGTACTCTTAATATATACATGTAATTAAAATTTAACTTCAAAAAGTTTTAATTTTTAAATATACATTTACATGTATGGAATAAAGGAGTCATACACGAACTACGTACATTTATAATTTTTATTGGCATAGCTGGAGACAAACTGGATGAGGCTTAGGTAGAGTTATGATATTTTAATTATTTTCAATTAGTGATTTCTAGTATAGATTAGTAAATTAGACAACTTACGATATAAATTACATTACGTAAATGTTTGGTTGTTATTTCCTTTTGCGTCAACAGGATCTGTATTTATATAAGATTCATTTACTATTACATCAACGAATTTTAAGTAGGCAAAAATAAATATAATAAGACTTAATATTAAAAGAAGAATATTAAATTCAGACAAAGAGTTTAAATAAATAAACAATATGATTTCTGGGAGACATTTTGAACTTTGTTTTTCACTACCGCACTTCCTCTAAACAAGTGGTACCTTATCCAAGATAATTTTTAATTACCAGAATCAAATATTAGGATACATTTTCTTCCCTTATTTTCTTATTTGATGAAACAACAGTTTGTTATATAACATGCATGGTGAATTATAGGATGTCCCATAATTTACGAAGAGAGCCGTAATTTATAAAAAAAACAAGACATTTTATCCTCCTATAAAGTTGGATTTGCTGCTTATCTATGAAATTATTGAAGTTTAAATACTCCTTTAAAAAAAGTCAATAACTCATACACATATAAGATGAGCTTATTTAGGCTGGGATCAATTGATAGATTGAACAATTTTAATAAGATTAGATCCTTCAAAAAATTTTTGAATAGTAATATCGAAATGTGATACTTAAAATCTGTTCTTACTAGGAAACCAATCACTGCATGTTAATTTTGAATAGTTTAAGTTAGAAAAAAACAATTTTATTCTGAAACGAAATAAATAAAAAATTGCAAAAACTATTTTACAGCTTTCCCGTTTCATATAAAACCTATATAAAATACATTTTCATGTGATTTTTGTATGAAAATACATTTTTAGCAGAATCTATTTGTCTAATTTTTCAAATATTGTTTCGAAAAAACTGGCAATCGACAGGTATCGATATCTTACAAATATATCGAAATGTATCAGGTGGTAAACAGGAGTATCGATTGGTTATCGATAAATGTGGTGATATTAGCTCCTAAGCAAATGCAATAAATGTAAATAGTATTTTAAAAACTTTTTTAAGTGAAATAAGGAAATAAACGACTAAAGTTGTAGCAGTAAAAACACCGGATTTAAATTGTAAATAAAAATTTCCGCTCTAAATTAACAAAGTAACATTCAATATTATTTACGTTCTCACCTGTAGGCTAGTAAGTAGTTGGCTCATTTATTTGACATACTCTTGCAGCTGAACGGGTTTTCTCATCGTGGTCTTGAAGGTCTGTAGACTATTGACGTATACAAACGACTTCAAATATCCCCAAAGTGAATACTTCAAGACCATTGAAGACCTCACAGACGTACTGGTAATGAATGACATTCATCCACAAGAGAACGTCAAAGTGATAGAACAAGTTGGCACCGTGCTGCAAGTACACATAGCATTTCACAAGTAGGTATAAGTAATGTATTTTAATATTTACATATTATTTTTAAAATTTATTTTGGAAATAAATGTTTTTACTTTTGCAATCCGGTGTTCTTATTGGAACACCCTTTGTCTAAAAAGAACTGCCAGTCTTTTAGACTTGGTGTTGAAAAATTCAAGTGTTACAACAATGATTTTTTGTTGTAACAAGCTATAAAAAATCTATTAATAAATGGCATGTTTTGTATTGTTTAATTCATTTTTTTAGTAATTGAAAAAGTGTTGCTTCCTTTATTGGAATTTCCTTTGTCAGTATATATCCGAACCGTTGGAAAAGTACTTAAAATGAAAGTTATAATTTTTAAAAGGTTTCATAAAATTTGGCTGTATGATTGTAATTTAATTTTTCTCCGTATAAAAATAGCTGTCCATATTTTTTTGTTTTTGGTTTTTTTTTTTTTTTTTTGTCAGAATAAGGGTCTTGAATTTTTATTTCGCTTAACTTAAAAATGGAAGAAGTGAATTAATCAAAGAATACTATCAACACGTGATCCGAATGGCCTAAACTGCTCTGGAAAAGGTTTTGCCAAAATTGTATGCAGACTAGATCTTATGTACAATAAACAAGCATGGAAGTACAATGAACTTCGATGTATCAATACTGCAACTGAAAATTCGAACAAATTTGAAGCGATCTATATTTTCGATCATTTTTTAGGTTTCACTATTCAAAGGGCCTTGTTTGGTGCTGAAAAACTGTCAAACTATAGGCCTAATCTTTTACTGGTGATTAGATTGTTATCTGGGGTTTTATTCAATATCTCCTCACCTATTGAAACACAACAACTGTCTCTGAAATGGGTCCTACAATGCCTATATTTTCACTAAAGATCATTTTAATTCCGTGAAAAACATGTTTTGAAAAAAAATGGGTAAAACCAAACATACAATTTGTAGAATTTATGACATATTTCAACGATTTAAAATATTTTTTCATTCGGCGTGTATTTTTTTCAATGAACCCCGTGAATTTGAAACCCACCTTTCTTCACGAAACAACTCAAATACTAGTTTGGGGGCCAATCACGCAAGACGGTCGTCTGTGATAACTAACACATAAAATTTGAGTGGGAAACCCGGTGCCCTATTTTAAAGCAAATTTTGAATTATTATTTTAGTTACGGGGGAGTATTATTTATGGATAAAAATAATTGTTTTACTATATCCAATAATATTTTATTTTTAAGTACATTTATCAAAATAATAACTAAAAATTGTTCTCTTTAAAATTGAATTTTTTTCGATTTCCGATAAAAATGTGTTTTACTGTGGCACTACATTATCTCCCCTGATAACTAATTATCAACATATTTGAAACAGAAAAATTAGATTGTTACAAGGCGAACATAAAGTGGATAATTACCGTTCAAACAGCATGTTGTCTTGTGACTTTGCCCTTGTATGCCCTGTAGAGGGTAGAGAGTAGAGCCAAGTGTTTACTCCCACACAGGTGACTCAGCCAGCTGCCAACCCCCTCCCCCAAATTAGAGCCGATACGATGCAGATTGGCTATTGACACCGAACAGTCCATCAGTCGTGGTCTATCGCTTTCATGGGCTATGGGGTGGGTAGAGGGTGGAAAGGACCTTACGCTACGACCTATAGATAAGGTTTTAGTAAATAACTTAACCAGCTTATAGACACTAATTGTTAATCTGTAAATATCTCCAAATCGTAAATGTTGAAAATTTCTTCCACTTAAAGATGTAAATTATATTTTAATTATTTAATTTTTCGTTGCAAACTTGCGACTGAAATAGTAATTATTATTTTCATTACATCAAATATTAAACCTAAAACTCCGGAGTTATTTTGTGGACACCCTGAGTTTGTTTACGATTATTTAACATTAAGTGTTGCTAATGTAGAATTTTCGGGAACTATCATGCAAAATATAGATATTATTTTCTATATTTTATTTTCACATGATGCAATAGCAGAAATACAATCCAATTAATTACAATGTAGTCTACAATTATGTATACAATTAAATTTTTTTTCCAAAATGGTGATTGCACTTTTTGTATTCTATTTTATTATCATTATTATTTTTTTGGCATTTCATCATACTAACCCAACACTTTTGTAATAACTCATATTCGGCATAAAATATCCACACAACACGTTGTCTCGGCGTTTCTTGTTTAAAGTTGGAATCTGAAGCAAAGAAACAAATTTGTGTGTTAAATGTTATTTATATATTTAATTCCATTAGAAAATCGGTCCCGTAAGGGGTTAGGTTAGGTTAGGTTACGTTAGTTTGATTAACTTCAGTTTCAAACTTAAGGGTGGAAAAAATATCAGGAGTGTACAATACTAAATATTTGTTTTGTTGTTTTTAGTAGTTATATAGTACAGTCAACCGATCACATACCGAGGCCGAAGCCGGACGGGTCACGATCCTAGCGACTGAAGGTGGTGGCATTCGAAGCGTGCAGGGGTGTCCCATTTCTAATATCATTCTTGGCATTTTTTAAGTCGTAATTTTACGAATCGTTACCACAGTGTATTAAACGCGATCGTTATGCGGTCGCCACTCAAGCACACTCGGCCCGACGTGTTGGTCAGTGTAAGTGGGTGGGTGGGGGGGTGTGATGGGTTGGGGGCGGTACATTAGGCTCCAGAGGACGATTGCCGAGTAAGCCAAACATTGCAAAATTATTCACTACACGATTCGCCATAGATTTATTAGGCTGCACCAATTATACCTACAGTACAGCCCCTGGATTAATAGAGCCGGGTGTTAGCCCCTCATCATTCTGCGAGATGACCACTTGGTCCTGTCATCATCATAAATGACGTCATCATAGTTCCCATTACTGTCGACGTAATATAAAGTTATTTTATTTGATATACTCTCAATATTGTTTAGTAATCTTAGTTTATAATTAAAATTTAATAATTAATTACTAGTTAGATTTATTAAACATAATGGATGTCTACAATCATCATCATTAACATATCATGATAACAAAACAAATTACAAATTTTTAGAGTTCACACTTTAAAAAGTTTGCTTAAAATCGCAATAGTGTATCTATTTTCTTAGTTTGAGTCTACTACAAACATTCGCAAATATTGATATTGTGCCCCTTGCTCCCATAAATATACCAATTACTTCTATAGATTTATTATATATTTTATTTGTACTACTGTAAATGTTACAGTTTCATCACACGCGCAATCTTATCTTGAATAACGACTTATGGCTGTGTATTTAAAATTTTGAATATAGTAAATATATAATTTATTTAATGAAGAGAATATTCCCTAAGTATGCTTTAATACACAGAAAACACATCTTTAGTTTGTTCCATTGATATGTAATTAAATAGATGTATTAAATTTAATTGATTTATTTATACTGTAATTTCCACTCTTACATTATTTAATTACTGATATTTATGATTTAAGTATTTGTATAAATATACAAAAAAGGAGTACGTTTCAAGCTTACATTTTTTAATATTTTTTTAAAAATTTATCGTCTTTTTAGGACAATTGTGACCAGTGCCCACTAAGATAGATTAAAAAAAGCATTTTTGGTTCATTTAAAAAATATATAAATGAAACTGTAACAATATTTAATTGTATATTAAAATTAAATCAAGTGATACAGTTAAAATCTTATCACAGGGATGTATAGACGATTGTCTAAAAATGGTCTAGTTTAAAATATTTAATTACTAATACAGTATTTATGATTTAATTATGTGTATATATTGTACTCCCAGGAATAAAGCTCTAATCTTTATTTGAATTTAACATTGGCTTTATGGAGAATAAAATCAATATGGCGGCAGCTTTAGTAAACTCTTAAAGATAAGAATGTTCTATAACAATGACATTTTGTAATTGTATCAGCTCTTTGACCAATGATTAACTAGGGAATAAAAACTTACACATCACATTGTTTAGATTCAGCTGTTACCTTTCAGTATATATTATGAACTGTGAAAGTTTGAATACAAATTTTACTGCTGTGATGTGAAGTTAAAAATTCAAAAAATACAAATAGCCTTAAACCTGATTAATCCTGTTTTTTATAAGTATTTTACAGGAAATTATATACAATGTTGAAAATTGAGGTAAGAGAAATTATCTAATTTCAACAAGGATTTTGAACCACATAATTCTGTGTAATACTTGTTTGGTAAAACTGATCCAGAGTACAAGTAAGGAATTTTTAATAAATAAAATATCCAAAAGTTTCTCATTTTCCCCTATTCTTAAAGAAGAATGTAAAAACCACTTAAAAGTTAAGTCGAGCATAATTCTATTTTTATTTTGGCGTTATGATGATAAAGTGGTAAAAAATGACACTATAAGCTTTTAAAATTAAATTCACAGTTTAAGAATGTTTGGGTGGGAATCAAACTGGTAACTCTTAGCAAAACACTGAATTTATAAGAGAATAATTGTTCAGAAAAATCAACTGTTCAGTGAAACAAATGTACTCGCATATAGGTATGTATGTAAGTTTATACGTATTTCAATCCAATAATATTCAAGAAATATCAAATAAAGAACACCTGGAGATATTTCGGGCCCCCTCCTGGCCAAATCACCACCATATGTAAATGGCGATCATGACCGAGCCCCATGCTGTTAGATTGGACATTGTAACATCTGTATTGATATTGCTAAAATCACCGTGGGGACTGGCGGAACACCGATCCAATCGTTCCGTTCCACCGTTCCTCGGCCATTATACAGGCTGTTCCCTGTTACGGCTATCAAACAACATTGGACTAGGAATAGTGGTGTTTCCCTCGTCTCTGAGGCGTCGTGAGTGTTTCTACGTGACCCATGTAAGTTGGTTACGGTTAACGTTTGTGTTAAGTAGCAGAAAAAGTCGCCATATTGGATTTATATCCGATAAGAGCGTGTTAAATTAGGTACAGCGCTGTGACTTAACGGATTGTCGGAAAATTATGATTTTTACATTGTTTGAAACAGCGTTAATTTGTAATTTTTGAGTGTTGTTTTGTATTTTCATTAAAAAAACTAAAACTCACTATTTTCATTTAATTACAAATAATCATTATTTTTTTGAAAATTAAGAAGCGGACCCACTAGTAACCTTTACGATTTTAAAAAAAGATTTAAAAAAAGAACTTGTTAAATTACATTGCTGTACGGCATTAAACATTACTCTTATTGTGATTATTGAAACTACTCACCGTTAGATAACAGCACACGTGTTTATCCAAAAAATAATAATAATATTTATTTATTTGTTTCAATTTACAATGATACAGTTTATTACAGTCAGCTTATAGAGTAACATTTACTCTAGTGCCATACAATACAATAACATAGTACGTACAATAGAAAGCTACTATAACTAAAAAAACTCATCAAATCATGTGACACCAGAACACCTGTCAAGATTACTATGTAATTCAATTTTGAATTTTATGAAATAAATAAATAATAAATAAAGCTCCCCTCAGGCAAAGCCTGAATACAGGATCAGTTTTACATAAATTTATTGGTAGTGTATTTATAAAAAAGTAAAAAATAAAATAATATATTAGGCTCTAAAATATAATATCAAATTTATAGTAATAGGAGTTTAGAGAAAAATAATTTAACTGTGTGTACTGATAAAAAAAACTCTTTAATTGGCAATAATACAAATAAAGCATTTAAACAATATCACCAAACTTAAAACTATTCCTCTTTCCTCACAAAATATGCTCTTAAAATTTTAAAAAGAAAAAATGTAAGCATTTCACTTATACACAATGGAAATAATACATACACTTTTATATGAATAAACAAAGCTACATAATAATACACTAGCTATACATAAGTGTCCTACTTACACTTACACATCTAAAGCACCCTTAATGCATTGCTTTAGTCTGTATTTTTGTTCTCTAGTCAATTATTGTACTATAAAAAAGGCGATATTAGTGTTGAGTGTTACCATTTACTATAAAATCTTACGTAATGCATTTATACTCGTACTGTTTCTGAAGCTGAGAGTGATCGATCCTTTCGAATCATCTTTAATCGAGCAACTTTTGCCAATCGCACTTCTTTCTCGTGCGAGAAATGTTTCAGAGATTCAGTGAGAGACGTGGACCTCCATCCATCACTCGATTCCCGGGTTTTCGGGAGAGGTTGGCGGGCGCGGGAAATCCTGCAGTGGTTTGGGCGCTAACTGTGGGATCCTCAAGGTGCGGCTCAATCCTTCCTAATGACGTCTTCTTCCCCCATCCCCCTTCCCCTAGAATCGATACTCCCTTATGTGAATTGTTCACACTTTGTTGTGAACTATAATAGTGACGATGATGTACATTTTTAGGCTGTGAATGTGGACAGTCATTATATTCAAGGCCTTACTTTGTTATTTCATGGAAAAACTCACCCTTACCATTTAATGTCCGACATTTTAGCTAAATTATGAGAGAAAACTAATTTGTAAATAAATTACATTGGACGTGCGTTCAGATCTTGTTACATGCTCGTAAAGTTGACCACAAGGTAAATTAATATATTACAAGATTTCCTCCAAAGTAAAATATTATTTAAAAAAAAATTTTTTTTAAACTTTGAACTATTTATTATACATTTGTTCGCATAACAAGTTAACGCCACGTAAAATAAATTTATTACAATGTAAGTGCAAAAATGTACAAATATTTAAGTGATTTTAGGGCTTAAAATATGTTTACTATCCTCAGACCAAAGGGATTAACAAAGGAATGAAAATCAATTTTCATCAATTGATCGATTTATTTGGCCAAAGAATAGAAATTAAATTTCCATTAAGAGATAAAAGAAACATACTAAACAGAAATTGAAAATTATATAAAAAAGTGGGAGAAATTTCAATTATTTTAAAACGTTTTAAGTTTTCTTTTACTCATACTAAAGTCATTCTGTATCCCGTTGCATCACGCTATGAGTCAGTTTTTAAGACTAACGAAACGTTTTTATATGACAAATTACAGCAAGCAATTCTGAAGACATTAAATTCACGAATAGAAATTTTGCATAATATGAATTAAAAGAATTTGATTAAAGCTTTATTACAGTATGTATCAATTTTCTAGATAGTGCAATGTTGTGTGGAATCGGGGAAACAAAGGGTACTTTGCCATCAGCACTTTGGAGAATTTGCCCATGATTTCTTTTAAGCTAGTTGCATTTTTTACCTTCAGTTTTGTCACTTAATATTTGTCAAAGCTTTACTAATAAAAATATACTTATTTTTAAAATTGAACGCACTATAAACAAACAGGTTAAACATGTTGTCCGACCGATTTTGAACTATTTCCCATGCAAATGTATTAGGGGAAGGATAACAGAGGACCACCAACAATTTTTAAAAAATGCGTCAATTTGGAGTATAAACTGTAGGGAGGCAGTCACTTGTTACTAGTGAATCCATTTTCTTTAATTTTGACCAATCATTTGTGTTTTCATAAAATCATAAACTAACAAATTAAAATTCAATATACATTATTTAACCGTAGAACAATATTTAATTAAAATTAAAAACTGGAATATACAGTAATTTTTACTCTCTTTCAAACTATGTAAAATCATAATTCACTAACAAATCGTTAACTGATAATGCTGTTCCACATTTAACATTATTTGCTCTTATGACAATAAATCCAATATGGGGACCATCTCGGAATGCTCTTAATATGTATGGTTGGTGGGGAGGCTTGGGAAGACGGTGCAGTCTCAAAATTTCCGTGTCCCACAATTTCCATGTCCCAAAATTTCCGAATTTCAGAAGAACCCTAATTAGGCCCACTTTCCAGGTAGCCGGTAATGTCATAATTTCCACGCCGGACCAACCCCATTATTGCCGCTCGACTACGCTCCCCTCACAAAGGGTATTACTAGTAAGTAGTTGATAGCAAGTAGACGTTTTAATCTAAGTTTAATAAATACACCCATTTATGTGCCAAAATATAAATAATTTTTATTAAAATTTGAGCTGAATGCTCTACTTCTACTAAACTCGCTTGCTTGATTTTACGTTAAAACTGTTGTGTGATTTTTCGTCAACGTGAAAGGCATGCAATATATCTTAATTATTTGTTGTCATAAAATTTTGCTTAATATCTCATTTTTAAGTTCTATACAATCCACATCTAAATGATTGGTCCTTTAATTTATTTGAAATTACTTTTTAATTGTGAGAATTAACTTGTCATATTTTGGGCATAGTAATAATGATTATAATCATTACAGGTCATAATCATTATTACCAGGTTATATTTTTAATAAATTTAGCCTTTTTCCGCATAAATATAATACGATGTACAACAAAGATTTCTTTGTTTCTTATGGGAGAACAAATTTATGATAATGGGATTCAGCAAAGCCTTACATCGGTACACTTTTACGCTTATAAAAAGTCATACATACTTGTAAAGATGTGGGACGTGGACATAATTATATTCGGACCCTTAGGCGTTCGGAAATTTTGGGACTAACTATCTAAGTTGTTAGGGCTGCATATTTCTTACGGAAATTTTGAGACTACTTCTTGCTTTTTTGGATGACGGAAATTTTGGGATAAGACTAGTGATTATAAAGAATTATAAGGTAAATTGAATTCTAAAACACCTTTCTTCATTTATTGCTCACCAATAAGCTGTCCAACATCTCTTAAAAAGGAAACATCACCAAAAACAATACAAAAATATTTTGTAAATAGCACAGAGGAGAAAGAAACTCAGGTCGCGTTCGTATGGATTCAGCAATTGTCTACGTGTCAGTTTTATGGACATTAGAACTAACGTTAAACTATATAAATCAGTATTAATAATTACTACATTTATCCTTGAGAATTTGTGGGAATAAGAGAGGGACTGACAAGGTTCTGACCCCGACATCAGATTACATACAAGAAAAATAACTACCTGACACAAATTTAGCTCACTATTTGATTCTTTCCTTGCTGTGGTCTTCACTTTTACTATCCAAACCTGCTTCACCACCAACCGGTCGTTAACCAGAAAATATATTTCCCGACAAAATAGAGACCTCTAAATCTAACGCTTCAAGCACAAACAGATCACACAATTTAGCATAAGAATGGAATACAAACACAGGAAATCTCTATGAGATGAAGGAAGGGTGTAGGAAGGGTGGTGGGGGCGCAGGCCTTTGGTATGCAGATGTCCCGGGCCTCAGGCCCAGCTACTGGCCCGCCCGCGAAAATATGCAGACATCAAATGTACCGGGGTCTTTTCTAAACAAATTTCGGATCGCCCATGACATAGGGCAGGGGTCGCTTGGCTTTGAAGCCTCTTTACGTCGGCAATCTTGCTGGATCCTCTATTTTCTCAGGAATGTATAAGCGATTTGATGTAAATGTTAAAATGCCTCTTATCTTCGATTGGTTTCTCGACCGGAAGATGTTTCTGAAATATTTTAATTTATATCTATGTAAGCGGAATAACACTCGTTCATTGACACATCATAAGACTTTCAAAATATACGACTCACTGGCTTAAAATTTTGTGGTAATGCAGAGTTTCTACCATAGTGGAGCACTAAGGGAGGATTTTCGAAATTCTATTTTTAAAGAATTGGAACACCTTCTAAACAAAAAATAAGACTAAATACTTTTTCTATTATTTTTGAAATAAATTCACTATCGATTATTGCAGAAAATAACGATGGGGTTGGTGCGCTAAGCGTGCAAGGGTGCCTTTTAGTGGAAAAAACAAGAATAATATAGTTTAGATGTAAATCACTTAGTTGTTTGATTCGTCTCTAATGCACTTCGTTCAGTTAGGCTTGATAGATTCGTAATATCGATTTGAAAATAATACTTTAGTCCATTATGTAGTAAACAGTTTTAAATAAAAAGGCTCATTTTATCAGGACATACAAATGCGATAGGCAGCTCCACCAGGCTAAATGTTATCATTTTGTATTATTTGTATTATTTTGAACTATATTATTGAAAATACAGATTGATTGGTCAACACTGGAGATTTGCTTGCGTATTATTTTGAACTATAGGAACAAATTCAAAACTAAGCTTAACATTTATATTTACTATTGTTTTAGGAACGGGGTTGTTATAATCCAAACATATTCATTGGGTATATTAGTTTTTGTTTTAAAACAAGAAGAAATATATAAATTAGTACGGAATCTCCAAACGTCTAATTATGTACCTACTTTGCTGACAGATTTCACGGTTTCAGTAAGGTGCTCGAATGTATGTTCCAATAAGTCTATTAAATGTTATCATGTGTAGACTTACACGATTTTTTCGTGTAGACTTCACATTTACCTGGGGCATCTTAAACAGGAAATAACTACGTGACTATTCCTACGATCCTACAACCATCCTGGAATTTCTCTATATTTCTTTCATTTTCTACACCTACTCCTTTAACGTATTCCTGACTTGAGATTGTCTCCAGATTCCTGTCCAAAGTGCTTGCCAGCAATTAGGACACCTGAGTCTCCGAGCAATCTGCAGCTCACAGTTTATTTATGGCCCAACCACCGCGTGTCATGGCTTTGTCTTTACGTATTCCTGACTAGAGATTGTCTCCAGATTCCTGTCCAAAGTGCTTGCCAGCAATCCGGAAACCTGGGCCACCGAGCAATCTGCTTCCCATGGTTTATTCATGGTCCACCCGCCGCGTGAGAGTCGTGACTTTGACTGTATGTATACCTGACTAGAGATTATCTCCAGATTCCTGTCCAAAGTGCTTGCCAGCAATCCGGACACCCGAGTCTCCGAGTAATCTGCAGCTCATAGTTTATTCATGGTCCAACCACCGCGTATCATGGCTTTGTCTTTACGTATTCCTGACTAGAGATTGTCTCCAGATTCCTGTCCAAAGTGCTTGCCAGCAATCTGGACACCTGAGTCTCCGAGCAATCTGCAGCTCATAGTTTATTCATGGTCCACCCACCACGTGTCATGGATTTGTCTTTACGTATTCCTGACTAGAGATTGTATCCAGATTCCTGTCCAAAGTGCTTGCCAGCAATCCGGACACCTGAGTCTCCGAGCAATCTGCAGCTCATAGTTTATTCATGGTCCAACCACCGCGTGTCATGGCTTTGTCTTTACGTATTCCTGACTAGAGATTGTATCCAGATTCCTGTCCAAAGTGCTTGCCAGCAATCTGGACACCTGAGTCTCCGAGCAATCTGCAGCTTATAGTTTATTCATGGTCCACCCACCACGTGTCATGGATTTGTCTTTACGTATTCCTGACTAGAGATTGTATCCAGATTCCTGTCCAAAGTGCTTGCCAGCAATCCGGACACCTGAGTCTCCGAGCAATCTGCAGCTCATAGTTTATTCATGGTCCACTCACCGCGTGTCATGACTTTGTATTTACGTATTCCTGACTAGAGATTGTCTCCAGATTCCTGTCCAAAGTGCTTGCCAGCAATCTGGACACCTGAGTCTCCGAGCAATCTGCAGCTTATAGTTTATTCATGGTCCACCCACCGCGTGTCATGGCTTTGTATTTACGTATTCCTGACATGAGATTGTCTCCAGATTCCTGTCCAAAGTGCTTGCCAGCAATCCGGAAACCTGGGCCACCGAGCAATCTGCCTCCCATGGTTTATTCATGGTCCACCCGCCGCGTGAGAGTCGTGACTTTGACTGTATGTATACCTGACTAGAGATTATCTTCAGATTCTTGTCCAAAGTACTTGCCAGCAATCCGGACACCTGGACCACCGAGAAATCTGCCGTCCATAATTTATTCGTGGTCCACCCACCGCGTAAGAGTCGTGACTTTGTTTCTACGTATTCCTGACTTGAGTTTGTCTCCAGATTCTTGTCCAAAGTGCTTGCCAGCAATCCGGACACCTGGACCACCGAGCAATCTGCTTCTCATAGTTTATTCATGGTCCACTCAGCGCGCCAGTGTCTCAGCTTTGCTTAAACACCCATTTAACTCCCCTCTCCATATCTGAACAAGCATTATGTGTTCTTCAATAAAACTTGCATTATCCTGGTGCACTTATATACTCTTACAGCTTTTTCCCTCTTTATAAAAAGGAAAACCAGTGTTCCAGATGTGGATAGTTGATGTTGGACTAAATACTACTTAATAGGGTGCTCTATAAATTATGTTAAATATGTTTGCAGTTATTAATTTAATTTAAGGCGTAAATCAATGCATTTACTATAACATATGGATTTAAACTCAATTCACAGCATACATTTATACTTGTTGTTGTTTATAATTCATATATGTTGACACAGACAACTAAAAAGTAATCAAACTTATTTATGTAAGATGCAGACGTAGCGTAATTTATTTTAATAATTTAAATTACAATATACGAGGGCCGTTCAGAAAGTAAAGAACGATTGCGCATCACGGACGGCGCAGTTCCCCCACCACCGCGGGAGTGGGCTTATTCTTTAGTCCAAACCTTCCGCTTCAGTTTGAGCTGTGTAGCGGTGCCGTGAGGTCATGTTTGCGTCTCTTGTGGAAGTTCAAAATGGCGGCGCCAATTGAAAATCCCGCCAAGTGTGAAGTCCGTAGTGTGATTCGGTTTCTGAATGCGCAGCATGTTCGACCCATAGAAATTTATAGGCAAATTAAGGCAGTGTACGGTGACAATGCGATGAACGAGTCATCGGTGAGAAAATAGTGCATTCAATTTAATGAAGGCATAACTATTGTGCACGACGACGAACGAAGTGGAAGGCCGTCACTCGTTACTGACGAGTTGACAGCGAAAGTTGACGAAAAAATTCAATAAAACCGGCGTTTCACTTCGAGCGGTAGTTCTCAAAGTTAAACAAATTCAACAAAAAATGCCAGTAGACCGCTCAAAGTGAAACGCCGGTTTTCTTGAATTTTTTCGTCAACTTTCGCTGTCAACTCGTCAGTAACGAGTGACGGCCTTCCACTTCGTTTGTCGTCGTGCACAATAGTTCTGCCTTCATTAAATTGAATGCACCATTTTCTCACTGATGACTCGTTTATCGCATTGTCACCGTACACTGTCTTAATTTGCCTATAAATTTCTATGGGTCGAACATGCTGCGCATTCAGAAACCGAATCACACTACGGACTTCACACTTGGCGGGATTTTCAATTGGCGCCGCCATTTTGAACTTCCACAAGAGACGCAAACATGACCTCACGGCACCGCTACACAGCTCAAACTGAAGCGGAAGGTTTGGACTAAAGAATAAGCCCACTCCCGCGGTGGTGGGGGAACTGCGCCGTCCGTGATGCGCAATCGTTCTTTACTTTCTGAACGGCCCTCGTACTTAAAATATTTTGGTTTAAATTTATACAGACGACTATTATAATTTTTTAACTATGATTAAAATATTCTTCAATTAAATAGACGGTTTTGTTTAAAATACAATTTTTCGTATGTATATAATACGAGTATTTGCATAAAATCATACATTTGTTAAGATTATTCATTTCTGAATTATGTTTGCCATCTATGAGGTTGTTTGTGACTGAGTGAAGTGGACTATGTGACTATGAGGCGGCCATTTTGCTGAAGTAACAGCCGTTAAGGCTTCGAAAGAAAATCTATGAGAAAAAATGCCATAATATGTTTAAAGTAGACTTTTAATCACAAATTCAATGTTTTTAATAGACTTACATATAATTAGGAGGGAAAATACGGGACATGCAAAAAGGAATCGTTGTCTTTCAATAAATCTGCAGTAATGGAAACGACAAACCAAAATAAATAAACTTTATTTATCAAATTTGCGAAATATTTATATGAAAACAATTAAAAATAGAATAATGCAAATATTGATAGTACAAACTTTTACTTTTCATTCTATTTTTAACAAAAATAATACTAAAACTAGTAAAATCAATTGTTTAGAACGAATTGTTAATTGAAATAAATAATTCCTTATCGATATATAAAAATATTTATTATTTAGAAGAAGTGGTTTCTTCATACCATCCCATCATCAGATGGAATTATTGTTTATATGTAAATGATTTTCAGCCATTATTTACAAAATCAAATCGTAGCAGCCTTTTTCGTTTTCATAGATCAGCAAACCATTTGAGTTTTTTAAATCAAAATACGAAATATTATTTTATTTATCGAAAGCTACTTTTTCTCTCTCGTCTCGAGAAAGAAATCATTTTAATTGATCGACAAATATACTACAATTAAGAACACTTTATTACAGACTCACGGCGGTGGAGGTCTTGTCCATTTTTCAATTATGAGTGATACGAATAAATTAAGCTACATTTTTATAACGGTTTGAAGCTTCTGAAACGGTATATCTAAAATAAATACTTCACATTTAGGTTTTCCCACTTTATATATATAAAAAACGTTCTTATGACTAGGATATCAATAAATTAATCTACTTAAGGTGGTCGTTCCCCAAATCCCGATGGGAGGTCTACAGTCTCATTGAAGTGATAATATGATAAAGGGTTACAGTGAATAGTTTGTTTATAAAGGTTCAATATAGCGGAACTTACATTAATACTATTAGTATTTAATATAAAATCGCCAAGAATGACGACATATTGTACAGTTTCACACACTTTACTGTAGTAACATCATACAAAACTTAATTTTGTACAAAACCCAACTTACGGTTCACTAGAACAGTTCTTTAATATCAAATGACACTTAACGTGTTACGATACGATACGGACAGAATCTTTTAAAAAATAGACTGGTTTTAGGCGTTTTTCGTTGAGGGAAACACCCCCTTAACGTTTATTCCCATATTGAAACATTAAGTTCATGTGACCCCTGAATGAGATAAAATAAATTTAATAAAAGAAGTTAAAATAATTATAACAGATTATACTTCAAACAATGAGTTGGAGTAAACAAAAACAAAAAAAAAAAAAAAAAACAAAAAAAAAACCAAGAACAAACAAAGAGTAATTTTAAATATTTTATTACTTTATATATATACAGGGTTGGGCAAAAGTCTGGAATATATTTATTATTTTTAAAACTATTGAAAGAAGTCTAACGAAACTTTGTTGATATGTACATGACACTGTACCAAACATTTAGACACATTTTACTTGTTTTTCGTATAGCCCATTAAGGAAGTCTTAAACATTTTAAACGTAAGCATACATATTTAAAATGAATTATGCCTTATTTTAAAGGTATTAGTTAGTAGAATACAAAAGGGCAAATTTGAGGTCTAAAGGATGACCCAGTCAGAAAATATTGCCTCTCAAAGAATTTAATGTCATATAATTCATACCGCTTAAGAACATAGATAAGATAGTTATTATCTATTGCTGTGTACAGCTACATTGTAACTGACAGAATATGATAACTTAATTTATTTGATTAAGTTTGATTACACAAAGATTTGTAACAACTTTGTTTTTGAAATTTGTTAATGATGGAGTATCAGATGAGGGAGACAAAGGTAGTTGGACATTTGCCATCATTACGTGAAAAATAACAATCACGACGTTTCGATTTGGTAAAACCCAAACCTTTTTCAAGTGCTAAAAACTAAATTACATCTACACAAACATGTTATAAAACTACGTTCTTAAACTAATAAACTTATCTACTTTAATAATTATCTACATTTTAACCTAGATCCTAGAATGGAGTACAACAAAATGAACTTCTACTAAATATAAAAAATATTAACAGGGTTAAATTAATATAGCCAAATAGGCGCTGTCAAGGTCACGATATCAACGAAAAATGTAAAACACAATAAAATTAATATTCAAATCGGACTGAAATAAGATTACATTAACTAATCATAAATATATGGTACCTGAAAAACACAATTAATTCAAAATAACATTCAACACGCACAAAAAATTATATATATATATACTGGGTGATTCGGTTAGTGTTACCGGCACTTTCTGAGCTGATTGTACTATAAAAAATAAAGAAAAAAGTTCATATAAACATGGGTCCGGAAATGCTTCCTTACTGAGTTATGGCCAATTGAAGATTTCACAAAACATTTTGTGCACGAGGTCAAATGATGATTTGCTGCGTGTTTATGAAAAGACATTTATAGGCGAATGCAACTTTTTCTAACGGATTTTTAGATGAGAAATTGAATAAAGTTCATCTCATAGCTGTATATCATTTAGTTTTTTGGTTATACTACAAAAAACAGAAATAAAATAATTTTGAAAACACTTTTTTAAAGTTTAACGGACAATTATTTTGTTAAATAGGCAATGAAGACCCACGTTTTTACAAAGAAACTTGCAGAAAATTTAATTCTGAATAAAATGACAGTGCCACACGCCTATTAACAGCGAAGTATTAGTTTCTAGAATTTAATTTTACAACAAACACTTTACCAAGCAAGAAATTACAAAGAAAAGGAAAACCGCATTTTAATGACATAGAGTACACATACGATTTATTAGAATGCAATTTAAATTAAGTTTTAAATAAATTATTGTTTTTCATCTAAAGCTTATAATACTACGTACCACTTTCATAACAGGTGTTCAAAAATCAGTCCTTGTACTTCAATACACTTAGCAACTCGATCACTCAGAAAGCGAGCTGCTAAGTGTATTGAAGTACAAGGACTGATTTTTGAACACCTGTTATGAAAGTAGTACGTAGTATTATAAGCTTTAGATGAAAAACAATAATTTATTTAAAACTTAATTTAAATTGCATTCTAATAAATCGTATGTGTACTCTATGTCATTAAAATGCGGTTTTCCTTTTCTTTGTAATTTCTTGCTTGGTAAAGTGTTTGTTGTAAAATTAAATTCTAGAAACTAATACTTCGCTGTTAATAGGCGTGTGGCACTATCATTTTATTCAGAATTAAATTTTCTGCAAGTTTCTTTGTAAAAACGTGGGTCTTCATTGCCTATTTAACAAAATAATTGTCCGTTAAACTTTAAAAAAGTGTTTTCAAAATTATTTTATTTCTGTTTTTTGTAGTATAACCAAAAAACTAAATGATATACAGCTATGAGATGAACTTTATTCAATTTCTCATCTAAAAATCCGTTAGAAAAAGTTGCATTCGCCTATAAATGTCTTTTCATAAACACGCAGCAAATCATCATTTGACCTCGTGCACAAAATGTTTTGTGAAATCTTCAATTGGCCATAACTCAGTAAGGAAGCATTTCCGGACCCATGTTTATATGAACTTTTTTCTTTATTTTTTATAGTACAATCAGCTCAGAAAGTGCCGGTAACACTAACCGAATCACCCTGTATATATATATATATACAGTACCGAGTATATATATGGCTCGGAAGGACTGAGGCTACTATTAAAATTACATTTTAACCTGAAAAGACAACAATTATTAGGAATAAAACAATACCATAATCAAATATTACAAAAATGATGAAGTCTTACGACCCGCAGTGACGATGGCGTCTAGACGTCCCAGGTACGAAGTGAGGATGATACAATCCAAATGCAGTGTCTACGAAGTTCCCTCCAAGGTGATAAAACACGGGGACTAGACAAACATACACACTACACTTCACAACAACCATACACAGACTGTATGGTTGTTTAGTATGATTAGTTAATGTAATCTTATTTCAGTCCGATTTGAATATTAATTTTATTGTGTTTTATATTTTTCGTTGATATCGTGACCTTGACAGCGCCTATTTGGCTATATTAATTTAACCCTGTTAATATTTTTTATATTTAGTAGAAGTTCATTTTGTTGTACTCCATTCTAGGATCTAGGTTAAAATGTAGATAATTATTAAAGTAGATAAGTTTATTAGTTTAAGAACGTAGTTTTATAACATGTTTGTGTAGATGTAATTTAGTTTTTAGCACTTGAAAAAGGTTTGGGTTTTACCAAATCGAAACGTCCTGATTGTTATTTTTCACGTAATGATGGCAAATGTCCAACTACCTTTGTCTCCCTCATGTGTAACAAATTATTATTATTTTCATAAACTATTTTTAGTATATACATAATGTCGAAATTGTTTTAATAACTTTAATTATTTTATTTTTTTTAAATAACATAGTTATTTTTATAACGCAGTATTTCGTTAACAATCAACAACAACAACAGGGATAAATATAGCTGTACAACTAAGAAGGGTCAGTTAT
The DNA here is from genome assembly GCA_035578905.1 of Stictocephala bisonia. Classification (NCBI taxonomy): domain Eukaryota; kingdom Metazoa; phylum Arthropoda; class Insecta; order Hemiptera; family Membracidae; genus Stictocephala; species Stictocephala bisonia. Next base: position 298,951 of record JAQJVL010000145.1, read on the forward strand.
ATGTCATTAAATTATTTGAGTGGCTATCTTTTCTGACTGGGTTATCCTTCTGATCTTACGTTTGCACTTTTATATTTTACAAACAAAGGCCTTTAAAATGAGGTATAACTCGAGTTAGGCTTACATTTAAAATTTGTAAGACTCCTTCATGGGCCATCCCCTGGCTATAAGAAAAACAAGTAAAATATGTCTGAATCTTTGGTATGGATACATATACATAACTACAAAGTTTCATTACATTTCTTTCAACAGTTTCTAAAATAATATATAAATTCCAGACTTTAGCCCAACACCGTATATATATTTTTAATTATAAAAGATTATAGGTTTTTTTTCTTTTGAGATAATTTTATCAATATAGCAAGGACCAACCATCCATGCCTACAATAATAATATACATCGATGGGATCAACCACCGTACAATTTCATCACTACACAACATTTGTTGTTTTGTAATAAAAAAAGTGTTGTTAATATGAAATTAAATAATTTTAAATTGAAAAGTTATTGAAAGATATCAGCCACCTTGAGGATGGGTGCGCTATTTAGTTGGGAGGAGGGAAAATGAGATTCAAAAAGTACATACATACAAAGTGAGTGGGAATGAATGAACAAATGAATTTGTAATTAATTGATCGACTTCGTTCAGTCCAGGTCGACAATATTCTTCCCGCAGTATTAGGAGTACAGAAGTGACCAAGAGTCAGCTGTTTGAACCCGTCCGGTTTCCACTATTTATACCTATTAACTGATGTTAATATACTTGCGACTTTTATGACATTCTAATGATGTTAGATAACCAAATAGGCCTATTATTAATTACCTTATAGCGAAAAGAAATTTTTGAAAATTACATTAGAAATATTCTGTAACCATCCTTAGACAGTTTGAAATTGTATAATAGTACATATATTTATTTGAAGTATATTGCTTATTTTAATTAAGATTTTTATTATATTTTTTTATATTGTGAATATTTATACACTTATATTAAAACTTGACGTGGTTCAGACTGACATAAAACATAGTTCCAATATTATTAACAATAGCCTTTACTGTATGTATTTTTTGTAGAGATAATTCATTTTGAAAACTAAGAAAAAATTAGGGGTACTATTAATGTTGAATTAAGATAAACTTTCAACTTTAAAATCAAACATATTAAGTTGTAACATGTAGAGTTCTTTTATGTATTACTTTATCTGTAAGCCAATGTTAGATAAATTTGAAAAACGTCTTTGAAATGAATGTTACTTAACGTTGAGTAGTTTTAGCATAAATTCAAAATGCCCAAGTGTTGTACAATGGTCACAAACACACGGTTTTCCTTGGGCCAAAGGAGGGGGGAAGCCTTCCACTCAGTACAGATACATTGTTGGATAACTATATGTTTACGTAAGACACATGGATTATATTGTAGGATAGAAACTCGCAAATATGACACAGATATATAACAAAAAAAGTATAAACAGGAAACTAGGAACACCTATCTATAGCTGCAAGCAGGAAATCATAATGAATCAAAGTACATAAATGACAAGGACAAACGCGGCGGATGGCGACAATTCGGCAACGGGCCGGAGACACCCGGTGGTGACATCAGAATGACGTCATCACAATTAGCAAACAGGAACTGGACTGGATTGCAATTTACGTTTCCCGTTTGGCGCTGCTGTGGGAGCGCTGGAGTAATCCGAGTCCCGGGTCAACTCCGGGGGCTTCGTCATTGACACCAATTCCTCCCACTGACTTGCTCCATTCATGCTGGCAGTGAGTAGCGAGTGACTCACTGTCCTTCTACGACTGAACAAACAGTCAACAAGTACAGATACTGTACAAACTGTCAACAAGTACAAATACTGAACAAACAGTCAACAAGTGCAAATATTGAACGAACCGTCAACAAGTAAAAATACTGAACGAACCGTCAACAAGTACAAATACTGAACAAACAGTCATCAAGTACAAATACTGAACGAACCGTCAACAAGTACAGATACTGAACAAACAGTCATCAAGTACAAATACTGAACGAACCGTCAACAAGTACAGATACTGAAAAAACTGTCAACAAGTACAAATACTGAACAAACAGTCATCAAGTACAAATACTGAACGAACCATCAACAAGTACAAATATTGAACAAACAGTCATCAAGTACAAATACTGAACGAACAGTCATCAAGTACAAATACTGAACGAACCGTCAACAAGTACAAATACTGAACAAACAGTCATAAAGTACAAATACTGAACGAACCATCAACAAGTACAAATACTGAACAAACAGTCATCAAGTACAAATAGTGAACGAACCATCAACAAGTACAAATACTGAACAAACAGTCATCAAATACAAATACTGAACAAACAGTCATCAAGTACAAATACTGAACAAACAGTCATCAAGTACAAATACTGAACGAACCGTCAACAAGTACAAATACTGAACAAACAGTCATCAAGTACAAATACTGAACGAACCGTCAACAAGTACAGATACTGAAAAAACTGTCAACAAGTACAAATACTGAACAAACAGTCATCAAGTACAAATACTGAACGAACCATCAACAAGTACAAATATTGAACAAAATGTCAACAAGTACAAATACTGAACAAACCGTCAACAAGTAAAAATACTGAACGAACTGTCAACAAGTACAAATACTGAACAAACAGTCAACAAGTACAAATACTGAACAAACAGTCATCAAGTACAAATATTGAACGAACTGTCAACAAGTACAAATATTGAACTAACTGTCAATAAGTACAAATACTAAACAAACTGTCAACAAGTAAAAATACTGAACGAACTGTCAACAAGTACAAATACTGAACAAACAGTCAACAAGTACAAATACTGAACAAACAGTCATGAAGTACAAATACTGAACGAACCGTCAACAAGTACAGATACTGAAAAAACTGTCAACAAGTACAAATACTGAACGAACCGTCAACAAGTACAAATATTGAACAAAATGTCAACAAGTACAAATACTGAACGAACCGTCAACAAGTACAAATACTGAACAAACCGTCAACAAGTACAAATACTGAACAAACAGTCATCAAGTACAAATACTGAACGAACCGTCAACAAGTACAAATACTGAACAAACAGTCAACAAGTACAAATACTGAACGAACCGTCAACAAGTACAATTATTGAACAAAATGTCAACAAGTACAAATACTAAACAAACAGTCAACAAGTACAAATACTGAACAAACAGTCATCAAGTACAAATACTGAACGAACCGTCAACAAGTACAGATACTGAAAAAACTGTCAACAAGTACAAATACTGAACAAACAGTCATCAAGTACAAATATTGAACGAACCGTCAACAAGTACAGATACTGAAAAAACTGTCAACAAGTACAAATACTGAACAAACAGTCATCAAGTACAAATACTGAACGAACAGTCATCAAGTACAAATATTGAACAAACAGTCATCAAGTACAAATACTGAACAAACAGTCATCAAGTACAAATACTGAACAAACAGTCGTCAAGTACAAATACTGAACAAACAGTCATCAAGTACAAATACTGAACAAACAGTCATCAAGTACAAATACTGAACAAACAGTCATCAAGTGCAAATACTGAACAAACAGTCATCAAGTACAAATATTGAACAAACCGTCAACAAGTACAAATACTGAACAAACAGTCATCAAGTACAAATACTGAACAAACAGTCATCAAGTACAAATACTGAACAAACAGTCATCAAGTACAAATATTGAACGAACCGTCAACAAGTACAGATACTGAAAAAACTGTCAACAAGTACAAATACTGAACAAACTGTCAACAAGTACAAATACTGAACAAACAGTCAACAAGTACAAATACTGAACAAACAGTCATCAAGTACAAATACTGAACGAACCGTCAACAAGTACAGATACTGAAAAAACTGTCAACAAGTACAAATACTGAACAAACAGTCATCAAGTACAAATATTGAACGAACCGTCAACAAGTACAGATACTGAAAAAACTGTCAACAAGTACAAATACTGAACAAACCGTCATCAAGTACAAATACTGAACGAACCGTCAACAAGTACAAATATTGAACAAAATGTCAACAAGTACAAATACTGAACAAACCGTCAACAAGTACAAATACTGAACAAACCGTCAACAAGTACAAATACTGAACAAACAGTCATCAAGTACAAATACTGAACGAACCGTCAACAAGTACAAATATTGAACAAAATGTCAACAAGTACAAATACTGAACAAACCGTCAACAAGTAAAAATACTGAACAAACAGTCAACAAGTACAAATACTGAACAAACCGTCAACAAGTACAAATACTGAACGAACCGTCAACAAGTACAGATACTGAAAAAACTGTCAACAAGTACAAATACTGAACAAACAGTCATCAAGTACAAATACTGAACGAACCGTCAACAAGTACAAATATTGAACAAAATGTCAACAAGTACAAATACTGAACAAACCGTCAACAAGTAAAAATACTGAACAAACAGTCAACAAGTACAAATACTGAACAAACCGTCAACAAGTACAAATACTGAACGAACCGTCAACAAGTACAGATACTGAAAAAAACTGTCAACAAGTACAAATACTGAACAAACAGTCATCAAGTACAAATACTGAACGAACCGTAAACAAGTACAAATATTGAACAAAATGTCAACAAGTACAAATACTGAACAAACCGTCAACAAGTAAAAATACTGAACAAACAGTCAACAAGTACAAATACTGAACAAACCGTCAACAAGTAAAAATACTGAACAAACAGTCAACAAGTACAAATACTGAACAAACCGTCAACAAGTACAAATACTGAACAAACCGTCAACAAGTACAAATACTGAACGAACTGTCAAAACTACAAAATATTGAACAAACAGTCAAAAAGTAAAAATACTAAACAAACAATCAATAAGTACAAATACTGAATAAACAGTCAACAAGTACAAATATTGAACGAACATTCAACAAGTACAAATACTGATCAAACAGTCAAAAAGTATAAATACTGGACAAACAGTCAAAAAGTATAAATACTGAACAGTCATAAACTGCAAATATTTAAACCAACTACAAACAAAATAAGTAAAAAAACTATGAGTGCTCAACAAACAGCCAACTATTCAACAAACAATCAACCGAAAAAAAAGAAAAAACTAAAAACACAGAACAATCAGTCAAAAACACCGAATACTGAACAAACATTCAAAAAGTATAAATACTGGACAAACAGTCAAAAAGTATAAATACTGAACAGTCATCAACTGCAAATATTTAAAACACAGTAAAAAAACTATGAGTGCTCAACAAACAGCCAACTATTCAACAAACAATCAACCGAAAAAAAAGAAAAACTAAAAACACAGAACAATCAGTCAAAAACACCGAATACTGAACAAACATTCAAAAACTAAAAATGTTAAGCAAACAATCAACATATTTTAAAAAAAACTCTAAACATTTCCGAAAATAGTTAAAAATTTCAATGGCTACAAAGAAACTTAAAAACTAGTCAACAAACAGACTGTGAGGGTAAATACATAGAGTAGAAAAAGGTAATATATCAAAACAAGAATGTCTGATAAAACTATGTTTGGTCAATTAAAACGAGATATATCAGAATAAATTAAACCATATCGGTATTAAAAAAAAACCCCTTTAATACATACTTATTCAAAAACTACGATTGACTCTAACTAAAAGTCATGTCTTAATTGAAAAGTAGGAACACATGAACACAACATGGTTTTTACGTTTTTGGTGACCTTTTTTAAAAAACTAGAAGCGTTGAACATATGAAATAAATTAACTATAGTGAACAATACACCAACAAATAACTTTAAAACGCCATTAAGCCGTCTTCAGAATGTTCTAATATTGAACATTGTGGGCTCATTTGGACGATTTTGAACACCTATTATAAATAAATATGAATCGCGACTCTCAAAAATATTTAGGCTCTGTGAGTGTCTGTTAGAATGTTACATTTTCGTTTATTCATAGTGGATAAGACGTTTTGGGGTTCAAACAAAAACATTTTTTAACGATGTTTCAACCTACTTATATACAGAATTAATAATATGACTGAGAAATTCGAAATTTCAATTAATTATAGTTCATATTTAAACTTATCTTTTGGTCAGTTATCGTATTGTGAGGATTATAAACTTTTCTTTTTTTTTTCTTTTGGATCGAAAAACAATTAGCCATAATTTTAAAAGTGTTTGAATAGTGATTAGGTTTTGACAAATATTCATAATTATTTATATTTGTATATTTATTAAATATAAAACAATTTATCCTTGTTAAATTATTCATAGTTTTGTCATAGTTTTTTCGTAATTTGTTATGCATATGTTTAGGTTGTTGATATTTCTTTATAAGTGAAGTTTAGCTCTTAACATTTATATTTTTGTCATCATATGGTTGTTTTGTTTTGAGTGTTTTTGTTTATTGCGCGTTAAAACCTTGGACAGTTTATATGTTTAAAAATTGATATACAGGGCTGGGCAAAAGTCTAGAATATTAATTTCAAAACCATTAAAGTAAATATAATGAAACTTTGCAGTTATGTACATGTTCCCTATACCAAACATTTAGACATATTATACTTGCTTTTCGCATTGCCAGGGGATGGCCCATGAAGGAAGTCTTAAAACATTTTAAATGTAAGCTTACCTCGAGTTATACTTCATTTTAAAAGTTCTTGTTTGTAAAACACAAGAGTGTAAACCTGAGGTTAAAAGGATGACCCAGTCAGAAAATAGAGCGATTCAAAGAATTTAATGTCGTATTCCTGATTCTTCTCAGTTAAACGGTTATTTATTTAACAGTTTTAGATCTCTGTTGTTGATTGTTAACATTCGTAACAAACGACTGTGTTATAAAAATAGCTATGCTATTTAAGTAAGATAAAATAAGAAAAATTTACTAAAACACTTTTGACAGTAAGTTTACCAAGAATAGTTTAAGAATATTATTATAATAATTTGTTACCTACTTTTTTTTTAAATATAATTTATCATATTCATTATATAAATTATAGCTCTACACAGCAACAGATAATAACTATCTTACCTTTTTCTTAAAAAGTGTTTTTTGTATGAGATTAAGCTCTTTGAGAGGCTATATTTTCTAACTTGGTCATCCTTTTGACCTCAGGTTTGAACTCTTGTATTTTACAAACAAAGACCTTTCAAATGAGGTATCACTAAAGATAGGCTTACATTTAAAATTTTTAAGACTTCCTTCATGGGCCAGCCCTTGGCTAAACGAAAAAAAGTAAAATATGTCTAAATGTTTAGTATAGGGACATGTACATAACTGCAAAGTTCCATTACATTTTTTCCAAAGGTTTTGAAATTAATAAATATATTCCAGACTTTTTCCCAACCCTGTATATGGCTACAATCCAACTATATATTATTAATATTAATGTTATTTGTTTAACAGCTTTAATGTAATTTGGTTTACGCGTGTAGGTAAATAAATGTAAATTGCACAATTTAAGTAAAAGGTAAACCTGCTATATGACTCAAACAGACCCAAACAACCAGGCGCCATTCAGGCGGGTGAAATCCACCACCGAAGGTGATCGAGGGGGAAGACAGCCCAATCGCAAGCGGTGTTTTTCCCGCGTCACCCGATCCTTCTGATTTCAATTCGCTTTGGGCCCCAGAGTTCTTGGTCTCATCTGCATTGCTAAGCGCGGGAGATCTCAATTGTCCTGATGGGCCCCAGGGGTTTCAGCCCCAAACCAACCCCAATGCATTTCAATACCTACCTCCACCAACTTCTTTATCGATACCCCAAAAACAATCAAGTTCCAGCGACCCGCTTTCCTGGAGTTTTTTTAACAGAATCATGTTTTTAACGACAGAATATTCAAACGAATTTCGAGTAACATTTTCTTGTTGAGATTTTAAATAGTTTTAAAACGCTTATTTAAGGTCTAACACAATTAATTCATGAAAGTATCAGACAAAATCAAGGTGAACAGCTATTCATTACTCATGAATTAGCTCCTGAACTGTAAACAAACGTAAAATATACTTTTAAGCATAATATAATAATTGAGCTGCTGGACGGAGTACAGTAAGTAGTATATTCTTACATTTATTAATCGCCTATCTTGAACGTATTGCTATTTATTATAATAAATCTCTTTGGCCAGGTTTTGATAAAGAGACAGCTTCAATGCAGTCATTGCTGAACGAATTGCTTTTAAATAAGCCAGTTTTGAAATAGATTTCTTTTCGGTTATGCGTCAGAATCTTATACAGAGATATGTAAAGACAATCTTCTAACATGGGCTAGAGGAGTTCGATAGGCAAGAACATCTGGAAAGTGTATTCAAATATGTATTTTTCTTCGTTTATTTAGGTAGGTCCGGATACTTTTGTTAAATTACGTTAGATAGGTTAGTTTACTTTACTAAATTTCGTTAGGTTGTATAGGTTATGTTAAGTTATTTTAGATCGGTTTGTTTTTTTTAGATACGTTTCTTTATGTCAAATATGTTAGGTTATGTTTCTTTAGGTTAGACAGATTAGGTTAAGTTTCGTTAGTTTAGATAAGTTAGGTTACATTTCGTTAGGTTAGATAAAGTTTCGTTGGATTGGATAGATTAGGTCAAGTTTCTTTAGGTAAGACAGGTTAAGTTAAGTTTTGTTAGGTTAAATAGGTTAGGTTAAGTTTCTTTAGGTTAGATAGGTTAGGTTACAAGTGTGACTAGTCCCCCTGTTATAGATTTTTTCTAACTGCTTAAATATACTTTTTTAAATATTCGAATAGCCTAAGGAACAATATTAATTGGTATATGAAAATTAAGTCTAGAAGTAAAATAACATCAGATTTCAGGGGGCTGTAGACAATTGTGTTGTGCTTAAAAAAAAGTCAAGTTTAAATTTGTGCGTTCATAAATAAGGCTGGAATATTTATTTGAATGTAACATTAGCAATATGGCGGCGAGTGTAGCATATTCACAAACAAATGACCTTGGAAGCCCCTTCCCAGGAAAAGGCAATAAATTAATCTGATACATAGTAAATCGTTTCAACCCTGTACATAAAACCCTGTCCTGAGTAACACGCCACAGCTTGTTTGTTTTACTTCTGTTTGTGATTGTATTCGATCACTGTCCCAGCTGTTTGTGCACGCCATGTCTGATACCACTCGTCATAACTACAGGTCGTGACGTCAACGGTGAATAAATTATGGGGTCAAATACAGAAACCACGAACACAAACCCCGGGCCTCCTGATTGTAATCTGCCCCCGTATCTAGCGACTGCACTAGTAAACTTAAATTACACGCAACTTGGAACATAGAAATTACAGCGTGTTGCTTTTGTGTGTGTTTTGTGTGTGCTTTTGTATGGCACAGAGAAGAAAGGCACAGAGGTCGCATCCAATAGTACGCTAAATGGGTGTCGGGTAATGTCTACAGTTTGCTGTGCGTACGGCAGGGCCAGGACCTTGTCATCCCTCTCTTTATTCCCCCAAATCTTCGATAAACTTACTGACTATGGGTGCAGATGTATAAAAATGTACATTTGTTGTACAATTTCTATCTTACATGAGGAGATTTGCTGTGGCCAGAAGAAGAACGTCTCATTTTTTTTCCTCTGTGGATAAAGTTTGTGAGATATTGAATCTGTGACAAACAGACCAAACTTATGCTATGAAAAATTTAACTGCAGGATTCCATTTTGTTCCAGGTTTTGAAAGGTGACTTATGTATAATTTTAAAGAGATAATATGCAATTGAGACCTTCAACTTCCTTATCTAGTATCAACTTTACTCCTCACGACTCGCTTCATTCGTTAACCCTGTTTAATCTTGGAGATCGTTACCTTGACTTCCAGCCACATGATGAGGCGTTTCAGTGCATAAGGCACCAGACTGTGGAGTTCATGTCACAAGGTTCGAACACCCAACTGAGCTGACGGTCGGTATTTTACTCTTTGTATAAAGTTCACGCACACTTAGCCAAACCTGACATAATCAAACCAAACCTAACAAAACTAAACCTAACACAAGTAACCAAACCTAAAATAACACAACCAAATCTAACATAATCAAAGCCAAGTAGTGGTCGTGACTTAACTGAAAAGGTCCTATATTTTTATTACACAACATTTCAGCCAAACAAATAGGTATTGTAACTAATAACACAAAGAAAAACACTAAAAATGTTATTTTCTATGCTTAGAATGGAAATAAATATCTTAAATTGCTATAAAATTACAGAAAAAACATTAAATTCACTTTATAAATAATAAACAACGTCAGATATTCGTAAATGGAAATGAGTCTATAAGAATGGAAATTAATTGAAATTAAAAGTGATTTTATTTTACAGACAATTTGTGAGGTTGGGACTAAAAAGTCCTCCCTTACACATACTAAACATTAAAACTACTCTTAAACCTAACAAATGCCCTGTACGTAGACTCGAGCTGATAACTTGAGTTTTATAAAATTAGCTGTGTTATAATTAAAACATATAATACTGATTATAAAGTCATTTTTTAGTAAAATTCCACAAATTTAATTTTTACTAAGAGCACTTTCACCGGTTAAAGCATCTTCAGATGTAAATACAGTAGGCCTATAAACAGAAAACATATGTGAACAAAAATAACAAAAAAAATCACATGTAAAATATTAAATACTATTTAAATGGAATTTAAGTGGCTAAGTTTGGTTTAGAGTTTTCAATTTTCGATGGTATTTCATCATTAATTAAAGGTAAAAATATATTACTAATATTAAGAGACATTTACAATTATAAAAAAAGAAAAAATTGAAAGCTGCATGTATGGCAGTTTTGAAAGATGAATGTATTTCCCAACCGGCTCTAAATTTTAGTAATATATTTTTACCTTTAATAAAAGATGAAATATCATCAAAAATTTAAAACTCTAAACCATATTTTAATTCATAGTAAGTCTTATCAAACTTAGCCACTTAAATTTAATTTAAATAGTATTTAATGTTTTAAATGTGATTTATTATTATTATTTTTATTTAAATATATTTTCTGTTTATACAGTATTTACAACTGGAAATGCCTTAACCGGCGAAAGTGCTCTTAATGAAAATTAAATTTGTGGAATTTTACTAAAAAATGACTTTCTATTTACAACCAACTACATCAAGAATATACAGCAGAATATATAATACCGAGTTGAATTAATGGAAAACTAAAAATAAATAAATTATTTATATCTTTGAAGTAAAATGTTTTGACGTGAGTTTACGAGGGTAAAAAATTAAATAAATAAAATAAAGTGTTCAAAGTTCAGAAAGGATTGACCTACTTGTTTTATATACTGTACATAGTGCAGATAGGGACGGCAAATATTTTCAAAATGTCGATATATTGAATTATCGATATATCGCAAACCAAATATGGATATAAAGATAATATCGGAAGAAAAATATCGATATATCGGGTAACCTATTTATTGAATTGTAAATGATTTATCTGTTTAAAATTATGAACTAACTATTTGCATGACCAAAAATACTCTCATGTTTTGCTGTCACTATTTATAATAGCCTACTGAGTGTAAAAATTAAATACATTTATTTACAAGAAACAAGTTGTGGTCTGTGGGGTTGAATGACAAAAATCAAAATAAGAAAGACTGTACCTTATTGTGTTAATTATAAAATAAAATTTAATAACATTGTTATTTTTGTTTTTCACGTTTAAAAATGCCTTTAAGATTCTTATAAATGCTAAAAATTAATTAAATTAATTCACTAAGGCATTTAAATTAGGCATCTTTGAGTCAGCGTTGTCAACACACACAGAAATTCATTTAGTGTTCCACCCGCACTAATAAAATAATACTAACAAAATAAACTACATTTTAGTACGTTAACTTCACGTAAAAAACTAAATATAGTTACTTTATTATTTAAATAATAATAATAACAACTTTTTTACTGTGACAGACAAAGTACATTGTATTGCAATGGTCATGGTAAATTAAATAGTCTAACATTTTCCATTCATTCATTGCATCAAAGTTACTTTCAAACATACAATTTTGCATCCAGAGTCATCCATTCAAATTGTATCCAATATACAGCTCTGGTTTGTGTGTTCATAGGGCCTCCCAGTTGTGTACAATAAACGCGCCTGTACTATAAAATGCTTCTGCAATCAGAACTTGCTTCAGACGCGTTTTGAATGCCTTGAACATTGGGGCACTTTTGATCGAATTTAGCAGACTGCTGAAAAATTGGGCTCCTGCCTGTGAAGGCAAACGCCCATGAACTACCGTTCTGTGTTTCCCAGTTCGGTAGTTGTCCCCGCCTCTAGTTGCATAAGAGTGTATGTCACTACCTCTTATGAGATTGCACATCGAATTGAAAAAATGCACGTATTCAAGATGTAGAGACAGGGTAATGTCAACAGTTTCAAGCTTTTGAAAGCTGGTTTGCACGACTCTCTCATGTGAAATTTATTATGAATTTTACTAAATGCATGTTTAGTTCGCATAAGAGGAAATTTAAATGTTTTTTTTTGAATATATGATTTTGAGAAGAGGGAATAACGTCATTATATAGTGATATAATATATCGAACCAAAATATCGATATGTCTGATACTATCGAAAGAAAATATTGATACTAATATACCAATATATCGAAACATATTTATCGATATTTCTGATATATCGATATACTGTTGCCATCCCTAGGTGCAGAGGTGTAGTAGAGGACACCATTTGAGTCTCTTCAATAACTTTTTCCCTTAAGGAAAACAGACTAAAATAAATATCTCCAGGTACTTCAATGCTCCAGTACAGAAAGTAACATGTGTTCCATGTAGGCAATAACCTCCCCTGGGCATGTCCAGGGACGCAGTAGACAAATGGTTCTCTCAGCGTGGACAGAGTGCAATCTTTTCCCTCATATTTCCCTGTCACTGCCCATTTCTGCAATCGTCTTTCCCCGACCGTTTCCGCCGTGGGATTCTCTTGTCCCAACGTTTTGGGAACGTTTCGTTGTATGCAAGTAATATATCGTGGATTGTGATTGATGAAGGTAATATGTACTATTCCAAATTCTGTATTGCTGCCTTCTGCCTGTTCTTGATGGTACTGTACATTTTATTTCAGATAAGTCTTCGTTAAATAATTTATTTGCTTAACAATTAAGGCTTGTGTATTAGCAAATTAGAAATTTTTAATATTTTTAGACTTTTATTATTCATAATACGGGGAGAAGTCGATGTTTAAAAAATATGTGTTGTGATATATACTATTTAGTTTGTTTTCACTTCTAATGTTCTAAATTGTTCTAAAATGTTCTAAACATGTATTTGTTTTCAAGAAAATTTATGATGTTAAAACCTGACATATTAAAATGTTTTGTTTGTTAATTAGTGAGTGTTATAAAATACCTCTCAATTAAGAATAAACACACATACACATACACACGCGCGCGCATGCACTCACATATATATATTTCTTTTATTACTATTTTA
>JAQJVL010000145.1:317500-474370 GCA_035578905.1 Stictocephala bisonia
AACCCCACTTTTTGGGTTCAGGAGACCGTAAAATGGATTTTTAGACCAACTTGTAAACTAAAAAAAAAAAAAAAACAAAATGTTTACAACTGTTATTTTAGTTTAAATAAAAAGGAAATGATAATAATTCAATTTGAGGGTATGAATACATTCAATATAGTATCTCCATGGAAGCGGACCTTGACCAAATCTGGAAGGCAGTGTACTCGCGGGTTGGCGGGAACGCACAGCTGTAACTCCCGCCATTAGTACTTCCGGAGTCAACCCTTGACCCGCCACAGGCGGCCAGATGAAGAGTAATGAGTGGTAATGAAGAACCGTGGTAGTAAGACTTACTCGACTAAAGTAACGCAACATAAAATAGACCAATCACAGACAGCTTTAGCGTGAGACTGTTTGTAATTAAACGTTCTCATCCCCCTAGCCTTCTTTAACTATTAATTATCTAAAACTTTATCACGTTACTTATAGTTTAGCAATTTGTTTAGAAACTATTCTATAAATATTATTATGATAATAGCAGTAAAATATTACTGAAAGTGTAAGAATTCCTTTATGATTTTTGTTTATTAAGGGTAGTTCTCTAATATTGTCCGCGTTAATGTCAACCACTGATTGGACGCCGAGTCTTATAGACCAGAGCCTGTTGGTAATGCCTACAATATCCTCAATGCAGCCGTCAAGTAACTTGGTTTTACCACCATGATACAGAATGTTCAGTTTTAGTTTTATGCTCGTAAAATAATATACCTAACGTTTGACTCGGGTCAAACTCGGGTCATTATTGAGATCAAACTAAAATTTGCTTGAGTTTGACTTTTTAACCCAAATTCATTACCCATCATTGGATAGAACGATTCAAAACATAAAAATACCAAACCTATGAAAAAAAAGTGTTATCTCACCACTTTGTCTTTGGAGACTTTGGGGTCTTATATGGATCTTGTTTGCCCACCGTAGTCCATGTGTGTGATGAAGACAGGCTTGGATGTGGCGCTGGAAAAACGAGGGGAAAGATTGCACTACCATTTTACATCGAGTGGAATATTTGTTATAAGACCTCGTAGTGTGTGTGTGTGTGTGTGAATAAAACAGACTTGGATGTGACAATGGAAAAACTAGGGAAAAGATTACACCGCCATTTACACCGACTGTGTTTTATGACATCAGACCACAATAGTGTGAGTGTGTGTGAAGAAGACGGACTTGGATGTGGCACTGGAAAAACGAGGGGAAAGATTGCACTACCGTTTACATCGAGTGAGATATTTGTTATCAGACCACAATAGTGTGAGTGTGTAAAGAAGACGGACTTGGATGTGGCGCTGGAAAAACGAGGGGAAAGATTGCACCACCATTTGCACCGAGTGTGTTATTTGTTATCAGACCACAATAGTGTGAGTGTGTAAAGAAGACGGACTTGGATGTGGCGCTGGAAAAACGAGGGGAAAGATTGCACCGCCATTTGCACCGAGTGTGTTATTTGTTATCATACCACAATAGTGTGAGTGTGTAAAGAAGACGGACTTGGATGTGGCGCTGGAAAAACGAGGGGAAAGATTGCACCGCCATTTGCACCGAGTGTGTTATTTGTTATCAGACCACAGTAGTGTGAGTGTGTGAAGAAGACGGACTTGGATGTGGCGCTGGAAAAACGAGGGGAAAGATTGCACCGCCATTTGCACCGAGTGTGTTATTTGTTATCATACCACAATAGTGTGAGTGTGTGAAGAAGACGGACTTGGATGTGGCGCTGGAAAAACGAGGGGAAAGATTGCACCGCCATTTGCACCGAGTGTGTTATTTGTTATCATACCACAATAGTGTGAGTGTGTAAAGAAGACGGACTTGGATGTGGCGCTGGAAAAACGAGGGGAAAGATTGCACCGCCATTTGCACCGAGTGTGTTATTTGTTATCAGACCACAGTAGTGTGAGTGTGTGAAGAAGACGGACTTAGATGTGGCGCTGAAAAAACGAGGGGAAAGATTGCACCGCCATTTACACCGAGTGTGTTATTTGTCGTCCGTGATGGTTGCCAGGCCCAACAACATCAAAGGTCACGACAATCTGCTTGTTCTTCTTCTGTTCTCCTCTCCTAACTAGTTGGTTTATGGTCTTTCCGGGAACATTGTATAGTATTGTCTGTACGTATTGCAACTATTGAGAGAAATATAATTGTACAAATTTACACGTTTGGTTGGTTAAAATAATTGCACAATAGTCTATATATAAAAAATAAAATGTTTGTCTGTTTGAATAGAAGAAATATTTTTAAATTATTTGCATTATATAGGGGAAGTAAGAAATAATAACAAGTCTCTTCCCCCCCACCCCCCTCTCTCTCTCTCTCTCTCTCTCTCTCTCTCTCTCTCCTCTCTCTCTCTCTCTCTCTCTCTCTCTCTCTCTCTCTCTCTCTCTCTCTCTCTCTCTCTCTCTCTCTCTCTCTCTCTCTCTCTCTCTCTCTCTCTCTCTCTCTCTCTCTCTCTCTCTCTCTCTCTCTCTCTCTCTCTCTCTCGCTCTCCAACACACGCTGCAGTGACTAATCGCTGATCAAATAGTGCGCTAAACAGTCATTCAAGCGCCTATCTAAACCAATATTCTTCAGATAGCAGCACATACGCACTTCAACAGCATATGCATGCCTTGGACTGTTTATTTCTATAGACAATTATAGTGTCATTACAATTCCATGTTATGCTGTAATGATATTTTCCGCTAAACTCTGCAATCCTTAGATCAATCAAACCCTCTATTTGGTAACTTCCCCAAACTGTCGCCACCAAGCCCCCATCAGCGTCATCTACCAGCTGGCCCCATCGTCACTTACCAATTATTTGGAATTGTTTTGATGCGGGTGGCCAACAGCCAACAGCTGACGTGTCTCTCGATAACAAACAACCCCGCGGTGCCTGGCGGCCGACCGTTGAATCATGATTAAAGCTCATATCACTTGGATTGATAAGAGATATGGAGGCAAAAGTTCTATTGACTAAATAAATTTTTAACGGATTTCCGCATAGTGAAACGAAATGAAGTGAAGTGAAAAGAAAATTTCTTTATAGTATATACTAATTGCAAGGTTAGGACTAAAAGGTCCTCTCTTAGACCTATTGACCCACCCACCCTATTATAAACGTACAGTGATATTAATCCACCTACCCTCATATACACATACAATGGTACTGAAGCCATCCTTAACCTTTCCATATTCTTCTTTAACCATACTGAATTTGTATAATGAGTGATCATGCCATTGATAAAAACCGTATATTTCCATAGACGAATCAAATTGGAACTTGCTATTGTTACTTTAAATAGTTTATATTAAAAATAATTTAAAATACATTCCATAGTGGATTATTAAATTGAGTCTACTTTATAATCAGACTATAATATTTTAGTGACAACATAATTCTAAAATTGTTTCTGACAAAAAATTAGATCAATGTTTTTAGTTTCTATGATATTATGTTTTTTACTTGTTATCTATATAATACTTAAATTATAAAGAGAATTATAAGTTAAACATACCTGTTTAAAAGGCTAAATAAGTTATAAAATAATCGATTTGATCGATGAAGTTTCGTTACTCATCGTTACGTAAGTTATCAGAAGTCGATTTCAACAATGAAGGCGATTTTACGAAATTTCATTATGATCACAATCAAATAAAAGCAAGTCTTGCAAATCTTAAGTAATTCCAGTTAAGGGGATTTGCTACTGAAAAGGGTAGATTTTTTTTAAATGGCAGTAAATTACTTGGAGTATTTTTTATAATGAGGAACATGCTATCAAAAAATACAAAAATATAAAAAATTTAATTTTAAATTTTAACCCTGTGAAAAAATTAAAAACGTTGTTTTTTGGTGATTTTACAGTGCCATTTTTGAAGTGATATAACTCCAAAAGTAAGTATTGAATTTAAATGATTTATGATTTATTTTAAAGGTAATATAGTCTTCTTAAAATTTAGGTAGAATCAACTTGTTATGCCTTACATAACGTTTTTGATCAACGTTAGAACGTTTTCTTTAAAAAATATTAAAAAAGGAAAATTTTTATTTTTTTTATCTTATACTACATAAAAGCTACAGGCATAAATCTACCTAAATATTTAACGTATTATGTAAAGAGTAAGTGGTAAAAATTTTAACAAAATATCTCAAGTAGTTCTTGAGATATATCAATTTTTAGAGAGAAAAACGCAAATTTACAAACTTACGGGAAACAGCATTTGAACGTAAAAGTAAACTAAAATGATTAAAATAAAGCAAACACTCTTAGGAAACGAAGCAAAACTATTGTTATTCTCTAGTGTTACCAATTTGGATACAATTATCATGTATTTTACACACAAAAAACCTTATTTTACAATGGGACTATTCTAAAATCTAAACAACACAAAAAGTCTGTCCACTTACTTCAATAAATTATTAAAATTCTCCAGCTCCATACGTTATTCCCTCTTTTGCTTTCTTCTTTTCTTCTTCTAACATCTGTGCCTGTCTTAGTTTTCTTTTATATTCATTAAATTTCTTGGTTTTTCTCACCTTGGCAAGTTTTAGCCTACTATCATCAAACGCCTTCGCACGCTTTTGAGTGTGTGACCCAGGACTTAGGCCTACTGAATATATATATAGTATAATGGTAGAAAACATTTTACATAAAATATAAACTGCCATAAACAAACAAAAAATCTCACTATTTTCTTTAGTACAACATTTATTACAAAACAAATCTCAAATCTGTGAATTTTGCTGATTTGGCCACTTTACAGCGCTGTAAAAAAAATGTTTACCCTTGTATAAAAATTGAAAAAATTGTTTCTATTGTACTTTTCTTATGTATTAAGATATATAAGACCAAAATATGAGAAAAAACATTTTTTAAAATTTTTATGGTTTTTGGTCATTTTCAGTAGCAAATCCCCCACATCGTAACGTAAGTTATCAGAAGTCGATTTCAACAATGAAGGTGATTTTACGAAATTTCATTATCATCACAATCAAATAAAAGCAAGTGTTGCAAATCTTAAGTAATTCCAATTTCTAATTACAAAAAATACACCCTTCAAGTTTAGGCGGGTCATCTTTGGTAATTCACAAACACTTCATAATTCAACTTCATAATCCAATTCCCACAATAACTAGCTTGGTAAAATAATAACGATAATTTAACGTTATACAACATGGCCGTTAAAAGTTACAACTTCCAAAAACAGTTGTGAAGAAAATTACACCGCCTCGGTGTGGCGAGCTTTGAGAAAACAATTGTCAGTTTAATCCCGTAGTCCAAGTAGGAGAGCTGGTTTACGCTTCAAAAATCCAGCTTATTGCGGGCCACCCCAACTTAATGAATGGCCCATAAACAGAATAGCCAGCTCTGGCGGTCCTTAATGAATTAATCCGGGGCATAATTGTAGGGGTGGAAGGGCTTTGACGGTCAGTTGCACAGCCCGACTTGGCGGCCTCTCGGACGTTAATAGGACCCGGGAGGGGGGCAGGTTGTACTGTATCTCACAAACCGATAAAATATTAATAAACGTTTCTGAGGTACAGATATGAAAAAAGTGAAACTTAGAATTTACCACTTGATCCAGTGGTGTCGCCAGTTGTAAACAAAACAACTATCCTAGATAGTTTTTATAAACTCGTTTTTTTATCGTTTATTTAATATTCATTTAGAATCCAGAACACTGTAAAATTGAAAGTTAAATTCAAAAAAATGTTATGTTTTCGGAGATTAGTATTGTAATATTTTTTGTGTGACCTTGAACACTGAAACTAGTCTACACTAGGACTTAAGTGCATGTTTATACTTGCCTCGTACGTTCCTCATGGAAACAAACTCACTTAAAACACCTGTAATTTTTCTGAGACTGTTATATTGGTAATATTCTGCCTGTAAAAAAATGCCTGTATTTTGTTATATTTCAATTTAACTAACATTTTTACAATACAATTACTATATTGTTTATTGTTACCATTATTTGGTTTATACTTCCAAAGTTGCTTTCTGATATCAAAATATACCGCGCCCAAATCATAATTTATGTCAAAAGACAAAATAAAACGTCCAAAAGTTAAAATTATTTATTTACTGTTTGTAAAGGTTCATAGAAATTACATTCAAAAAAAATATTTGGAAAGATGAAATGAAAAAAAATCGCTTAGTTGAAAAAGTATACAAATAAAAAGAATAGGATTATTATTAATAAGTCTTCTCTTACATCTAACCAACAATAACAACTACAAAAATTATGTCGAAATATAAAAAAAGGAATAAACTAAGTTAACTTAGCAAATTTACTAGTGAAACAAAATTGATAATTTTTTTAATTTATTATTAAATAATCCAAAATAAAAAAAAATTTAAAAAGTATATACAAAAATTAACACAATTGAAAACAGAAGAACAATGAAAATTAGCATTAATGAAGGATCACAATAAAATAAATATGAGTGTTGTCCCCTTGATAAAACACCCATCTAATCAGCACAAAAGACTTGATAGAACATCTACTTAGCATACAAGAATGACTACACACTGTACAAACAAGACTTTTGATTGACCATCCACCTACTAAATACACGACCCTTGATTGATCATTCACATACTGAATACACAGTCCTGTTGATATGATGACACCCCACCTTACCAACTAATAATACTTTTGATATACCACCTATTTAACATACAGGATCAATCACACACTCTACCAACATGACTTAGTAGATCATCCTGCTATTATAAACAACGTCCCCTTAATAGTGCACCCACCTCCTCAACACATAAGACTTGATAGAACACCTACTTTAACATACACGACTGTCCACACTCTCTACATACAAGAATTTGTATTAATCACCCACCTAATTAACACACAATACCCTTGATTGATCATCCACCTACTCAATACACAATCCTGTTGATAGACTTCCACCTTCCCATATCAAAAGAATCAATAGGTTTTGAAATTAAATATAAGAAGCAAACCCCTCCAAAGCACCCCGTGTATATATAACTCCACCATTACGTCCAATGTTCAGCTGCGGGGACAAAGCGGCTGTCAAGATTTTCATTAGGGTCGGAGGCTTCTTTAGACCTAAACTCATAAACCGCCGAGAGACAACCCGCCATTTTTATTCCGGACCATTTATAACGTCGACGGATGGCCGGGCTGACGGGGAAGATGGAAAAACTGAGAGCCACTTTAACAAGGGCATTTCTCATCCCATAAAACGGTCTTGGGCGTAATTAGGAACAGTGGGATTGGGTTCATGATTGGCGGCGATTGGAACTTGATTGGCTGAGTTACGTTGTACTCTCAGCTTGTTAACTCATCAAGAGATTGGACACAAAAAACCGGCCTGCAACTGGTCAATTTATGGCGGCCGTCCACCCCTCCCCGCTGGGGGGTGAGTGGCGATAACAGCTGATAAACTGGGTGAGTGGCCTGTCAGAGTGAAGACAGTAAGTGAGTGACCTTGGATTTGCGTCGTACGGTTCTAATTGAAAACAATGTTTATGTAGTTTTTTTTATCAACGACACCCCTAAATAGTAACCGTTACGTCAGATGTCCAGCAAAGTATTTTTAGTGATTATGCACTTTCTCGTAACGTCAAAAAAAAAAAAAAAAAAATTAAAAATATCATGTTTTAAATTGATAAAAAATAGGTTAAATAATCACACACACACACGTGCACGCACGGTGTTAGCCTCTGCCTGCTGGTTATCCCTTCAGTGACAGTAAGTATATAAAAATTCGTATTTTGTGGTTATTATTGTTTATATCGGTCAAATATATGAACGCTAATCGAGATTTACCATGAAAGTAGTTATTACAGGTATTTACTATTTAACTAAACACAAACCAAATTAGTTTTTCAAATTTGTGTTCAGCGTAAAAACATATCGAATCAAAGAAAAGATTATTAAGAATTCATCAAACATATCGGAAAATGTCGATAATTCATAACTTATGTAAATGAGTTACATGTAAAGGAACGTTTTATTTCAATCATTATTTTGCTACGTTAATTAACCATTTTGAGAAAAACTACGTTTTATTAGTTGGAGGTGGTAATCATTGTGCGGATGTTGTGTGGGGGAGATAACTGAGTATCAGGCTTGTTAATTAGCTGAAAATCAAACCAGCACTACGTGGATCGGATTCCACGTAAAGCTGTAGGTCCCTTAGTTGCCCTGGCTGTTGAGCTATTAATAAATTGCCTTTTCTGAGGAACAGTTGAACTCAGATAGTAACCAGACTACACTCATCCTACACTCATATAACCATTCATATTCGCCTTAAAATACCAACAACGTTGTGTCGGCGTCTCATATGTAAAAATGTAAGGAAAAATTAAAGTAAACACTTAAATTATCAAAATAAATATTAATTTCATTTCTTCTAACTTTGGTATTTTGTTTAGTTTTGATTGTAACCTTTATACCTGTGTTATGTTATTTACATTGGAATATTGGTGAACAAATGTATGATAATTAATATGCTAAGGGAGTTTAAATATTGAGGTGATCTAAAATGTGTTCATTCGTATCTTTTGTTTTGCCTTCCATTGTAAATTGTGTCTTTATACACCATCGTAACTGTAGCATTTTAACAGACATAATGTCTGGACTAAATTATTCCACACCTTAATTACCACAAACTTTAATTACCATAATTAAATTGACTTAAATTACCATGAGCCTAAATTATCATATACCTAATTACCATGAGCCTAAATTACCATATACCTAATTACAATGCGCCTAAATTACCATATACCTAATTACCATGAGCCTAAATTACCATATACCTAATTACCATGAGCCTAAGTTATCATATATCTAATTACCATGAGCCTAAATTACCATATACCTAATTACCATGGGCTTAAATTATCATAAACGTGCCCTAAACTTAAATTAACCAAACCTAACCTAACGTAAACCTATATTAACCTAATCCACAATGATGATTCTAAACTTAAATTTACCTAACCCTTAATTACTCTAAACTTAAATTACACTAAATCTAAATTACTCTAAATATAAACTGCCCTAAACCTAAATTAAACTAACTTCTACATTACACTAAACCCAAATTACTCTGAACTAAATAACTATAAATATAAACCGCCCTAAACCTAAATTACCCTAAAACCTAACTCACCCTCACCAACATTTGTAACAATTTACCAGATATATTCAACTCCCACTAGTTAAACTACACTACTCATAGAATGACATTCAAATTGTGGGACAGCTATTTTTGGAATGTTGTTGTACATAGAGTTGTAAACTTTGATACATAATATATTGGAATTGATTTTAGGGTACTTGAGATTTGTATTTATGTCTAGTTTTTTTTTTTCTAAATAAAATATTTGTCTTTTATTTTTGTTTTGTCTTATCATATTTTTTCAATTTTTTTAAGTAAGTAAGTAAATACAGATGATAATATTTACATGATTTTTCTATATTAAACAGACTCTATTGTAGGTTACTTGTTATTTTTGTCTAAATTCGTTCTTTTATAAACCGTGTAGGACGTCGTGCCGAGGGTGTTAACGCGCTGTTATCAGCTAGACACCCGTGAAACAATGCTTGATTGATAACACCCTCCCTTCAGTGAGGGTATTCATGAAAACAATCCCCATTGATCATTTATAAGGTTAGAGAAAAATGGGCCCGGGTGATCCTAGGGGTGACCTCGCAATAATGGTAATGATTATGAGCTCCCCGAGGGGGGTTTCCCTTACACCCTCCACCCCTCACTCCACCCTCGCGCGACAAATGTTTTTGCGCATCTTGATTCGGACCAGACAGTCTGTTTCGCAACAAATCCTCTCAACTTTTCTTCGGATTAAACAAACGCAGGAACGTTACATTAGAAACACAAAATCGAGTTACCATATAACTGAAATTTATTATAGTACACATGTGAAAATCGCTATACAAAAAGTGATTAATATTTTATAAGTTTGATCGCATACCTTGCTTTTTGTAGTTAATTATAATATTCACGAAACGAAGATTTTAAAAAGTACCACAAAACTATAAAAGATTATCTCAGTTTTAAAAACGATGTTGTAATTTCATTCCAAATTATATAGATACCAAGTCTATATTTATAAAAGAGGATGTTTGTATATATATGTTTGAAGTTCATGCGCTGCCAAACCATCCAACCGATCGCCATGAAACTTTAGGATATTATCCTGTATACTCCCGAGATGGTTTCTGTGAAGGTTGATGCAGATCCGTCCACAGGGTCCCACCCCACGGGCTCCTAAAGATCCCATGTTATTCAAATGGAGAATCTGAATTGTTTACAAAAAACATATGACTGTGTGGTTTAATGTAGTTTCACATGCCATAAGCAGATTGAAGTTCACAACAACAGTACTGTATATGTTTTGATTTATTGTAGTTCTACATTTCACCTTGAGAGTGTAGCACACACTACTTTTACTTGATCAGGTGATCTGTATTTGGTGTTCACCTTTTTTCCTCGGTAATTAAAACATGTGGTGAAACGTGAAAATAAAAAATAAATAATTATTTGTTTTGCAGTTTACCTTTTATGACATGCCTCCTAAAAAGGTATTTTTGAAGTTATACTTCTTTGCGCCCGTTAGACACTTTGGGATGGGATGTTGGTCGAGAAACCGCGTCAGGCTGAAAAGTAAGAACAAATTTTTAAGAACTATCGATTAATCGATTGTTAATCGAAGAAATTTAATCGAAGAAATTACTGATAATGATAATATAGGTGTATAATATAATAATGAAGTCACGTATAATATATTGAAGATAAATATATTGAATAATATTGAAAAATGTCTTATATTTCATTTATATATCCTGTCTGTTTGTGTGCGTGAGTGGGTGTATGAGAATGGCCAAAGAAGTATAACTTCCACCGTGTGGTCCGACGCACACCCAATTTTTTTTATTTTTTTTATTTTTAGTTCATAGAATACTGCTTAAGAGTCCTGGTAAGGTCGTAGATCGATCTTCCTCACGAGGCGACATGCCAAGATCCAAAAATGGGACTGTAGCAGAGTGTCTTGGTGAGGCCGCAGGCCGAGCATACCTCACGAGCGTAGCGAGTGACGACGGGGTTGGCACGCGAAGCGTGCAGGGGTGCCCCCTAGTAATTTATAAAGTAGGAAGTTTTGATATTTTACTGAACTACTGAGGTGGGACGAAGAGACTATTTACTTAACTTTGAAGACACAAACAAAGAATAACAACGGTTAGGTCGAATGCTTAACAAGTAATAAAATGTAAACAGTTTTGGGCTGTGGGAAAAAAAAATATTACTACTATCTCTAAGAAAGATTTGGTAGAGGATTCTTACATTGACACTCTTGAAAGTGCCTTTGATGGGTGAATGGAATAGGGGTTTCATAGGGATAAAGTAAATAATGCTATTAACTTATTTAAAAGTTACGAAAAAATTATATTTTGAAGTAATTCATTAATAACTTATTATCCTTTGACAACATATTTTCTGTTTAATTTTAAAATATAACGTGTTTATACTTTTTAGTCTTTTTCAATTACAAACAAAATACAACTGTACAATAGTTCTATACTGATTAGAAATCTATGATTTTAGTAAATAATTTAGCCTTATTTGTAGATGATGCTTATATTTCTAATATTAATTTTGAATACTTTGTATTTTTCCAAATATTGGGGTTTACAGTTGATTTGTGTGTTTAATAAGATTATTGGATTTTTTTAATAAATATATACATATATGTAATTCTTCTATAGCATTAATATTTTAACCATTTTCTATAAAATTTAGTATTTTCATGTTTTATTTTATGTTTGTGTAAATACGGTCTGTAGATAGTAGGTGTTTCACTGTGGTACTGTTACAGCTTATAAAAGCTTATTTGAGTTCTTGAATTGTGTTCTACAATCACAGTTAAATAAATATATGCATTATTTTGAAGTTAAATAAAATTTATTTTTTAAGTATGCTCAGTTACTTTGAATAAATTACTTCATAAGAAACTATATTAATCAATATGATATTAATCCCACCCACCCGCCCACCCAACACGTACTATGGTAATGGCCCTCCCACCCACCCAACACGTACTATGGTAATGGTCCCTCCCACCCACCCAAAACGTACTATGGTAATGACCCTCCCACACACCCAACACGTACTATGGTAATGGCCCTCCCACCCACCCAACACGTACTATTGTAATGTTACTATAACTACTATTACTATAACACGTACTATGGTAATGGCCCTCCCATCCACCCAACACATACTATGGTAATGACTTTCCCACCCACCCAACACGTACTATGGTAATCGAACGCCCACCCACCCAAAACGTACTATGGTAATGACCCTCCCACCCACCCAACACGTACTATGGTAATGGCGCTCCCACCCACCCAACATGTACTATGGTAATGGCGCTCCCACCCATCCAACACGTACTATGGTAATGTTACTATAACTACTATTACTATAACACGTACTATGGTAATGTTACTATAACACGTACTATGGTAATGTTATTATAACTACTATTACTATAACACGTACTATGGTAATGTTACTATAACTACTATTACTATAACACTTACTATAGTAATGTTACTATAACTACTATTACTATAACACTTACTATAGTAATGTTGTTTTTTATAGTAATATATTACTATAAAAAACAAAACTCACTATGGGGTTTCTTTTAATGTCATATAATAACTTCACACTAACTTTGTATAGACATTCATATTTTTCTCACAAATACAAACCCTCTCGAAACACTTGTCTGCATTAATATAACAAAAGAATGTCCCACTTTGACAGACGTATTGTTGTCGCTGCGAGTAAACAAAAGCTGCGGTTTTTCATTTCCAGTTGCGAATTAATGGAAAGATACGTTTTTTTCAGCGGCAAAAACTTGGCGGGAGGGAAAAATGTGGGAACCCCAACATAAGGGCTGCCAACAATGTAATACAACGATTGGCAGCTAACTGTTGGAGGATTAAGGCTTAGCGGGGCTCGTGATAACTGCAGGGGGTAGCTCCCACGGCCCGGCCGGGGGAAATCTTGAGACGATCTTTCTGGTTATCTAGATAGCTTTTTGTTTTTATTGTCTTCAAACATCGCAGATAATTTTTACTATTAGTCATCGAATTGCCTGTCTTTTATACCAGCCACCATATTTGATATTTATGAACGTAACCTTTTAAAAATGAACATTTTTTATAAAGAGAACATACGTGTTTAGAGCACTTGGATAACATATTTCAATTTCACCCCTTGACTTTTTTAAAATACAAATAACTTTTGTTCTAATTTAACATTCTTTATCAAAACAAAACCAGTTGGAAAAAATTTAATCTCATGAGACTTTAGTCACCCTTATCCTATGAATAATGTTAAATTTTTAAATTCATTTGTTAAAAAATGTAAGCACATTACTACGTTACGTGTACGTGTGGGCGAGAATATCATAACCACTGTACGATCCTCATTAAGGGAAGTAAAAATCAACTTTAAAACGCAGGTATTGATAAACACGCTCCCTGGGACAAGCAGGAAAGAGAGAGTCAACTGCCACGACTGTTCAAATCACACAATGGTTTGGGCACGGACGGACAGACGGCAACCGGTCTGCTGATTTAAAAAAAAGTAGTTACGAAGAAAACGCCAGATAGAGGGTTGGAAACTCGACTGCGTTAAAATCGTTCTTCGGAGAAGATTATGAAGTGTTCTAATGAAAATCAGAAAAGAAATGTTTTAGGAATTATGATTTACTAGTTTATTTGTTTTAAATAGCAATACACCTTTTTACATAATGTGAAAAAATATACAATGCAATCACAAATAATTAATACAAAATGGCTACAATAGAAAACCGAATCAAACTATTATATTTTGAGGAAGGGAAATAATTAATAAAAATACCATACAGTAACAAATCCTGGCATAGCAAATTGCAGTATAACTGTATATAAGAACGTGCTTCGAATTAGACTTAAGAAACTAATAGGTTTCTCTTTGTGATTGTGTGCTTACATTTTTTTAAAGATGGTATTGTACTCTATCATTCCAAATGATGTTCAACAACAATAATAGAATCCTCCCCAACAAGTTCTCTCGTACTTTATAAACTTGGCGTTCGACCAATAATTAAATACAAGGGGCAATACTCAATCTGGCTACAGAGAAGTTGTGCGGGTTGCGTTACAAGGCTACTTCCACGGCGCTCTTGATAATTCACTTAGTACCATAGTTGCTTTAAAATATCTTACAGTATACACATTTTATAAACAAAAAAATTCAAAAAATAGTTTTTTCATTTATTATTAAATAAAAATAGTTTTATATGTGGTCTGACTGTATAACAACATAAAGAAGATCTGCAGAAGGAGTTAATTCAAAACGTAATCCATAAACAGGGTACAGGGTACTCTGCTCGGTTTGAATTAGGTTGAAATGATGTGCCATTTTGAATACAATATCATATCATTATAATAATTAATATTATTTGCAGTATTTTTCATTGAATGATTTATTACTGAGCCATTAATATTTCTTATATATGTATACAGTATATAGACAATTTTTTTATCTTTATTTTTACTATTTATTTATTTTTATATAGTTTGTGGATCTATTACAATATTGTTACTATGAAATAGTATTTAAACGAATCGTCATCAGGTACAGAACATCGAAGTGGATCTTCATTACTTTAAAAATAGGTAAGTTTAAATATTTAGACCCATCATCATCAGGTCCAGAACAGCCAAATGGATCTTCATCACTTTACAAATTGGTCAGTTTAAATATTTAGACCTAACATCACCAGGTCCAGAACAGCCAAATGGATCTTCACCACTTTACAAATGGGTCAATTTAAATATTTAGACCTACCACCATCAGGTCCAGAACAGCCAAGTGGATCTTCATCACTTTACAAATAGGTTAGTTTAAATATTTAGACATATCCTCATCAGGTTCAGAACAGCTAACTGGATCTTCATCGCTTTACAAAAAGGTCAATTTAAATATTTAGACCCACCACCATCAAGTCCAGAACAGCGAAGTGGATCTTCATCACTTTACAAATAGGTTAGTTTAAATATTTAGACCTACCACCATCAGGTCCAGAACAGCCAAGTGGATCTTCATCACTTTACAAATGGATCAGTTTAAACATTTAGACCTACCACCATCAGGTCCAGAACAGCCAAATGGATCTTCATCACTTTACAAATGGATCAGTTTAAATATTTAGACCTACCACCATCAGGTCCAGAACAGCCAAATGGATCTTCATCACTTTACAAATGGATCAGTTTAAATATTTAGACCTACCACCATCAGGTCCAGAACAGCCAAGTGGATCTTCATCACTTTACAAATGGATCAGTTTAAATATTTAGACCTACCACCATCAGGTCCAGAACAGCCAAATGGATCTTCACCTCTTTACAAATGGGTCAGTTTAAATATTTAGACCTACCACCATCAGGTCCAGAACAGCCAAGTGGATATTCATCACTTTACAAATGGGTCAGTTTAAATATTTAGACCTACCACCATCAGGTCCAGAACAGCGAAGTGGATCTTCATCACTTTACAAATGGGTCAGTTTAAATATTTAGACCTATCATCATCAGGTCCAGACCAGCCAAGTGGATCTTCATCACTTTACAAATGGGTCAGTTTAAATACTTAGACCTATCATCATCAGGTCAAGAACAGCCAAGTGGATCTTCACCGCTTTACAAATGGGTCAGTTTAAATATTTAGACCTACCACCATCAGGTCCAGAACAGCCAAGTGGATCTTCATCACTTTACAAATGGGTCAGTTTAAATACTTAGACCTATCATCATCAGGTCAAGAACAGCCAAGTGGATCTTCATCACTTTACAAATGGGTCAGTTT
This sequence comes from Stictocephala bisonia, assembly GCA_035578905.1. Classification (NCBI taxonomy): domain Eukaryota; kingdom Metazoa; phylum Arthropoda; class Insecta; order Hemiptera; family Membracidae; genus Stictocephala; species Stictocephala bisonia. Next base: position 333,462 of record JAQJVL010000145.1, read on the forward strand.
AAATACTTAGACCTATCATCATCAGGTCAAGAACAGCCAAGTGGATCTTCATCACTTTACAAATGGGTCAGTTTAAATATTTAGACCTACCACCATCAGGTCCAGAACAGCCAAGTGGATCTTCACCACTTTACAAATGGGTCAGTTTAAATACTTAGACCTATCATCATCAGGTCAAGAACAGCCAAGTGGATCTTCATCACTTTACAAATGGGTCAGTTTAAATACTTAGACCTATCATCATCAGGTCAAGAACAGCCAAGTTGATCTTCACCGCTTTACAAATGGGTAAGTTTAAATATTTAGACCTACCACCATCAGATCCAGAACAGCCAAGTGGATCTTCATCACTTTACAAATGGGTCAGTTTAAATACTTAGACCTATCATCATCAGGTCAAGAACAGCCAAGTTGATCTTCACCGCTTTACAAATGGGTCAGTTTAAAAATTTAGACCTATAATCATCAGGTCCAGAACAGCCAAGTGTATCTTCACCACTTTACAAATGGGTCAGTTTAAATACTTAGACCTACCACCATCAGGTCCAGAACAGCCAAGTGGATCTTCATCACTTTACAAATGGGTCAGTTTAAATATTTAGACCTATAATCATCAGATCCAGAACAGCCAAGTGGATCTTCACCACTTTACAAATGGGTCAGTTTAAATACTTAGACCTACCACCATCAGGTCAAGAACAGCCAAATGGATCTTCATCACTTTACAAATGGGTCAATTTAAATATTTAGACTTACCACCATCAGGTCCAGAACAGCCAAATGGATCTTCACCACTTTACAAATGGGTCAGTTTAAATATTTAGACCTATCATCATCAGGTCCAGAACAGCCCAATGGATCTTCACCACTTTATAAATGGGTCAGTTTAAATATTTAGACCTACCACCATCAGGTCCAGAACAGCCAAGTGGATCTTCATCACTTTACAAATGGATCAGTTTAAATATTTAGACCCATCTTCATCAGGTCCAGAACAGCCAAGTGCACCCAGCAGGGGTCCTCCGAAGTGCGACATATGCCCAGCCTCCCCTATCAGCAGCCCATTCACAAATTGGACATCTAAATCACCCCCCCCCCCCCATTAGACCTCCTAATCACTGGGGAGGAGACGGGAGGGTCGCGGTTTGTTTTGATATGCTAAACCCTTGGACTGATTTACTTTAGCAGTTTACTATTGTACATTGTGTTGGAACCAATTGGAAAGGGGTGGAATTGGGTTTTCTTCACGTGGTATAATTCATTTTTTGAAAATTTTCTCACCCATTTGATTAGCTTTTGAAGTGTTTGTTTTTTGTGAACGGCTGTTTAGTGATGGTTGTACCTATTCACGTACAGCAGTAATGACTCACCCACCCACCCTTACACGTCCAATGGTACTCTCACAGCCACCCACCTTTACATTTATGGTAGTGTTGACCCACCCACCCACCCTTACACGTACATTGGTACTGACTCACCCACTTACCTTTACACGTACATTGGTACTGACTCACCCACCCACCCTTACACGTACATTGGTACTGACTCACCCACCCAAATTTACACGCACGGTAGTAGGCTATAACTGTGTCATTTTTTTAAAATTAATCCTAATCCTAGGTGATGTAATTGAATAGTTATCAACAATACTCCAGTGACGTTTTTTATTTACGTCCTTAACTTCAACATCATTGAGGTTTGAAGAGCTCGAGTAGGAAAGTTTCGAATAAATTTCTTCCGCCTTCATCAGGCGACTGACATTCTCCCTCATAGAAGGGTTAGGAATTACTATTCTCAGATTAATCCACACAGAATGATCGTCTCTTTACACCCTTCTATCCAGTCTCTGGGTCACGTTAACAATGCAGCCCTTACTTCTACGTAATGCACTTCAGTAGTGAGTTCGCGGGAAAACACTGTAGACATTTGGACTGAGAATCACGCCGAGAAATTTGAAAAACAATTTGAGAGTAAGAAATTTTATTCAACAATCCCATCACATACACGACTTGTTAGAGCCACCATGTTTATTATTATTATTATTTTAACAATAATCGATATTGTATACTTTTATTTGTGGCAGACCTTCATCAATATAAAAGTACCTCTATTTTACTATTTATATTTTATATATGCCTATGATTTTGTATAACATTTATTATTATTATCATTGACGGAAGGACCCAATCAAGCCACGTAGAGTACATTCAACACTATTTTGAAGAATTGCCTTTTTGCGTGTCCAGACTGGTTTTATTCTTTCGGAATGAGCTCTCTTTACTTCACAAGAGCAAGTTTTTTTCGGTTATTTTTTTCTGTCATCCCTAGACTACATTTTCAATTCAAAATCTGTTGCCTAAATGTGTTCCTGTTGGAAATGTCAGTTTGAGTCATTTTTAGCAGGTCTTATTGTATTGCATCAGTTTTTTTTTAATTGTTTCTGTTTTAGCCCTACATCGATTTACCCATATTTATTTTTTAGAGGGTTCCATTCTCTTGATATTTCCATACAGTTTTAGTCTCCGTTTTCTGAATGTATGCTAGTGTACTGTTATACTTTCTTATTACTTCTAGATTTGAAAGTTTGAAAATTACTATGTAATGGACGTGATACCTTCCTGATAATGTTTTTTCATGTTAAAATATAATTTAGTGGTTTTTATAGTTTTTCACTATCTTAGTTATTATTAAATAGTTTGAACAATGTATTTAATTTAAAAATAACCTACAGAAGCTTTTAAGATTCATTCTAAAAAAAAAAAAAAAAAAAAAAAAAAAAAAAAAAAAAAAAAAAAAAAAAAACTGTTTTACCATTTCACATATCTACTTAAGCTGATAAACTTACCCAAGCTTATTAAACTTTTAATGAGCCTCTTGATTTATGACTTAAACAAGAGGACGAGCTTTCCAACCCTAACTCAAACATATAAGAAGTTTGACTTAAACTATGTTAATCTCTTTATGGTGTTTTATTATTCTAGATCCACAAAATGTTGTCCCAAAACGTAGCCAACTGTTACGTCATGTGTCAACCCTTCTCGTGAGGCGAGACCAATGGATTGTCTGACCCCAATGTTTACGCACCCCTTGCTCGCGTGGGTGCTGCCCAGTGGGCACTGGACAGGGTGTAGCTGAGGCCCTCTGGAGCGGAACCCGCCACATCTGCTCCCCGACTGATCATTCGATTTCATTCCCTTCCACCCCCTGCAGCGAATTAATCAGAGCATTAAACTTGTGACAGAAACTAAGTTGGTCTAGCCCCCGGCGCTCTCGTTGTCCCGTTATCTTGCCCCTGAGGCGTTTTCACTGTCTGAATTTGATTAAACAGTTTTAACTATTACGTTAAACGTTAAACTAACTTGCCTCTTAGATAACTTGATTCTTTCAATAGTTTATCTATTTTTCGATTATATTAGCCAATGTCCAATATTAATAGAACCATCGTTAACAATCTTCTCCAGTGAATAATTGTGTCACACTTGAGTTGATCTCAGGTATTTCTAACTGACTAGGCCCAAATTGTTCCAATATGGATGATTTACTAAGCCAACCATTTAAATTGATATGAAAATAATCAACTACAAAAAAACCTACCTTTACTCAAGAGGCATACAAACGTTGAGTTTTGTCTTAAGGCAAGAATCACTTACTAGTCTTGACTCGAGTCAGGTCTCAGTGACTGGGTCTCACGAGACATGTACCTTACCTCAAGTGGCATACACACGTTGTTTGTCTCGAGAAAGGTCTCATGAAACATGTACCTTATCTCAAGTGACATACACAAGTTGATTTATCCATATACAGGTCTAAGTAACCAGTTCTCAGGAGACATGTACCTTATCTCAAGTGGCCTACACACGTTGATTTCTCTCAAGAAAGGTCTTATGAGACGCCTACCATATCTCAAGTGGCCTACACACCTCGATACAGAGTTGAACCACTGCCTACAGAATCAAGAAGACTGTCCGCTCATATGTGTCCAGTGAGGCCAGTTATACTGTTCGGTGAAGTTAATTCATGTTAAAAGGTAGCGCCAGCGGTCTCTCTCTCTCTCTCTCTCTCTCTCTCTCTCTCTCTCTCTCTCTCTCTCTCTCTCTCTCTCTCTCTCTCTCTCTCTCTCTCTCTCTCTCTCTCTCTCTCTCTCTCTCTCTCTCTCTCTCTCTCTCTCTCTCTCTCTCTCTCTCTCTCTCTCTCTCTCTCTCTCTCTCTCTCTCTCTCTCTCTCTCTCTCTCTCTCTCTCTCTCTCTCTCTCTCTCTCTCTCTCTCTCTCTCTCTCTCTCTCTCTCTCTCTCTCTCTCTCTCTCTCTCTCTCTCTCTCTCTCTCTCTCTCTCTCTCTCTCTCTCTCTCTCTCTCTCCTCTCTCTCTCTCTCTCTCTCTCTCTCTCTCTCTCTCTCTCTCTCTCTCTCTCTCTCTCTCTCTCTCTCTCTCTCTCTCTCTCTCTCTCTCTCTCTCTCTCTCTCTCTCTCTCTCTCTCTCTCTCTCTCTCTCTCTCTCTCTCTCTCTCTCTCTCTCTCTCTCTCTCTCTCTCTCTCTCTCTCTCTCTCTCTCTCTCTCTCTCTCTCTCTCTCTCTCTCTCTCTCTCTCTCTCTCTCTCTCTCTCTCTCTCTCTCTCTCTCTCTCTCTCTCTCTCTCTCTCTCTCTCTCTCTCTCTCTCTCTCTCTCTCTCTCTCTCTCTCTCTCTCTCTCTCTCTCTCTCTCTCTCTCTCTCTCTCTCTCTCTCTCTCTCTCTCTCTCTCTCTCTCTCTCTCTCTCTCTCTCTCTCTCTCTCTCTCTCTCTCTCTCTCTCTCTCTCTCTCTCTCTCTCTCTCTCTCTCTCTCTCTCTCTCTCTCTCTCTCTCTCTCTCTCTCTCTCTCTGTCTCTCTCTCTCTCTCTATCTCTTTCTTTCTCTCTCTCAGCCGCCCGAGAGCTTATTTGAAACCTATCGGCGTTAGATAGCAGCACAGATCCACTTCTACACAAATGCATTGCCTTGAACGTCTGAGACTTTGCATGATTTCAAGTAATCAACAACGATGTTCCCACATATCATCAATATGTTTTGCTAGTAAGAAAAATACACAGCTTGTCAAGTGATTTATCACTTCCAGGTGGCGTCTGTAATAAGGAAGTGATACACACAGGACCGGACGACCTAGCGCCAGGATCAGCTCGGCGCCGAAGTGCTAAGTGCACTCTTCCCGTGGTGGGCGGCTCCTCCTGGCTCCTTGGTTGTCCGGGCACGTGCCGGTGAGTAACGCGCGCAATCAGAGAGCGGCGCCAGTGATAACGAGAGATGACAAGGCCGGCGGCAAGGACACATTTGTGACATTGTCCTTCGTGTTGATAATGGGGCAGACATTGTTTAACCATTGGTTTTATAAACAAACCGAAAGAATGCTCATCCAACGCTAAATTTTGAGTCTCGAATTATCAACTGTTTGTGGTCCAGTCGTGGAGTGCTGGTGTAGTCCCGTAATGCACTTTAAACCAGCACTAGTGGCAGATTACTAGTAAAATTACTGGTACATATTTATATTATCTGTTAAATATAAAATGTAATATAATCAAAACTTAAAACTATTTCGTCCTGCTTTTAAATTATTTACTTTTTGCGGTTTAAATGGTGTAGCAATATTTGAAATAGAAGATTAATGGATCTTTACTACTATACTAACGTAACCTAAACAAGACAAAAAAACAATCGAAATAATTTAACGAGACATTCTTGTCTATTTTCCTCCTTAGTAATGGTTAGAAGCGTATTCATCCATATATAACTTCGTTATGTGTTTTTATTAAACTTCCATATCACGATTAGATGTTGTTGAAATTACAGTCATACAGAAATTGCAAAATATACTTTATTCTTTCCCAATATATGGCTGTAGTGTACTTTAAATGATCAATATATGTAATCAAATGCCACAGGGTCCAAAATAGTAAGGCAATCCCTCTTCATCGCTACTAACTATACTTCCACTGCAGGCTGAAGACCAAAGATTCACACTTCCACTGAGTATGACTGACTCGTCGGCTGAGGAGTGCCTTTATATAAGGCGCCGGTGTAAGTCTAGAAGGTTCTGGAACTATTGTCGAGATTGTTCTGGAAGGGTGGTCCAAATTCATGTGAACGCCGTTTGGAGAGCTTCTGGCTTCTTCTTAGCTATTTTTTTTTTATAAATATATACATTCGTTGGTGTTCAAACTTGAATCTGGGCTGTTAATTTTTACCATTAAAATAATAAATATTTGTTAATTTATTAATTTGACAGGTAGATGTTTAATTACCTGTTTCAACTGACAAATAGCTGAAAATACTGTGTGACACATTTAAAATTGAGAGGAAAGGACTTGTCTAGTTCAAACAAGTTTTTGAATGGAAAACCACCTCCTGTGAAGATTTTAGGACACCTTAATCAATGATAAGTAGTTGCCATGTACATTATTGTACTATTGTTATTTATTTGGGATAGTATATTGCCCATCACAACTCACTTTTAATGTAGCCTATAGATAGTGTGATTAGTTTTCCGTAGCAATTAAATATAACATTATTTTTATGTTCATATATATTTTTATGTCACATATCGTTGACAAGTACTTTATACTTAGCAGAGCCTAGGACATGTATATTTTTGCAGTAAATTTATTCTGTATAAGCAGTACAAGTAAAACGTCACACAACACAAAATTTATTACAATATAAGCACCAAATGCACAAATATACTACAATACAAGTACAAAATGCACAAATATTATGGTGATCGATTTCGGTGAACCACGCTCACCTTCCTCAGACCAGAGGGATTCACAAAAGAACGCAAATGATCGATCACCATAATATTTGTGCATTTTGTGCTTATATTGTAATACATTTTGTGTTGTGTGACGTTTTGCTTGTACTGTATATTGACCAACATGTATTATGCTAATTAAAAAACTATCTGTATAAGCCACACTAACACTTGGATTAGTCAAAAAACAACCCCAAAGCATTTCATACCACTTTAGAGAATCGTTGGCAATTGTGTGCAATGGATAACTGGTGTTTAGTGACAGTATGGGGGCTGAGACATGTGCGTGTTTGTGGACCAGACAACAGCTGTTCTCAGTGACGATGAGTCAGTCAGCTGTTTGTCAGCTGATTAGTTCCTACTGAATATCCGGTTTGGTTCTTGCCGCTCTTCTTCCACACCGAGATTGCGGATGTGCGAAACTGACTGTGTGAGAAGATCTGCTTGCTAAAAATAGAACAGATTTTTTTAAATGTTGATATTTTAACAGTTTGTTGACTGTTTTATTAATTTTTTTTTTGAGTGGACACAAACGCGTGAATTGTAAGCATGCGTATGTATATTACTTACATTGTGTTAGTGTATTGTTTAAACATATTTATTATATATTCAAAGAATCATCATTTACGATAGTTAATACATTAAAGGGTTGTGTATTAAGGGGGTTGTAACGAAAACTGTCAAAAAAATGGGTTTCTATTTTATTTCAAGGATACGGTTCTTGATAAAGATCTTACACAATACTTGAAATGTTACTTGATGAGTGAAGAACAATTATATTGGACCATAGTTAATGTTTTTTTAATATTGATTATTTTAATAATTATTTTACAGTTAAATATGCGACAATTTATGTGTCATTCTTGAAGATTTTAAATGAAAAACTCATAATATCAATTCATGATCTACGAGATTGGATATAACTATAGGAAATAAGATTATTATAAGAATACAAAAAGGAACTATTGAACTTTACAATAAATGAAGCAATCACCTTAATAAATCAATTAACAATAATTAAATGTTTAACTAATCTGAATCATTTTAGTAATAATTAACAAATTTACAAATATTTACATAAGTTATATTCATAGACTATAGTAAAATTGGAATAAATAATAAGTCAAATAGGAATTATTATAAGTAGAACCACTGTAAACACAAACTAAATATTATACACTAATAACTTAGTAAAATAAAAAATATTACAATACAAATAACATGTGTAAACGTGACCACAGAGAAGAAAGTAACAGAGGTCGATTTGTTATGACCAAAGAACACTTAGTGCCAGTTATAAATATATTTAAACTAATTCACATATTTATATGTATGTAGTAATAATTATCTTATGAATGTATAAACTTTTATCCTTAAGGATAAATGTATAAACGTTTATCTTTAGGGATTTGGAGGTATAAAGAGAGGGACTGACTAGGTGCTGGCCGTGCCATCCGCATGGCAGACTGGACAAATAACTACCCGACACACATCCAACGCACTAATGGACGCGATCTCTGTTTCTTTCTTATCTGTAACTAGTAGTCATATTCACCCCTACTCATCCTCTACGTTCGAAGACAAGTAAATGCCACCCTCCAATAATCGGAAGAACCACACGAGGGTCTGTTAATAAAAGAGTCACCAAAGAAAAAAACCTTCATAGAGTTAACTAAATATATTGGTTTTTATAAAAAGGGGTAACAAACAAAAACAACCAAACAGACAGACATAATCTCTCTCGGATGAAACGTTCGGGTCCTAATTTAGTCAGGAATTGACCGGATGGAGAGGGAAGAGGGTTTTTGTGTCGAGGTGGTAGTTTAACTTGATTAACTGAGGGTGACTGGGAGGGTAACTTGCTTATCTCTACAGTGGATCTACCTGATCCGTTCGTCTTTACTGAAACCAAGTACGGAATGCCACCGTACCTGTATGGGTGAGTGGGTAGGTTTTTCCTCAAAGCTTATTAATAGATAGTCTTAAAAACTGTATAACAACACCTATGTTTAATGTTTTAAAAAGTAAGCGACTTTAAATGAAACTCTCCTAATGCAAGACTCGAATATTATTTTTCTGTGCAAATCCTTGCAATTTTCCGTTGTACACTTGTAAATTCATTGACAATTTTTGTAAATTCCTAACTATTCTATCAATTTTTTCCGATCATAAACTATGCATTACAAATCGCTGCAAGCTTATAAAAACGCTAACTCTTTTACAAATTTGGAACCATTCAACATTTTTGACAAATTTTGTGCAAATATTGTAAATTCCGTGGGTACAGTGGTAAATGTGCTTTAATTTGCATAACAATTCAAGAGAATCGTTGTCTATTCCTTCCAAATGCTGTGACAATCTTGCTATTCTTCTACAAAATATTTCCTTCTTTAACACCGTATATCTCTAAAGTATAGTTAAAATCAACGCATGTTAACTATTATTTTTTTAACTTGAACAATAATATTATGTTGTTTGTATATATTTATAAATTTCAAAATAAATAGATATAATCTAATTTACTTATAATGAGTTTGAAATTCATTTTTAACCATAGGAAAATGATCAGTAGTAAATGAACAAGAAGATGTATTTTTTTCATGAAAATAGATCTCTTTATTTTTACCTTTCCTTTTCTACTTTAAAAAATTCTCCTGTAACTTACTCTATTTTAAGGATGTTAATGAAGTATTAGATTATTGTTTAGAGGGTGGGGATTCAGCCTTAACAAGGTAATCACAATACTTGTGTGTATATATATATATATATATACAAAGGACATAAAACTCACTCTGTATATATATATATATATATATATATATATATATATATATATATATATATATATATATATATATATATATATATATATATATATATATATATATACAGAGAGAGTTTTATGTCCTGGCACACCTGGATATAATTTAAACGGCCCGAGATATCTATGTGAAACCTTGACCCTACCTATTTTAACATTTTTTCTTAATTTTTCAAGTTGTTGAAAATTTTGTCCCCCTTTTCTAAAGGGGGGTAAAGGGGGGCAACTTAGCATTTTCAAATACAAACCCCTATCATGTGACCCCTCATTGTAAAGGGAATAAAAAATGAAATCCAATAATGCAAACTAGAGGTCTCTACGTTTATTTTAACAGATTTTATGACAAATTTATAATAATAAAATCAGTAACTGTCTTGTCCTGTTTATCGTAACATGAGTCAACATGCATTGGAATTTCCCTTGTTCTTATCTTACCGGTTGCAACAATCTACTGTTGACTTTCTCTTTACTACTCACTTGCATTTCATCATAGATATCTCGGGCCGTTTAAATTATATCCAGGTGTGCCAGGACATAAAAAAAGGACAAGACAGTTACTGATTTTATTATTATAAATTTGTCATAAAATCTGTTAAAATAAAAGTATAGACCTCTAGTTTGCATTATTGGATTTCTTTTTTTATTCCCTTTAAAATGAGGGGTCACATGATAGGGGTTTGTATTTCAAAATGTTTAGTTGCCCCCCTTTACCCCCCTTTAGAAAAGGGGGGCAAAATTTTCAACAACTTGAAAAATTAAGAAAATATGTTATAATAGGTAGGGTCAAGGTTTCACATTGTGTTATAGAGTCTGCAAAGAAGGTCACCATATTGGATTTATTGGAGCAATGTTCAATTTGGCCCAGCCTTGTGATTTAGCGAATGTTCAGAAAATTATATTTAATAAATAGTATAAAGAGAAATATTACTAGAAAATTCAGTTTTCAACATTTCGATTGTTCATTTGTACTTTTTTTTCAAAACTCATAAACTAATAAACCTAGTTTTTAAAAAAATTGTTTATTTTACCGCACTTCAAAATTTTTTTTAAATTGTACTCTCTAGTAAATTGTATGCTCTTCAAGCAGTGAAAAAAAATCGTCCCGACAAATCGTTAACTCGAAGTGCTGGGCCGCATTTAACATTTCTCATGAGTGCAACCGTAAATTATGTATATTTGAAAGAGGCTTTGGTGTGGGATGGATGTTTTAGATAGGTATGGTGATTGATATACATTGTTGTAATGTCATTGCAAAATAAATATTTGATTGATTGATTGATCTGTTTGACTTCTGACGAAGTTTGTTTTAAAGTATACTACAATTTCTGTTTAGTAACGTCTTGTTTGTTTTATTTATTTTCGCGCACATATGTCCTCAGTATAGTTCCCAACCACCCCATATTCTTCACACCCGTATCATTCCACTTCTCACCCTCCTGCTTTATCAACGATTAGGCGCCTGCAAGATGGCGCTCGTCCTCACGCCAAAGTGGGTAAACTCAGATGGATTTTGCACGACAAAGCGGAAGCAATTTCCCGCCAAATTGCGCAGCCGCCCCGGGGCCTGATTTCCATTAAACGATTTGCATGATTTAAATATCTGGATCAAAGAGAGCAATCTAAACTTTCCCGCGCTCGGTTCTTCAGACGACCGCAAGATTGGGAGCGCGTTTGCATCTCTTTGGGGGTGGGGGTGTAAAAGGCAATTTACTGTAGACTGTATGTTGCATCGCTCCATCTAAACATAAACTCTTATTATTTTTACGTTTTGTTATTATTTAGTTTACAATTTTTACGGGTGTCATTAAACCAGTTTTAACTCCACTGATTATAAGAAATTAGAGTTATCAAAATAATTATTTGGAAAATTAACAATAAATTATTTGGAAAATTTCTTTTCAACGAAAACAACCATAGAAAACAACATCCAGAAAAAAGTTAGGTATCATAAAAATAAGGTAAGGATAGCATAAGCCTATTATCCATGCAGTAAAGATATTGACAATGTTGGAAAAACTAAATACCTTTTTTGTAAAAGCAGTTGATATTTAGTTTACGAGAATCTTTTGATTGAAAATAGACATCGCGAAAATAAAAATTTTATATCAAGAGAGAACATTTATGATTTGAGAAGAAGAATATTCAGAGGGTAAAATATGCTTATCGAAGGAGAAGTAAAAAAAGAGTTTGGCAATAATAAAGAGATTTTGGTTTGCGTAAAAATTGGGGTAAGTTTTGGAAGGCATCGGTGATTTAAAATCTGGTTATACTTCATAAGGCATCCAAGAATCTAAAATCGGTTATACTTTGGAAGATGTGCAGGGATCTAAAATAGAGTATATGTTTTAGAAACATATACTCCATTAAAGTAGGAACCATGAATTTTAATGTTTTAGAAAGTATCCGGGGTTCTAAAGAGGGTTAATATTTGGGAATAATTGCAGGAGTCTAAAACAGGGTTAATTTTTAAAGGTATCTAGGGGTCTAAATCGGGGGTTTACTTTGGAATAATTTGAGGGTTTTAAAACAGGGTTAAGTTTTGGAAGGTATCTAGGGGTCTAAAGTGGGGTTATACTTTGAATAATTGGAGGGATCAAACACAAGGTTAAGTTTTGGAAGGTGTCTAGGGGTCTAAAGACAGGTATGCTTTAGAAGATGTCCACTTGAAATTGGTTTATATTTTGAAAGACGTCGAGAGAGCTGATGTGGGGTGGTAATTTGGTAGCGACCCAAAGCCTGAAACGGATTTGTGTTTTGAGAGGCGTTCAGGAAGTTGTACCACAGGTGGAGCACTGTGGTATAAAATATAAATACACTTTTGAAAGTGTCTCTGTTTGTATAATCGGGTTTTACTCGAAAGGCATCCGTCGACTAAAAATAGAATTTAAATTTGGAAAAATTTCAAGTAAAGAAGCATGTATAGCATAGCTTTTCTACATGACTCTACATGAGAACAATATGACTGAAAAATATGAAAGCCTCAGAAGCAATTTTTTTTATATCTATTGATTGCCTATGGTGGCAATTTTCGAAAATTTTATATTTTGCTTGCTCGGACAAAGTAACAAATGATTTCATATAGGATCAGCCGAAATATGTGTAGGGTCATTATTTTCCTAGTTTGCCAAGCATTACAGGGCTAGCACCTTTCCAATCCCTATCTTATGCCCCAAAATCTTCAAGGCTAAACCTATAAATTATTACTACATATGTTTAAAGATGTATTGTTAGTTGTAATCTATTTATAACAGAGGCAGTTTAGTTGTAATCTATTTATAACTATGCCTCTGAGACGTTCACTGCGGCCATAAGAAAGTGACCTCTGTTTCGTTTTTCTCTGTGATGGCACATAGGTTACTTACTATATATGAAAATTAAAAGACATTGACTAATAAAGTATGCACCCTGAGGTTAAAGAGAACTGTGTGGGGGTAGTTTGAGTATATGAAACTCAAACTAAGCTCTACAAGAGCTTAGGGATGATAAAAAATTTATTATAAATAGACATAGATAACCGCATTATAAAATACAACTAAAAGGATATATTATAGTAACACTAGCCTACACTCAATAGGTCTACACAATTATGTTAAACGAAAAACATGTTTTGTATTAGTCTAAATAAGAGATCGGAAAAAAATTAATCGTATAATACACAACGGTTCTCGTGAAGGTAACTTTAATTCTCTTCGAATAAAATCCATATAATTTGGTAAACAGTAATAAAATATTGGGTAAATGGTTTTTTAATTAATAGTATTTCATATGTAACATAAATGTAATAGTTTCATTCAATGTCTCATAATGTTCATGAGTATTCTAATATTATAGACTTTAGTTTACATTAGTTATTCCAAATGACTACAAGAGCGCATTAGTATCGCCCGCCAAACTGTCCCACGGGACACGTTTGAGTTCGGTTCTGTTCCGTCGTTCCGACCGTCCAGACGCCAACAGGTTAAAACTGAGTTTACAAGAAACACCGAGCAAAGATTGGCATCTTACACGATCACTGTTGGTGGGGATGGTTGTGTGTGTGAGTGAGAGAGTGCTATACAGAACCCGTTGGAGGGAGCGAGAGGGTAGAGGGTAGCTGTGATTCGAGGGGCGGGGCCGGGTTCCACCAATAGCGCACCACCCCGCCACCCCGTCTTACAACAGCTGGACCCTCATTACAAGAAATCTCTCGGAGAATGTGGGTTAGGGCTGTCGCCGATACAAATATACCACCCCAAGACGAAATTATTTTCTTGCTCTTTATTTATTTATTTTTTTTTTTTAATATTTCATTTATATCCCCTTGTGTTGGGCGAAATAATACCATATTACGATTTACTGTATTTCAATTAACTTCTTTAAATAGACTATTATTTACCTTGGTATTAATCCTAAACCAATTTTAGGAATAAAATCTAAGGGAGGAAAATTAAAGTAGGCTTTGATTGTTAGACTTGTTTGTGAATTAGTTTTATTTTTAATTTGTTTTTTTTTTTTTCACTATAGAACGTTTTTTCATTTTACCATGTAGGCTATGTTCAATATTGTTATTTAGCGTCAACTATAAAAATAGTTATTTGTTTATGTAATTACCTATGAATCATCATATATACACATAAAAAGCAGATTTTTATTGAGCTATGATAATTTTCTTTATATTTGATTAAATCATAATTATTTATTTTAAAATCTTAATAACAAAATATTAACTAAATAATGACCTAAGACCATTAAAAACCATATTAAATATTATAAATGTAAGCTGGCAGGCTATAATAATTTTTGTTGTTTAATATGTTTATTAATTAGATTGCATAACTTAAATTACATGATTAATATATAATATTTTAAAAGCTCAAATTTTAAAATTAAAATTTGTAAATTTTACTTTTATTGAAATTTTAAAGTACAAATAATGTATATAGTAGCCTGTAATTAATCGATAATGCTCTGTTTAGAAAGATTTTGTAGCCAAGTATTTAATAATAATGACATAAGTAATTTATGGTCCAATTTAGGTATAAATATATCAATCAAATACTCAGTCAAACAGCCATTACCAGATAGAACATGGCGTCGGCTGTTCAGAACGGAAAATCCCAGCCAACGAAGCACCTCCGATAACGCGGCAAGATTTTAAAAGAGAAATCAAGTATGTAATTGTGTGCTTGGAGGGGGGAGAGGTTGGGGGTGGTGGGGGCGTGTTATCTGAGGGGGGAGGTTGGAGGCGGAGCCGCCACCCCCAGACTCCCAAGTACGCTCTCCATAGCTTCGCCTCAGTCGTTGGCACGTGTTGATTGTCGCGACTTCACTCTTCACTCGCGTCGGCAAACGAACCGGATTGTTTCGATTTTCTAACCGATTAATTTATAATAACAGTGAACATACAAAATAAATACTATTGCCGTTGTGAAGTATAACATAGGTTAACATTTATCGTTAACAAATTGTTGTATACATTGTGGTGATAAATATCGTAAGATAATATTCGACCAAATTCACTTCCATAGTATTTTTAAAAATCACATGAACGTTCGATCGACTTCGTAATGTTTGACGCTCTTGGGCACTGAGAATCACCCCTTTCGTGAGAGATGGAGGTTTCTGTGTCTGCACCCCTGGACTTCAGTTTACCGCCCCGCCACGATGCCAAGATGCCAGTGGACTCTAGCAGCGCTTTCCGTGTCGTCACCCCTAAAGTGAAACAAGGTAGGCTTAAAACGCATTTTTTTGTATTGTTAAAACATAAAAATAGCAAATGACACAGTGATTAAAGAAATAAATAGTAGGCCCTACTGTATATAAATTTAAAAATAATTATAAAACTACATTAAGAAAAAAATACAGAATTTACACTTTAATAAATTATAAGATTTATTTTTAGTGATAGACTCATTTTTTTAATTTTGTGTCAAATCGAAATATTATTTAAATTTTAAACAACTAATCGACCGTAGTTGTATTTTCTTTTTAAATAACATCGAATCATCAAAATTATTTAAATATTGGACGTACTATTAAAATCACGTTTATGAAAATAATTAAAAATACCAAATAGATGATCTCTTGTATATATTCCTAATTTTGTACAATTTAAGTATTTTAGAAACTTTCAATGTGATTTTTAATTGGCCAATATCATTTTTAAAACAGTGAGTTGCTTGAATGTATGTGTTGTCCACAGAACTATTAGGGGTCGGTAAGGAAATTATGTTAGTAAAAACTAAATAAATAAAATTTATTTTCATGTCATTCTAATAATTATTAACTATCAAAGTGAGATATGGGCAACAATCATGATGTATGAATAGACTTATAAAATTAAACAATGTTTAAAAACTGTATGGATAAAAAGAGTATGCAGTGTATAAAAACAAATCAACGAACGCCTTCAGCCCCAAAACGCAATTGGGGTGCTGATGTTAAATTGCATTATCCTCTTAGGTTAAGGCGCCAATACTTGACTGTTCTATGTCTTATTGGTTTAATCTCATATAACATGGAAGTACACTATCAAATATCCCATAAACTTAATTAATAAAATAAAATTACTGGATTATAAAATTAATAGTAACAGCATAAATAATTTTAATTTCACAGATTCGACAATTGTGACCTCAAACCATGTGTATTTATTAAAAATGTAATATACAAAAATATATGATGATATAAAAATTTTCCTTATTAGAGGAATTATGGTGTATATTTTCAATTTAAATTAAAAAAATGTACAATAAGGTAACATTTCAATATTTTAAATTACGTAAGTAATAATCTATTTTGTTTAGTTAAAAATAAACAAGAATCAATCTGCCATATATTTAAAGGTAGGCTACATAAAATATTCATGAAAAAATTGTTTTATAAGTTACTTAATGCAAACTATTTGTATGATATTTAAAATAGATTTATTTTTGCACATTCTTTAAATGTTACCATTAAATAATACTTATTGTATTTCTTTTGTATTTAACAAAAACTAATTAAGTTCGAATGGTGAAAAACTTGTCGTGTAGTAAACATGTGGACAATTACGTCACCCCTTAGCCTAATTAATTGGCGCGGGATTGAATATGTTTTCTTCTCTAAGAAAAACGTCTAAAGGAAGTTTGTATTTCAGATTTACCTCTTCCCTTAAACACTGTTCCATTCTTAACAAAATACAGATTTAATTTTTGTATCAGTAAATATAAAAATCTTAGTCTTTTAAAAGATAAGGATGTAATGGTGATGTTTGCCGCGCATTTTGACTTATTTCCAAAAATATGGATCAGCTTGAATACATTAAAAAAAAAAAAAAAAATAAAGTATTGACTTGTTTAAAGTAGAAGGAAGTTATTACGCCTTCAATTAAAATAAATAAGGTATTTATTTTGGAGTTGATTACAACTGACAATGCTGATTTACAAAACGACTCAAGTATTATTTAAAAAATGAAAAGCTTATTTTTGTTATTTATAATTAAAACATAAAGTTATGTATTCAGTACAGTAACATATGACTATATCAGCTTGTATTATTCTCCATCTACGCGTGAAGATGACAAGATTAAAATTTCACATAGTTTACGATTGTAAATTTATATTTAATTATTTTTTTCATAGAAACAATGTCGCAAGTATAGGTAAAAATATCTTAATTATTCAAAAATATAAATATTTGATAGGACAATTTTAAAACTAGTGTGTAAAAATGTCACTTAGCTTACCATAACTCCATAATTTTATATTTATCATAAAATAATATATTCCTTTTTTGAACTAATACATCTCTACTTAAAAATATAAAGTGTAGTAAATAAATGTCCGTAATAACATAATAAGTATATTAATTAACAATTAAGATTTATATTCTAATAATTTGATATTCAAAATGTGTAATGTTATAAAGCTATTTCGAATAATGCAAACTATGCCATTAATTATGTATTAGAAGAGTATACAAAGTTTACTTAATTTAGAAACTTGTGGCAACAATTCTGTTTATCCTTTTTATTAAAGCATATCGAGTAGGATTTTTTTTAATGTAATCATGCCTTTTGTTTTTTTCATCATTTTTTAATTTATTTCCCTTCTAAAGTTAAATACACTATAAAATAAAAAAAAACACAAGAACCGATTTTGTGTTAGCAATCGATGATTTGTTCAGTATGCGCTACGTACAAAGTACGAATAAGCAAATACTTAAGTAAATGATTTATAAAAAAATCTTTCTTAATCTTCTTATTTGATGAAACAAATTGCCACTTTTGTTTCCAGTTAGGTAAATTACACCATTTATCCGTCAAAACGTTAGAGAATTATGAGTAACAATATACTATTATATCTCATTAACTAGTTTCACAAACATTTTTCAACAACAAAGATAAATAAAATAATAAATTTATAGAAACCTGTCATTTTAAAACTACGATCGTTTTGAAACACACAGTTTGATTATGATAGTTTCTAAATTAGACTGTCCTTGAAGATTTTGTTTGCCTGCATTCTTTGAATAAATGTTATGATTAGTTATAAAGAACAATTAATGAGGCAATAAAATTAAGAGTGGGAACAATGTTTACTAGTTACAGCCCTTCAGTGACATGGTCTATTATATATTTATTCATTCTTAAGTTGCCGAAGACATGAGCGATGAGTGTGATGAGCGAACGTTACTGTTACAAACTAAAGTCGACTATTCCTTAGAAAGTGTCATTACTTAATAGCCCAATGACAAATGAACAGTCGGTGGTTATCAGCTGATCCCTTTCAAAATTTATCATGACTCTGATTGGGATCCAACTCAGAACCCTTAACCAACTACACTACTTGTTATTAATTATATGCTACTCTCTACCAATTAGATAATTATTTACCATTTCCACCCTCTTCCCTTAGTATACACCTACATCCTGCAATAATCCACCCCCAAACTGTATTTAATGTTAACTCAGCCTCTTTCATAGAAGTTATTTTGAAAATAAACCAATCCTTAACAGAGTAGCTTAACTATATTGAGAAAACAGTTTACCTTCACGAAAAACGCCGAAAACATGACTCTTTTTTTAAAGGTTCAGTCCACAATAATGATTACATCACTACCCTTAAACTGTCATTTTTAGGTGAAGAACTTTTCTAGTCTACTATAAGCTGATTTTTTTCATATTTTAAATTCAAATATGTGAATCTTTAAATGTCATTATGGCGGGTTTTAAATATAAAAAAAATTATAATATTGACTTATGGTCCTCTATACTATATTGGACCTCTAATAATATAGTATAGAATTCATTATAACTCATTATAACAATAAACACGAACCTTACAGTTGAAATAGTAGAACAGCATGTTTTAGCCCACTGACGGTAAGATTGAATGTCTACTGCAGCGGTAGCTCTGCGGTTTGGGGAACAGAGAGATAAGTGAGAAAGGACTATTTATCCTAGTTCTAGTGGCTCATCCTCCACTAGTGAGTTCCTTCAAACCACCCCATTACTCCATGATACACCTAGGACGATACTAACCTGTATTTTAACCATCCCTCACCACTCTAAGCACTTTTTATCCGACATCAGCGCCAACTTTGTGTCAATGCTGTATCTATGATAGACTCACCCCAAAACGGAATTCTTTTCACGCGGCAGTGCTGTATTATTATAGCTACAGAAGCCACAAAATAGTCCAATACTGTTATCACCCTTAGTTGATAGGATTGCTATTTGACTACTGCTACCCTTTGTTTTACAAGTCTTATCAGTACCGGTATTTTTCTTATCACAGATATCATATTTGCATACAGTATGTCCATAAAAGATGTAACAACAACTGCACGGCAACAACAAACGGTGTGACCAGTGTTAACTCTACACCAGTTATATGTTCACACATTTCCTCACCCACCCCTCCGCAAGGCGGGGGGGATGTAACTTGTAAACAAAATCATTAACCACGGAGACAGCGGTCACCCTGTGACGGCGAGGCGGGCCCTTTCATCCCACGGTTCCAACAAATCCTCAATTTTCTAATTCTCTTTGAACTCAACCAACAATCAGGACCAATCTGTGAGGCGGGAAGGTTTGACGAAGTTCCTTGCGCGGATGGTTTCTGAAACACATGAGTGAGTTTAAATTTGTAGTCTACTTTAAAAGCGGACGTTTTCTGTAACACTACTCAAAGTAAGTTTAAATTTGTAGCATACTTTACGAGCAGATGTTTTTGGAAACATAAGAAAAGTGAGTTTAAATTTGTATCATACTTTACGAGCGGATGTTTTCGGAAACATAAAAAAGTGAGTTTAAATCTGTAGCATACTTTACAAGCAAATGTTTTTGGAACGACGAAAATGTAAGTTGTAAGCACACTTAAAGAATTTACTATTCAGTAAAGTTGCCTTCATGTTTGTTGAACTGTTGTACTACGTTTTGTATATTTGGACTTAAATAAAATTTGATTTGTGGGCCTTTATTACTCCCAATAGGTTGTTTTACATGTTTAAACTAAGCACACGTTTCAAGAGATTAATTTTTATTATCAAGTAATAATAAACCAAACCTGAGACTTGAAATTAAATAGCTTAGATTGAGTCAAAAGTCTTCTACAAGAAATCCAGTGTGCTTAATTTTGTATAACGCCTCTTTAAACGAAGAAAGGCCGTAGAAACAAATTGTGCTAGTAATTACTTCTCGGCTAAGTTTAAATTTTTATAAACATCCAACAAAATGATACAAATACCTACAAGAATATTTTTTGTAACTAAGAAATTAAATTAAAATAATATATAAATTCCAAGAACAATTTACCGTGAACGAATTTTATACCTTAGTTCACAGTTTTATCTGAAAATAATGAAAAAAACATATTAACATATAAATTTAGAATATTTATTTTTTTTTTGTTTTTTTTTTTTTTATGGATCAATGAAACTTTCCAAAGAAAACTTCTAAAATTAAAAACAATTACAATAATCACTTAGTTCTTTTCCCAAGTCCACTCTAACAGAATGTATAAAGAAACGAGTCTGTAGATACGTCTAGTTTAGTCTATTTTCGATTCTGTGTTATACATTTTTTAAATCTGTACTCTTATAATTTTAACAATATTAATTTGTTAACCTCCAAAATCTTAAAACAATACTCAATTTAAAATAACCAGAGAACAAATTTATTAAAATTACAAACTTCCAGGTACATGCGAAATCTTTTAGTTATGTACTTTGAAGTTTTTCTAAGTGACTAAGCATTCCTAAATCAGATCTTAAGGTAAGTTTATTGGGTCAATAAAGCTTTACTTCAAACAGTGACGCTCTGATGATATGATAACACAGATAAGATTTGAAATAAAGCAATCTCAGCCTCAGAGATAAGTTTGAGGATGGTTCGAAATAAAAGAAATGGGTCAAGATCATACCTACTAAATTTTAACCAAATGTTTTTACGTTATGAGTTTTGCGGGGGCCGTTTTACTCCTCGAGAAACACCAAAAACATGGGTTTCTATTCCATCGCTTTGGTCCGTAATAGTGATCGTATAGTAACACTTTAAGTGTCATTTGATAGGTGACGAACCGTTATTGATATAGTTGACCATAAGTTGGATTTAGTACAAATGTTTCGACAGTTAAATATATAAAACTTACACGTTATTTTTGACGTTTAAGATTTAAAACTCATAATATAAACTTATGGTCCACTAGAAGGGACCTTTAGTAATCATACAGTGTTCTCTATAACTCAGTATAATGACAAACACGGACCTTACAGTTTAAATAGAACGGCATGTTGTGGCCCGCTGGTGGTAAAATGGTATGTCTACTGTAGAGCCGTCGACTTCTAAGCAGTATCCTGACGGCATGTTGTGGCCCGCTGGCGGTAAAACGGTATGTCTACTGTAGAGCCGTCGACTTCTAAGCAGTAACCTGACGGTTTAGGAAACGGCCACTTTAAAACTCAAACATTCAATTGAAACAAATTGAGATGTAATCAGTCTTATTCTTTTATACTGGAAGTTTTATATAGCTGTATAGATAAACAGATGTAAGACAGATTTTTTTTGTCAGCGTCTCTTAGGATGGTAAATGTGGTTTACTGAAATTTATCACCGTTGGTATGTTGTTGGAAATGAAAAAGTAAAAACAAAAATAGTTTAAATCCCATGAAAATATTAACGTTTTTAACGCTAGAAATGGTATCTTTTCAAACCAAAAGAAAATAAGAGAGACAAAATAATTTGTACAAACAGTGCCGTCCCTATTTTGATTAAAATAAAATACTTCAAAATGAAGATCAGGATATAAAAATGTTTAAAAGTTAACTAGTGAAATAGTTATTCGTGTTTCTAAGCAGCAGTATTAATGATAACTATTTATGAAAATTGAATTTTGCTGCTACAGATCTGATTTAAAGAACGTTATTTAATATTTGTAAAATTAGATAGCCACTCAAACACTAAAAAAAATAAAATAGTTGTAAAATTATTGATTTATTTTGTTACAATTCGTGCTAGGTTACTTTAACATTAAAATATTAATTTTTTGGTGTTACTCCATAACATAAGTTTATCTTTTTTTATTTTTTTGTTGCACTGTGTATCGTTATTTCAATATCTTATTGATTATATTTTGTTGCGTTGTAATAATGTTAGTGTACTATATTACTTTTTTGTGCTGTAACTCTATACTTTAGTACTGTCGATTTTTTCTTCGTTTTCTAACGTTATATTGTTCCTTTATTTGCTTACGATACGTAGTAAATATGATATAATTAATTGTAGTGTTGATTTATACATATTTTGTGCATATAAATAGGTATCATTTAATTGAAAAGAACGCTCGCCAGTTAATGTAAGATGCAGGCCTATGTAAGATCTTAATTGAACGAGTGAATCGCTATCAGCATTGTTAAGGATTTGAACCTGGGAACCTCGACTCCACAGACTTACCAACTGTGCCACCTCTACAGCAAATATTTTTCATTTTAGATTCATGTTTCGAATTGAAAATAATTTTTTCACAGTAAAAAAAATGTCAAATTAAACGTCTAATTTGTTTTTCTTGTGATGTTATTTAAAAGAAAATTACTAGACATTTTTACATTAAGCTAAAGATTGCTGTGACAATTTATAAATAAAGAATTATCTACCCTTTTTAGGAGATAGTGTACCTTATTTAGTAACAGTGACTACACTAATTTCTATAATTATCGTCTACAATAATCTCACTCATTCGCCACCCTTATATCTTGACAAATTGCGTCAACAGTCTTCTTCAGTAGAATAATTTTGTCGCACTCGAGCTTCCAATTTGAACTGATGTGTGATTTGAACAGTCGTGGCAGTTGACTCTCCTTCCCCACTTAGCTACCAGGCAGCGTCAGTTATCAGTAGCTGATGACCGCGTTTTGCAGTTGAACATCACTTCACCTAAAAACGTATCACACTTAAAATTTTAAACATACTTATTTCAAATTTTAAAACGATTTATAGTACAAGTGTGATTAGTGCTTCCTGGTACAATTATTTTTGTTTATTCAAAAAAAATATTAAACTACTATAATAGTTTGCAATTGGTATGTATGTATAAAAAAACCAAAACAGTTACAAAAAATCTGTCTTAAGGGGTAGTAGGTTTTAAATGAGGCTAAGTTTAAATTATATGTTCATAAATAAATCTGTAATCTTATTTTGAAATTTTCAATGGCTTTATGGAGAATCAAATCCAACATGGCGGCATGTGTAGAAGACTTAAAATGAAATCGGAAAAATATTTAAACCATTACAAGAGAGTAATCATGTAATGTGGCGACCGTAAAGTCTGATTTTAGAACAAACTTTATCTTTGTTCTAATTTTTTATAATTCCTCTCTAAACCAAGCTTAGGAAATCTTTGTTAAATTAGCTCTGCCTACAATAATTAAAGTCATCAAAAACAAAAGGAATTAGTTGTACTTAATAAATTAATACTTTCTGTCACTGATTACAACAAATCACCTGTCAAAATTACTGGCCGTATATAACCCTCAGGATGATTAGAGGTAATCTTTGTCTCGAGTGGTGGGGGGGGGGTTATTAATTAAACGATCTCTTACTAATTATCGCATCTCCGGTGACAACTGATTAACTTTTATCAATCGTACAGGCTTAGAGCGAACTTAGAGACTTAAAATCTGTTGAAGAAATGCCACTTGATCGCGATGGGATTAATATTGAATCTACAATTTATGATTTGGACCTTAATTTGTTTGTATTATTAGGCCTACAACAATGATAACAATAATTAAACAACAATGATATATTGTTTAAACTTAGCTTTCCCCAATTATTCATTACTTGGGTTCTACGGCTTTAATGTGTCTCAGTAAAAATTATTAAACGAACGTGCACGTATAAAAACGATAAATGCCTTATAAAGAAAACAAAGTAAAAATTACAAAAAACCCAATCAATGTTCCAATATTTATAATTATGAATAAACACGTTTTTAAAAGCTTTGTATAGCTAAAACAATAATCAGCTGTTTGATCTTAATAAATATATATTTTTGACAATTAAGTAGCCTAAACATTACTTAAAAAGGATTCAATCTATTTATATATTTTAAAAATATATATTTGCTTTGTAGAAACGAGTTTTTTCGATTTATGAAAAGATAGCGGCACTTATAAAAGGAGAAAAATGACAAGAAAACTGTATGAAAATATTTTCATGGTTGTTTTATATATAAAAGTTTTCAAAAAGTATATTGGCTTTATGTACAATAAATAAGGAAACAATCGTCGTTGTTTTGCCTCGACGAATCCTTAAAACTAAAATTAATATTCAGCTGTATGTACATCGAAACAAACATACTTCGATTATAAACCATGTATACAATATACATTTGCTTAAAAATGAAAAGATATTCTTCATTTCATAAAAGAAATACAGTAATGTTTGCTTGATAAATAAGTTTGTTTATTTATACTTCAGTTTCTTTATTTATTACAGATGGAAGCTGTAAATTTTATAAGTCGTAGATGATTGGTGTTATTATTAGCTTAGTTTATTCTGTTTTGTGTAGTTTAAGAATATTTTTCCTTAAATGATAGGTTGAGTCGTTGGTTTTCAATTATTTTTCTTAGCCTTGTGTCTTTTTCTATTTCCTCTCTAGATTTATCGTGATCTCTACTTTCAAAAACCAGGGAAGGGTTTGATTCCCCTTGAAATGTATTTCTTCATTTTTTATCTTTATTCTTATCGGCTGGATGAATTCTGATTGATTTTAATTTAGGCCAACATGGTATGATTTTGTTAAAAATACCACACAAAAAACAATTATTTTAAATGGGAATTTTTATATAAATTTTTATTTGAACACTTGTTAACTATCTTTGCAAATTTGCGAGACAGTTTAAACTAAATTAAGAGTTTAAAAATAAATACGAATGATCATCATGTAGCTTTTGTCAAGGTTTACGGAAGTCATTATGAGCTTTGCTTTTGTATATCGTGCAACGTTAAATACTTAATATTGTCAGGTACAGTACATATAAGTTTATGAACATAAACAAAAACAGTTACAGAAACTAGGAGCTAGCTTGTCAACCACTAAGGGTTGAATATATATTTTGTTTAAATAGCTTCAAATTTTGAAATTGTTTGAAGGTATTCATATTTGCATTAGATACATTTTAGGCCGCAGTGTCTCAGAAGGGGTGGTATATATTGTCAGGGGGCACGTGAATGTCAGCCACCCCATAGAAACTATAAAATTAACCCCTATAAAATTAAAGTAGTACTTTAATTCACATTTAAGATTTTTTGTTAGTCTGATACTGTTATATGGCTTTGTAAGTTTTATGGCAGTAAATTATTGGAATTTGAATTATGGAAGTAGTAATGAAAACATGCCTAATAGAAATTTACGTCACCAAAATTCGTTTTCGAAGAAGGCAATGTGGTACTGTATTTTATGTAGGAAGGGTTGGTATAATACCTAATTACCTCCATACTTGTTACCCACTTTTTCCACACACACACTCACACACACACAAACGCACGCTGGCACACATACGCACATTGTCTACAATACTTAAACGCTACGCATGTTAATGTAGTTTTTAGCAACCCTTATTTTGTTGTTGTGTTGTTTATTTATTTTATTTATTTATTATATAATTTATCACTATTGTTAATCACACTTTATTTTTTTATTGTGTTACTGTTACTTAATATTATTTCTTCCTCTTAATATATTGTTGTTATATATTCTTACCGATTATGGCTGTTTACTTTTTATTTAATTTACTTTTGGGTTCTTATCTACAGACACACGCTCGCTCACACACACACTTTTTTTTACCTTTTTTTTATTATTTCTAAATATACTGTTGTTTGTTAATATTTTCGTTGTACTATTAAATTTTACTATTAAATTATTGTTGTTATTATTAAATATATATTGTTGTTTAGTTGCATTGTTATATACATAATATCAAACTATGTTTAGTGTTATTTTCCTTTACTACATAATTAGCTTGTATAATCTATTAATTAATTTCGTTGGAATTATTATTTAAACATATTATTATTCTTAGTCATAGCACTTTTTAGCTTGTTTTTCTTTTAATATTATTACTCACTTATTGTATTTCTTTGCACTGTTTACTAAATTGTACCACTTAGTCTATTTCTTGTATTATTCAATTATTGTTTTTGTCTGTCATCAAATTTATGTATGTAATGGCATTGCCGTTGAAATAAATAAATAAATAAAATAAATACCATTCACCAACCTTGGTATATAATAAGATTGGTTATTAAAAACATTCGTTTGAAGGAATGAAAGGTGGGGGTCTTATACACAAAATGTGTACATGTTATTATAATAATGGATTTACCAACATTCATGTTTATAGGAAGAGTTTGCTAGTATATTTATTAGTAGAAGAAGTGGGTGTGCTACCATTTGTCTTTATTGTAAAAGTGGATAGAACTGTAGGAGGGTGGATGTGATGATAAATTCCTTAATAGGAAGGGTTGGTGTTCTACTACAATTTGTGCTTGATGTAAAAGTGAAAAGGTTGGTCTGTAGATGAGTGTGTGCAAATAAATGTTTTTGTAAGTAAATTTGTGTTTACAGTAAGAGCCGATGTTGCAAAACATGTTGTCCTGGGAGGTTACCAAAATTCATGTTGGTAGATCTTGTAACAGCAAAGATAGGTGCGTTAGCAACATTTAATCTGCTCCTTCGTGTTATTAAGGGATAAGGGAAAGATTTGACAAATTTCTTAAAAATTGAAACAAATTGAGAAAAAAAACACTCATCCGAAGATGTTCTACTACAACTTGGACTAACATTGTCTCCTAGACAACCTAGACAACTACAGACGTCATCTCATCGCAGGAAGTCTTTGGGTTAGTAATAGGCCTCTAATTTATTGACGTAAAGCAAGAATCAATAAAAGCAATTTGACGGTTAGGATTTGTAGCGTCGGCCAGCAATCCTCTTACAGCAACATGAATTGTTAACGGGGACATGGAAGTGAGTGGGAGAGAGAGCGGAGATATCGATGGGTATTGAGACACATGACAGAGAAAGAGAAGGAAACAAGGAGAGGAAGACATTCATTTTTATCACGTGATTCCCTCTAGGTCATAGTTACGTAACAAGTACGGAAGTAAAAGAAGATTAAAAATGTAGTAAATAAGTTTATTATTCGTTGTGAGTTAGCTAGATTTATTTAAGAAATATTTGTTATGATGGATATATAAGAATAAGAACGGAATGAAATTACTTTATACCTTGTAGAAATACATATGTAAGTCTATTCTACAGACTACGCCAAACATTAAAAAAGATGACGTTAATACATCTTAATAATATATACTATATAGTCTATACTATTAGTATCAGCTGGGAAGGAATATATGATAAAATACACCACACAATAGAATAAACAAAATTATTGGACTTAAAAAGAAGAATTTGTATTAAAATCAATTATTTATAATTATGAAGATTTTCAAAAAATAATACCTACAAAATAAAATAAAAATCACGCTATAAAGGTTTACAGTTCCTACTGAACTTAATAAAATTGGTCAAAAATACTATGCAATAAATTCTTTCAAATATATGGAAAAAAAAGAAAAACCCAGCAACATCAATCTCAAGACACTAAAAAAGAAGTTGAAAAAACAAATTAATTTAAGAAATATTTAATTTTAATCATAATCATTGTAACTGTATATTACTAGTTTCGATTGTTCCCTAATTAAGGGTGTGTAAGAACTTGAATGTCTTAATGATTTTCCTCGCCTTGGTTTTTTGTTTTCCTTTGTTCCCAAGCTCCCCTCACGGGTTCAATGTGTTCCAAAACTCTCCTCATTGGTTCATTTTGTTCTCAAACTCTCCTCATGGGTTCACTGTGCTCCCAATCTCTCCTCATGGGTTCACTGTGTTCCAATACTCTCCTCATAGGTTCACTATGCTCCCAAACTCTCCTCGTGGATTCACTGTGCTCCAAGACTCTTCTCATTGGTTCATTTTATTCCCAATCTCTCCTCATGGGTTCACTGTGTTCCAATACTCTCCTCATAGGTTCACTCTGCTCCCAAACTCTCCTCGTGGATTCACTGTGCTCCAAGACTCTTCTCATTGGTTCATTTTATTCCCAATCTCTCCTCATGGGTTCACTGTGTTCCAATGCTCTCCTCATAGGTTCACTATGCTCCCAAACTCTCCTCGTGGATTCACTGTGCTCCAAGACTCTTCTCATTGGTTCATTTTATTCCCAAACTCTCCTCATGGGTTCACTGTGTTCCAATACTCTCCTCATAGGTTCACTATGCTCCCAAACTCTCCTCGTGGATTCACTGTGCTCCAAGACTCTTCTCATTGGTTCATTTTATTCCCAAACTCTCCTCATGAGTTCACTGTGTTCCAAAACTCTCCTCATAGGTTCACTATGCTCCCAAACTCTCCTCGTGGATTCACTGTGCTCCAAGACTCTTCTCATTGGTTCATTTTATTCCCAAACTCTCCTCATGGGTTCACTGTGCTCCCAATCTCTCCTCATGGGTTCACTGTGTTCCAATACTCTCCTCATAGGTTCACTATGCTCCCAAACTCTCCTCGTGGATTCACTGTGCTCCAAGACTCTTCTCATTGGTTCATTTTATTCCCAATCTCTCCTCATGGGTTCACTGTGTTCCAATACTCTCCTCATAGGTTCACTATGCTCCCAAACTCTCCTCGTGGATTCACTGTGCTCCAAGACTCTTCTCATTGGTTCATTTTATTCCCAAACTCTCCTCATGAGTTCACTGTGTTCCAAAACTCTGTTTTGTAATTGTGTTTCAGAAATTTCTTTTATAATTTTATTTACTTATTTTTTACTAACCAAAATATTTTCCTGAGAATTTTTCATTCTTTTTTCCAATCTCTTTTAATAGAGAGTCTCCGTTAGTCAGTGTTGTTTATGATGCATATAATGTTTCGAGGAGTTCAAAAGCATTATGTCTATTTTTTAAGTGATCAGTATTGATTTTTTAATATATTTGTTCATACTTTTTTACTAAAATAACATTGTTCCAATCTATGAACGGGTTTAATACCACCTATAGTCAATTTTGGAAATATTATTATTGTCATAGGAATACACAAAAGCCAGAAAAATATTTACATAGGATGATCAGGAGGGGCTAAATGTGTGGTCGCAACTACCTTTAAACAAACATAATAAGTTGAATTTAGCGACATATTATCTCATTATTCATGTTACAAAATATGTCCCAAAGCAGTAATTGATATTCGATTATTTTTATTTATTCATAAGTCAACGAGATACGGGCGAATGTGGATTTCGAATGAGTGTATATGAACGAATGTAGTCATTGTTACAAACTAAGAACGATTATAACAATCGTTTAGTCAACAGCTGATCCCTATCAAAATTTATCATGACTCTGATTAGGATCGAACTGATAACCTTTAGCTTATGGAGCTGGGCTTTAAATATCAATTCATTAGTATTTTGCCTCCTCCTATTAATTTATTATATTTCAAAACCAACTCGTCTTAAAATCTATTTATGTAAAGTTAGTTTTATTATGATTATTTATAACATTTATATTCTGTTTGGCAACCACACACAAATAAACAATATCCACATCAACTATTGTTACAAATTATAAAAACAGACATTCTATTTACTAAATTAACCGTAGGTCTGTACTTTCAAGCATTGGGCCCATTTACATATTTCAAAATGATTGTAATATAAAAATTTCTTTCTTTCATATTCAACCCGGTTTATAGTGTTAAAAGTAAATTTTAGTTTAATGCCAGTAAATTTTATCGAAAACTAATAAACTGTTTTTGTCTTGTTACGAAATTTGGGCAAATATTACAAATTTGATCTAGAATCGATCTGACTTAAATTTTTTTAACCTTTATCTAAGTTTTTGTTAGAAAATGTTTATCAAACACATTAGATTCTTAAAAAGGTTTCGAACATTTGGTCTGAATGTAAGAAACACAATAGTTAAAAACCACCCCCTTTCTGAAAAAATTATATTTAATACAAGATGTTTAAATGCCATAGGTTATTATATTTCTCTTAGAAATAAATAAAAGAACGCCATTGAATATTTTCTCACAACACTAATCAAAATGTAGTATGTATGTACTTTCTTTGGGGTTAATTTAATGTTAACTGATAAGTTAACAATAATAATACATAGTTATTTAATTATATATTTTTTTATCATTCATAAAACATCTTTTTCAAACAATTTTTTACTCAAAATTACTACGTTTATATTAAAAAATAATATTACTCCACATGGGCTGCACATCTATTGGTGGGTTTCAGCCAGTAAATATTTTAAAATTAAATAACTTAAGTGTAAAATGAGGTTTAATTTAAAATAATTGAAAGTTAACATGAAAAATAGACAGTAAATAAATCTAAAGCAATTATAACAAAAACATATAACAAATATATAACAAAAACGTTCTGAAATTACTAAATATTCCCGGGTAGTTTCAAACAGAAAAACAGTTTTCAACCAAAAACAAGTTGAAATTGGTGTTGAAATAAAATCTTTCTGTCATGTAAGTTATGAAAGAGCGGGGTGAGTTTTGATTAAATTGAATCTGTAAGATTAGTACGTTGTATACTATTTAATTATGACAAAAAAATCTAGTAAACATAATTAGTTGCCTAAATACAAGCAAACTGCTTGAAGCCACCAAAAATTGCCTTTTACTATATTTCTATAATTCATTACAAAGGCGCCGATCATTGCGATATGGGCGAATATAAGGGCGAATATGAGGGCGAATGAGTGTCATTTTTACTAAGTAAGGTTGACTGTTCCTTAGTAAAAGACATTTATCAATAGCCCAATATTCAGGGCAACTAAGAGACATGCAGCTTTACGTGGAATCCAAACCACGTAGTATTGGTTTGATTTTCAGCTGACAAGTCTGACACTCAGTTATCAAAATCCGAAACTTGACTACCATCCAACATGGACTCTTCAGACTTATCTAGTATATCTAGTAGTGTCCACGTCGATGGCAACCACTGAGCGGACGGTGCCCATATTAAGAGAGTAAACTTTACATAACATACCTAACATTTAAAATATAAATTTTATTTTTCGCGGATTTGCTTAAAACATTTACCAATAAAATTTCACGATTTTACTCTTATTAGCACTTACGCTAGTAAGTGTGGCCTAACTTACGTAAAAATTAGAAAACTCCATCAAAAAAGTTCTATCTTTTTTATAAACTGTTAGGACATAGGCTTAAACATCATTGTACTCAACTGTTTCCGTGTGGTTAGCGATTACAACTGTCGTGAAGTTTGTTGTGGTTCACCCCCTCAGTTTAACGACAACTTGCACCCCATCACAACTTGCAGGAGTAAGTGGAGTTTCACAGACCAGGGATGACGATATGAACAACTCTAAGTTCGGAGAAAGGGAGTTAATGCCTTAGAACTTAGGCTTAAGCGGCCGGTGTCATAATTAGAATCTACATTTTTCGGTGACTCAGAAGAACCTCCGAGGATGCCACATCACAGTATGGGCGAAACGTCTGGTTATCTTGTAAATATTGTAGATAGTACCTTGACGCCGAAAAATGTAGATTCTAGTTATGGAGTTAATGCCTGTCATGGTGTGGAGACCCGTTTAAGTTTGAACATTTAGTAGGGCTGTGTACAAAACTACTAAATGTTAGTTTTCGTGGTTTTGAATAAAATAAACAGGATAATTTGTTTTCTACAACAATGGTAACATCCAGCTAAAACACGGGAGTGTGGTCCATCAACCTGTACTTTTTTTAATGATAGGCTGTTCTCAAACATATTTTGTCCATTCCCCATAGACTGTAATAGATCTGTAAGGGAAACTTATTCAGACAGAGCAGGGGGGTGAACTAGAACAATGCAAAGGGAACATTATCAGAATGTATTTCAAATCCAGGACATGATTTGAACCTGTGCTATCTTTAATTTAGGCTTCAAATCCTAAAGTCTTTGATCGCTCAGTCAGTGGCTCCCTCTCGAAGCTTAAACCTCCCTCTCAAGTTGATAAGGATTGTGCATGAAAAGGACAAATGGCTGAAGAAAATAGCCTTCAACACCAGAAAGGGCGAGCTAGTATCAATGACTGAAGCAAATTAAATAACTTCATGAAAATTTAAGAAGAACCAAAATAGAAACAGGCGAATACATTAGCGCAATAAAAAAAGACCCAAACGCAGCACAAACTGACATTTGGAATAATAATAAATTCGGCCAAAAATTTTGTTGTAGAAAGTTGGTCTGAAGGTAATATGTAAAGGAACCGAAACAACCTGGTCAAGTGAAAAAAGATAGCTCATGCTGGAATAATTACACAAATGTAAACGAAAAGAAAAAGCAAATCACAAAAACAGTGTTGATTTGACTTCACGTTGCCTGGTTGGTAGTACGTGAATAGAAGATATTTATAATGACCTCAGGAACCACATGACCTAGACGTAGGGATGTGAGCACTTCGGGCACAAAGTTACAGCGTTCGTTTTACCAGGATTCACTCCCGAAGTAGTAGTTCTAAAATTATCTCAAGATGCTGAATCGTGGACACGACAAAGTGTCCAAACGACAAACTGAGCCAGTTTAGGAGAGACAGATTGTCGCTGGGACACTTTGTCCACAGCGTGCGACATTCATGAAAGAACAAACTGGATCACATTCCTGAGTGGTTCAGTTTGTCTTTTGGTCACTTTGTCTTTAGATCACTTAGTCCTCACTGGATTTTAGAAGATGTCCAGTTTGTCGTTGGGACACTTTGTCCACCGGGTGACTTGAGATACAATCGTTCCATCCACCATCTCGGGAATCGAACCTGGAAATTCAGATTCGAGTAGTGTAATACATACTCCCCCTATAATTAATAGGCTATATAAATTTTATTCTTTTTAATTAAGTTGGCATAAAGACTTTTCGTGCGGGTTTTAAGGTTGTTTTTCTTTAAAAAAATTAAAGTTCGTTTTATTTTATCAGCCTAAAAAACTCTCTCTAATACTTAACGGGGGGGGGGGGGCAACGGCTTTAGGTGACTTCCGAACCACGGGAGCGGCAGGGCAACAACTGTTAGTAGTCATATCGGGAATCGAAACCGGACCGATTGAGCGGCAATCCTTTGCTCTCTTACCTCGATTCCAGAATACTGTATATTATCAAGAAAATAAATTTTACCCTGAAAAGTACTAACTAGCTTTCTGTTTCCTCTCGTAGTATAATTTGTACTTCGTATTGTCAACACTAACCTCTAACTTCTTCCATAGGTCTGAGAAGTCCTGAACTTCCCAGGCGGCCGGACTACACCCACTCTCCCCCTGCAACTGAACTGGGTCCTTACAGGGGATGGACGTCCTCACCCCCCAGGGAGTTCCTGCCCCTCTTACCAAGGTACCAACCGCTGGCACTCCGCACTTCGCCGACTGCACCTGCAGCCAACCATGGTGAGTACTTATATCTTGTCAAGTTTTTTTATGTATTTACTATAAGTATCTTAATAAGCATTTCCACCTTTTCCATATTCATCTCAACAGGGTACAGTAAGCATAAAACCGTGCAATACACTTATAGTTAATCCTATTACTATATTATACCCTACTATCATAATTAATTGTGTTAAAAAAAATTAAATTTCATTAAAAATATTGGTCAAACCTGAATCAACCCCATGGATCAACATTAGCGGGCCCAAATAAACAAAACAAATGTAAATAAAACCCCGCCGATGTTTTTATAATGTTATAATTGGGCAGGGTGGAATAAAGCTCTGATGTAACGGAGGGGTGGGGGGGAGACAGTGTTATTTGTGTGCCACGGTGGGGCGGGGGGGGGGTTAAACACCGGTTATATGAAAACAATCCACTTTTGAGATTTTGTGGACCCGACAACAAACAGTGTTTATTCGCACACAAACTAAAACTGCGGCTGGTAATTTGCAATTCAATTCTCTACGTGCAACAACATTCTCGCGGCAAATAAAGGTTATGCGATTATTTTGCAATTAGATGACTCTGTTGGTCCTATTCTTTGAAAATACTTTTTTTTGGTCCAGTTTAATTATGAAGTTTGTTTGTTAGCGGGTTTTAATTAATCGCGTTCAATTATGTTGTTCTAAAATAGTTTGGTTAGTAATTGATTCCTTTTGTTTTTCTCTTGTGTATTTTGCAATTTGAGAATAACTAACCGTTAAAATTGTTTTTTTGGGTGAAGCTCATTAAATTCTCAATACACGTAAAATGTTAATGTTTTTTATTCTAAGTTGTTGTTCATTATTAATTAATATTACATTACAACATGTCTTTTAGTATTTGTTGGACAGAAGAGTTAATATTTTTGTAAAACTCATTACGTAGATTTATTCTTATAAAAATGTTTTAATTTTTTTACTGTAGACCCTAATGGGGTAGGCTAATTTTAGTATGCTTTAACTGTATTACGATTTTTCAAGTAAATAACATTATGTTTTTAGCATGATAAAAGCTCTAAATATATTACTTAGTATTTGTTACCTTGTATAACATGAAATACTTAAAATGTTATTCAATTTAATTCATTTTTTATAAACATATAATTCTTTTAAGTCAAACACGGTCTTAAATTAAAGCGATGTAATTTAATTTTTTGCTGATTTTTAGCATTTTATGAAATGCATTCAAAGTAAACGCAAATTTATTCAGGAAATATTCTAATTGAAAAATCTTACACCCCACACAACATTTTCTTAACATGAATAGGTAAATTTATGGAAGATATCATTTTCAATTAAAAAAAGATTCCATTAGTTAAAAACTCAAACGTGCTATTCAACTACTGAGCAAAAACGTTTTTCATAGACCTATCAGTAACGTAACGAGTTTTTTCTCTATTTTTTTTCTCAATGAGTTTCTTATTTTTACTTTTCAGCATGTGTTTTCTATATGTATGCTGAAAATAGATAGTTAGTTTGTCAAGTATAGGCATGTAATCCACGACGTAGCCGTGATACGGCGGTCCCAGGTGCGGGGACCGGCCAAGCGCAGCTAGGGGTGGGAGCCAAGTGATTCACGTCCCAACCCCAGGTGCGCCAAGTCTAATGCAATGGCCTCTCTGCTTAATAAAACATGCCCCAATCCGCCAGATTCGCCCGCCACCAACTTGAGCGTCTTCCTGACTTCGGTCACGGCTGGAAGCCAGGGCTAAGTAAGTGGTTTTCGATTGGGGTGAAATTAAAAGATAATACCGATTTAAACGCAATGTCCATCAATAAATAAGGGTTGTTTCGTAAATATAGCTATGAACTATTAACCAAGAAATTTATTTGAAAATTGTTCATTTACAAAGTATATTTTTACTCATGTAGCCTGAATTATGACATTTAACATTTTTTTTTTAATATAAATTCAAAACACAATTTCTAACTACCGTTATATTCTGATACAATAAACTACAACAAACACTATGAATGTCCTACAAATCGTTAAGTCCCAGTGCTGTATGCTGTATTACATTTAACGTTGCTCTATGGGATATAATGCCAAAATGGCGACTGCCTCTGCAGATTTTTCACTGTTTTTACGATAGTCGTTTGGAAACATAAATCTAAGTCTAGACTTAGTTAAGTCACAGAGAACAAATAAACGGAGGTTACATCAATTTGTGTGTTGAATAGGTGTCGAGTAGTTAGTTTTCTAGTTCACCGGGCGGATATCAGGGCCAGCACCGTTGTCAGTTCCTACCCTTATTCCCTTGAAGGACGAAAAAGTAATTATTATTACAAATATATGAAGATGTACATCAATGGCTACGGCCATAGGAAAACAACCCTATTTTCCTGTGTGGTTAGGTTAACCTGAGGTCATGTTAGGTTAGGTTAGGTTATGATAGCCTGACTATTTCAACTGATCAAATGATTTGAGGGTGTTCGTCCGGGCGCCCAGTTTAGCGCTCTAAGGAATTTTGTTCTAGATTTTATCACAACTGCAGCTAAGAGTAGTAAAGATCCTGACGTACTAACGAACTAGAGATGATTCCCCTCCCCTCTCTCTCCCGCCTGCCCCGCCCCGCAAATTCGACATATGGGCATAACTTCCACGTTTATAGTAAACTCTAGCAATTAATTTTATTTAAATTATTCATCTACTTTTTTAGCCAAAGATGACTGTATATATATTTAGCCAAAATTTGAACAAATATAATTTAAAGAAAAATAATTGGTAACACTTAAAGAAAAATATATTTATTTTTAGATTTATTATATACTAGATTGATTAGCACCTTTTGTACACTATATTTTCAAAATGTTCATAAATTATATCACACGGTTTGTTCCTGAGTTATGCACCAAAAAGGCCAAATCAGTCATTTGGGCAGCCATATCTCCATAAAGAATTTTTTAAGAATGTTTTCCGTAATGTATTTATTACTTACATGGATACTAACAATTTTAATAAAAAAATTTTCAAACATGATTTTCGATCGAACTTTGGTCATAATGCGCACGCTGGAATAACCCGAGAGTTCGAGTTCCCAATCTGAGGTTCGAGAGGCGTAGAACAAAGCCGACCGCAGCCAACACCAACCGTTAGAGTGTTATCGGGGCAAATCCCACCCGAGATAAGGTAACCCAGATGAGATCGGCTGATGGGTTTACAGTCCCCGATAGAGAGCAATAAATCAATGTATATCGCCTGGGCTAAGCCCCGGACCAATCGAAGGCCGAGAGGAATGCGAGGTTGGGGTTGAAAGACGAGAAACGTAATAAAAGTGTTTACAGTGTCGGAAGCTGAACTAACTCAAAGGGTGGAGCTGTAGGCAGAGTGAAAGATCGAAGTATTATATTAAAAATTTGATATAATATAAAAAATTTTTAATACATGGGATTTAAAATAACATAATACTTATTTTATGCAAGTGCTTGGTAATTAGTAAACATTTTTTAACTGATGAAAAAAAATACTAAATGCAAAAAAATGTAAAAATGTTACATTGTTAACTAAACCATCTCGGTGCAGCAGCCATTTTTAGATATTTTTTCGGAATACATGATTATAATATCTTTATATTCAATTTACTCCAGTAAAACATAATATAATCCAGTAAAACATAACATTAGCCACTGTACATGTATGGGTGGGTGGGTGGGTCAATACCACTGTGCGTGTATGGGTGGGCGTGTGGGTCAATACCACTGTACGTGTATGGGCGGGCGGGTGGGTCAATACCACTGTACGTGTATGGGCGGGCGGGTGGGTCAATGCCACAGTACGTGTATGGGCGGGCGGGTGGGTCAATGCCACTGTACGTGTATGGGTGGGCGGGTGAGTCAATGCCACTGTGCGTGTATGAGTGGGCGGGTGGGTCAATACCACTGTACGTGTATGAGTGGGCGGGTGGGTCAATGCCACTGTACGTGTATGGGTGGGCGGGTGGGTCAATACCACTCTACGTGTATGGGTGGGCGGGTGGGTCAATATTAATTTTCGCGTATGGGTGGGCGGGTGGGTCAACGCCCCTACACGTACAGTGTTACTGACCCACCCACCTACCCTTACACGTACAGTGGTACTGACCCACCCGCCCAGCCATACTCACGTACAGTGGTATTGTACGTGTGTATGGGACTGACATTTTAAAAATATTATGTTTTTTTTTAAACATAATATTTTTTTTTTTTACTGTAGTAAATTCAATATAAATGTTATGTTTTAAAAATTTACATTACATTTAAAACAAGAATAACTTTTAAACCTGCTGAATTTTAAACAAACTGAGATAAAACTTATTTAGAGTTAAAATTTATAGAAGTTAACAAAAAGTAATAATTAAAAAACGCTAAGATCTCTGTTACAATATGGTTTATAGGGTTTCATATGCTATAAAAACTTGGCCAAATAATGAGCTTTCCATCAATACCGAAGAACCTATAATGTACCAGTCTTAAGGAACAAAATATCTTAAATGCTAAAAAAACACGAAAAGTCTTAAATAGTAATACAATAGTAAAATGGCTGGCTGTTGCACCAAGATGGTTAAGTTAAGAACGTATAATTTCCACCATTTTATCGCATTTATTATATAGTTTCACAAGTAATAAATGTTAGATCTGTTCCGTTAATTCGCTACCATAACTTAGTTTAACCTAAGATAACATAACCAAACCTAACATAACCTAACCAAACCTAACCAAACCAAACCTAACAGAACCTAAACAAACATAACATAATCAAACCTAAACAAACCAAACCAAAGTACTGGTAGTGAATTAACGGAAAATATGAAACATAGTACATAATGTTTACTAATTACCAGACACAACGTATATATTTATCCTGTAAACATGCTATTCTATATTTACAATTACTGCGTATACTTTTAAAACAGAATAAGATTTACTTATAAATAAATATAAGTAAAATATACTGACTTATTGGCTCTATAAGTCCTAGAGACTAAATATTTTAAGTGAAAGAAAATGTTTTATCTTATGTGTGTACTGAAATAGTATTTTTTTCCCAAATTCCATTTCAAAACAGTATAAACCGCTCTTAAAATGGCAATATCCCCATAACAATAACATAGGCATCAGATCAACATTAAATAATTTTAAAAACCTGATGAAATAATAGCTTTTTAAAACTGTGTTTTTGACATTATCGTGAAGTAAAATGACTCCCAATGCAAACAATATTTAATTTTTTCAATTATTGTTATCGTGGTTTTAGGCCAATGTCCATTACACTTACGAAATGTCAACTTTCTAGCTTACCAACATGAACTTTTAGAATTTATATCTTTAAATTAGTATTTATGTATAGCTTTCTCTTCTGGAAGTAAAATTAGACAAGTAGGGAAAGTAGGGAGACTACTTATATTTCCAAAAATCAGCAACTCATCATTCCAACCCTCTCAAAGTTAGGTTAGGTTTTGATTGAGGTTAGGCTGTGTTCGATTAGCTTAGGTTAAGTCTGAAAAGAGTTTTTATGTTATTTACAATTTTTTAAATCTGTACTGAACATTTATTATAGAAAATTAAGTTATTCAGTTGTTATTCCAATTAACAGTTTTCAGAATATTTAGGACTTTTAAAATTATTTTCATAGGTAATCAAATTAGAAAAGTTATTTAAATGAAAACTTTATTTCAATTATGATTCAATGATATTGAGTCAAAATATAAAATTAAATTTAAAAAGATGTATTATTGATTATTAAAAATATTGTACAAAAAGTAATGTTAGGATTATTTAACTGTCATACACTTAACCACAAATTAAAAATAATATATACAATCTATAAACCAAAATGCAACATATATGAATACATTAGTAATAATAAATAGAAAATAATTAAAGAATAAAACTAACTAAAAATAGCAAATAATCATCTGTACATCGCCGATTGGAGATAAATATTGAGCTCTTCTCAAGCTGGGGTTTCTCTAAGGGTAGGGATGGCAACGATATATCGATATATCGGAAATATCGATAAATATGTTTCAATATATCGATATATTAGAATCAATAATAATATCGGCCATATCGATATTTTGGTCCGATATATCGTATCGCTAAATATTGACGTTATTTCCTTTCCTCAGAATCACTACAATAAAAAAAGTTTAGATAGGTTTTATGCTTACAACACATGCATGAAAATAATAATGTAACTTTATTTAGTTTTTTTTTTTTTACGTGACGTTAACGCACCAAAATTTAGTGTCTGGAACAGTTGGCGATCCTATACCAATGTTAAACCAATATTCTTTTATAATTAATTGAATAATTACAGGTATAATTATTCTTATTTTGATTTTTTTTTTTTTATTTAATCTCTCAGACTATAACTTTGTTCTTAAAGATAAATGTATTTAATTTTTACATTCTAAATAGTGAGAGCAAACCAAGTGTGTGTTTTTGGTCATTACATAAGAGTCCATCATTTTATACAGATAAATCGTTTACAATTCGATCTATCGGTTACCCAATATATCGATATTTTTCTTTCTATATTATCGTTAGATCGGTATTCGGTTTGTGATATATCGATCATTCGATATATCGATGTTGAAAATATTTGTCATCCTATCTAAGGGTTCTTTTTATAATGTTACATTTCCAAATGGTTTGCCCTGCCAAAGTCGCCACCCAAGCTCTGCAACTCCAGCTGTGAGGTCAACTCAAGGGCATGGACTCTCGGCCCACTAATTGTCCACATTAATCAGATCCATTGATGAGTCTGAGGGCTTCGCCGCCACCGCCGGGATTGTCCTCACCGCGCATCGCCCGTCAGTCAAGGCGATCTGAACAATCTCACATAGGGATTGCAACGATGTATCGATATATAGGAAATGTCGATTAATATGTTTCGATACATCGATATATTAGTATCTATATTTTCTTTCGATAATATGGGCCATATCGATATTTTGGTCCGATATATCATATCACTAAATATTGAAGTTATTCTGTCTCCTCAAAATCATCACAATTCTAAAAGAACACATTTGGATTGTCTCTTATGCCTACAATACGTGCATTGAAGTAATAAAGTAACTTTTATTAGTTTTTTAACATGTGATTAAGTGGAAAATTGATTTCGAAAATTTTATTTTCAAATGGTTTACCTGAAAAATATTGAAAGTAGGTTTAGGGAATTGATTTGTTTGATCTTTAGTGTTTACAAGACGCCTTATCACATTTTTAATTGTAAAAAATAACAGTTTTATTATATTATTCTAATATAATGTAATGAAAGGTCTATCATTCTAATTCTATACATTTTTCAATCAACCCCACAGACCAATTTAAATTTTACATTCAGTAGGTTATTCTAAATAGTGACACCAAAAAATGAGTGTATTTTGTTCATGAAATAAGAGTTATTGCAGAATTTTTAACAGAATAGAATATATTTTATTGCATAGACAATTTTAACATTGAACTGTATCGCAATCGTTAAAGGAAAAAAGTTATGTTCATTGATTCTACAAATTCAGCATTCATACATACAATTGTTTCATTCA
Source organism: Stictocephala bisonia (assembly GCA_035578905.1). Taxonomy (NCBI): domain Eukaryota; kingdom Metazoa; phylum Arthropoda; class Insecta; order Hemiptera; family Membracidae; genus Stictocephala; species Stictocephala bisonia. The sequence continues at coordinate 374,588 of JAQJVL010000145.1, forward strand.
ATCATACATTCATTCTAGAAGGCAAGCCTATCCAGCACCGGTTTCTTGCTAATTATTGGTCTCCCAGTTTTGTGCCAAGAACTGGCCTACACTATACAATGTCTGACTTAACAAAAGTTGTTTAAGGCGAGTTTTTGAACGCCTTCGGCGTCTTGGCAAATTTAATTTTATGGGACAAACAGTTTAGAAAATGAACACCAGCCTGTGAAGGGAGGCGCTCATAGACCACCGTCCTATGTTGCCCAGTGCGATAGTTGTCCCTGCGTCTAGTTTCATAACTGTGTATGTCAGTCCCTCTTGTGAGTACACATTTTGACATACAGTACATGATTGTTTCTAGGATGTAAATGCTGGGCAGGGTCAACAATTTTAGGGGTTGGAAAGCAGTTCCGCACGACTTTCTGTTTTTCAAATTTGAAATTATTCAAACCGCTTTTTTCTGCAGTTTAAATAGGCGGGAGAACTCGACATTTGCACATCCACCCCAAAGCACCACTCCATAGGATAGGTGAGGGTAGATGAGGCCATAATATGCCGTCATCAGTACCTGAATTGGGCAGATTTTTTATAACGTCCTCAAACATAAATGCCTGAGGACAGTTTGGAACACAGACTGTCGATATGATTGTTCCAAACATCTGTTCCAAACATTAAATCATCTTCAATTCGATATATCGGTTACCCAATATATCGATATTTTTCTGTCAATATTACTGTTATATCGATATTTAGTTTTAATATGTTGAAAATAATTACCATCCCACCTCACAGTCTTCTCCAGTGAATAATTTTACTACACTTGTAAACGTTTCACGCTAGCATGTTTTACATTTGTATTTCAAAATTTAAAACGTTTTTTTATGACAAGTGTAACTAGTGCGCTTGAGGTAGACTTTTTCTAACTGTTTTTGTTTATTGAAACAAAATAAATATAGCTAATTTTATATGTATATATATATATATATATATATATAATATTATAAATGTAAAATAGTTAATTGTATATTTCATATAGAAAATATACAATTTCGGCCATTAGAAAGCGACTCTGTTTCTCTATTTCTCTGTGGTCTGTCCTAACTAGTTCTAAGGACGAAACAAAATATACTGAAAGCCTGTATTTGAATACTTCATAACTAACGACACAGCCTACTGACTCCGAATCAGTGTTTCCTCTTGGCCACTGGCGTTCCTTTAATGGCTCGATGACTAATGGCAGTTAGATCCAATTGGGGCATACGAGAAATTTATTTTCTTTAGATTGAGATCAAGCGTCAGATTTGGAGATGATGGAATGGTACTGTGAAGTAATCTTGGACAATGGCCTTAAAGTGGTCTTATAGATGGTACATCTTCATGTCAGTATTTGTTATCGAAAGTTAAGTAAATGTTATATTTGTTTTATATTATGTCTATTTGTTTTATGGATCTGTTTTAGTTCAACTAACTACAATTCTTATGGAGAGTAAGTTGAGTACAATCAAATTTAATCTGAAAACTCATAAAAATTATGAACTCGAAAAGAAGTAGTATGGTAATAAAATATAAGTTTAACATTCCAGAACATTAAAATTGTTTATCTAATTATCTTCTAGGCTGACAAATTTCGTAAATATGATATGTAAAGTTTGATTGTAAATTTACTGTTATCCTCATACGCTGAGCTCTTTTTATTTATATATTTATATTTAGAAGATTTAGAAACAAAAATGTCCTTGATTGTTAGATTTTTCAGCTAATTTACCGTGTACAGTACTGGTCCTCCCTTTTATTCTGTCTGATAACTTCCCCGCTCAGATCCATAGTTTACGAGGAATGGGTAGAGTAAGTTCGAAGAGAATATCAGTCTCTTCTATACAAAAAACTAAATTATAGTGGACAAGAGTGAAATTGCCTAGGCCACTGGTTTTTATTTTGACGCTTTAAAGGTAACTAGAGAAAATGTATACATTTACTAGGGACTTGTAAATTTTGAAATACTGTAGAAAATATTGTTTTGATTTTATATTTTTTCTTTAAATGTCCGTTACAAAATTAACTCAGAGAATACGAGGAGAATTTTATAGTAGGCCTATATACACAGTATATATATGTAATGCATGAACTTGGACCTCTTAATAACGACATGGTGTCCGTTCAATGGTTGCTATCGGTGTAGACACTACTAGATAAGTCTAGGATGTCCATGTTGGGTGGTAGTCAGTGCTTGGATGTTGCGTAGGGGAAAGAACCGAGTATCGAACTTGAAACATTATAGTATCAGACCAACACTACGTGACTCGCATTCCACGTAAAGCTGTAGGTCCCTTAGTTTCCCTAGTTACTAGGCTAATATAAATGACCATTTTTTAGCACAACTTGAACCCAGTTAGTAACCAGACTACACTCATGCACACTTACGTATAATCATCCATATCCACCTTAAAATGCGCACAAAGTTGAGTTCGCGTTTCATATGAAAGGAAATAAGAGAATACGTACATGATATAGGTTTATAAATGTGTAAAAAATTACTAGATCACATAATTTTAGTAGTTTCAATTATCTTGTTCATTACTTGTGTAGATGTCGAGTAAATCTAAAAAAGGAAACTTTTCACATGGTAGTTAAAACTGTAGACTAAGTATAAAAAACCCCTTCTTTCTTCAAGATACGCACTAACACGAGGCACAGAAATACATACAATACCAGAGGCAGAGAAAACTACCGGACTGGGCAACACAGAACGGTGGTTTTCGAACATCTCCATTTTCATGCAGGTGTTCGTTTAGACGACAATTTGAGAAACGAGTTATAATGTGCTCAGGTGCCCAAGGCATACAAGGCTCCTCTTAAAAAGCTCTTGATATCCAAAAGCTTTTTATAGTGTGGACGAGATCCTTCCTTGCACATGACTGGGAGACCATCTAATTGGCATAACTTACACCGGAAGTGGAATGGCTTAGGAATGAATGAGAGTGTGGCTGAAACTTTATATGTATGTATTTATGTGAAGTTGTATATAATGAATGGGAAATTTCAATTAGGATATTGGCAATTACGATACATTTGTTGTAAATTATTCTATGCAATAAAGTAATTTTAATTTGAAAACTTACACATTTTTGAGCCCGTTTTCAACTATTAAAGTCTAGGCTAAGACAGGGATAGAAGATAATTAACTATATCAAACAAATTGTACAGCTGGCATTCTGGAAATTTGCACGATATCACATTTTGCAATTTATCAATGATTACAGTGATCTACTTCTTAATTTAGTTTTTCAACTATAAAAAGTATCTAAATTTACTATTATCCAAGGATTAAAACTCCTAAAATCCTTGAATTTTCAAATATAGGCTTAACGGTGAGGTTTCGAAATTTGCAGCGTATTGATTTAAAATTAACTTCTCCAATCTAGCCCAGCTTTTATTCTTCCAGGAAGCAGGTGGTGTGTTTTCAGTGGACACTTTTAATTACAATCAGGGTTTAGCGGAGTGTCATCCATCAACAAAATGGCTGCTGATCGATCACCGTTATCTTCCGGTGACAGAGTCTTACTGCTACCACGCCGACAAAGTCACCGCTCTGATAACCGGTGACGTCAAAGAAATGCGCCGCTCAGTGCAAACACACTCGCAAGAGATAACAGAACGTACGTGAAATGTAAGGGCTTTTGTCAGATATGCGCATCTGTTGAATGGCAAACACGTCAGACGACTTGCAAAAGAACGTTTAAAGTATATTACTTTATCTTTATTTATTTATTTACTACAGAAATTCCTAGAAATCCTCTCATGGGAAGATACGTGTGAGAGGAACAATTTTTAGCCGCATCTCTTTCGGACTAAGTGCAGTACAATAATTATGTTAAACGACAATGACATAAATTGATAAATGCCATAAAAATCTCAAGTAAAATAAAATAAATTTACAAACAATAGCAGTAGTGTTAATAAGAAAGACGAATCTAGCAACTAAAATCTATACATAAAGGCTGCAAGCGTACTTAAATCAATTTTCGACCTATCATACATCTACCCAGTTTTTTAAGAAAAGTGGACTGATGTAAAAGTTCAATATTAGAAACTACAGAAAGAGACGAGGAAAAATAATAATAAAACATACAAATTCGCAAGAAAACAAAAAATCTGGACATATATCTAAACCATACCTATCATTTGCCTGATGATGCCAGCTTTGCTAGTGGAAGGCCTAGTTGAAATTAAAATTTATTGGTTTTTATTGAAAATTTAATAATTTGAATATATAAAGTAACCAATATCAACTCTATCTCAACTTCATTAAGGAAATTCTTCTTTAAAATCATTAAGAATACATAAAGTCTTTATTGATAAGTTATAATTTTGACTGGACAGTGTTTATATTCCTTCTGGTGGATTTTAACAGTTTAATTTATTTACTATTTATATTCTTAAGATACCGGTCGTCTAGATATAGACGATATGGATTTCGGATAAGTGTGATGAGTGTACATGAACGAAAGCGTGTTTGTTACAAACTAAGGCCAACTATCCCTTAGAAATAATTAATATAATGACAATTTGAACAACCATTGGTTATCAGGTGATCCCTTTGAAATATGTTATGACCAATATTGAGATCGAATCGAGAACTTTTAGTTTAAGAAGCTGGGCTCCAACCAACTACGCTACCGTCCAATTGATGTGTTGTAACTCGAGATTCCATTTCCATACTTTCCTAACATTTCCAATAATTTAGGTAAAATTTCTATATTTTAGAAGAATTATTTAAATTTGAATATATATACTGAACAGTTACTTTAGTATTCATCTAAGTCAATAAAATACGTACTATTGAATGAAGGTGGTAAAAAAGGTTTAACACTTAAATTAATATTCGACCTATCATAAATCTACCCGATTTTTGAAGCATAATGGTATTGTTAAGGTTACAGAAGCCCACAAGGAAACCTTATCGACCCACTTTTATTTGCCTTCTCCCGTGTTTATTAGCATAGCGATAAATCTATTTTTGATGTCCATCGCTCGCACAAAGTCAACAGTCCACAATTTACGAGGTTGGTCACGAAGCTCTAAGGGATGTTTACCGAATCGAACCCCGGCTTTACGTCTGTATGTCAACGCTGATAAAAACGTCCGACTCTTTGCTTAGCCTCGACAATGTTGGTTTTGGACGACGCAAATCTCGCGCTGCAGTTTATTTTGGCTGTCAAAATACGGACATTGTTTGCATTCAGTGTTAAAATCTGAAATTCCTTTTCTTTGTGTTTTTTAACGACTATTAAATTGGGTTTTGTCCTTTTCCGATTAAAGCACTGTTTTCACTAGATTGAGATATGATCATTTTTACATGCTTTGATCCATTTTATCATTTTCAAAAATAAGAGATTCAAAATTGAGTCGATTCTAAACAAGCCATGAGTTAAAAAAGCTATAAAAAAATAGCATTTTTTCATATTTTCAATGCTACACTCTCTATTTAGACGACTATAGCTCATCAACATTTATGAAGTCTATTACAAATCGTAAACTAACTTCGATTATTAGTGGCACTGATATTCAGTAGGCCTATTACTCTATAGTTATTACATATTCGATGTTCATTTCATTTGAAATCTAATCAACGTAGTGGTCTAGTGGTTAGTGGTTCTGACTTGTTGATACGATTATGGCATTTGAATTACAACTTGAGAGGGACTTGAGGTTAAACGAGTTTTAGCCCAGAAAAATCGGACGAGAGTTAACAAAATAGCACACTCTAATATAAAACATGCATAAATTTAAGGTGTTCATGGGTACAACCAATCTATAGAAGAAATTAACCTTGGGTGGGTACACTACCTAAAAATCTACACTCACGTGTTCGATTAATATATGCGTTTGTGATATTTGCCAATCGTAGGTGCCCATTTTAGACCCAAATTCCAGAGGCAAATGGGTTGGTAATACTTTTAAGTATTTATTTTTACTCCAATCAGAAAAATTATTTAGATGAGAAGCTATACATACTTTACGTAAACCGATAAAGCCTATAAAAATGTCTTTCTTAATTTGAAGTATGAACAGAATCGACGCAAAATGTGCAAGTACTGCTCTTGCCAAGCTAGTAGAGACAAATTGTTTAGACGAAGAAGGATGGATTAAAGGTACATTTTCACGTTAACTGGGCCTCCACTCTGTGGCTTTATCATAGGGACAAATGGAAATCAGTGGTGTCTGTCCTGATGGATAGACGGGAATGGACCTAGTCTGAAAAAGAGAGAAAATTCAACTTGTCAAAATGATTTTCAAAATTAGATCTTTAGCATACTTGGTTCAAAATTAACGTAGTTTACGATAAACTCTAGGCCCATAATATCCATGGGCGAATAATGAAATAAGTTGATTTCAGTTTGAAAGCATATTTTACGTATCATTAAAATTCATGCTGAACTTGAAATATGAAACATCATTTCGACGTCTTGGGCCCGAAACTAAATAAAAAATATAACTAATTAGTTATGCAGACCGAATAGTTATGTAATTGATACTCAAACAACAAAACAAACATATAAAATTGTTTGAGTTTATTTCATAATGAAATCGATTATATGGCTCAACTATTGGGATTTGATTTCAGCTATCTAAGTTTATCATCGGTTCTTTTGGAAGATCAACCTTTCATATAGCATAACTATTATGAGATCCTAAGGAATGTATTATGGGATTACAGACCTGGAATAGATCCACTAGCCGGTGGGGGGGGGGGGTTGATTGGGGGAGCCAAATATCAATTAATATAATAAATAGATAAAAAATATACTTATCGCTATGCTACTAAACACGGGAAATGGAAAATAAAAATGGTTCGATAATGTTTCCTTGTGGGCTTATGTAACCTTAACAATCCATTTTGTTTCAAAATCTCGAAAGAGTCGAAATGTCGTTAGTGACTAGGCTGGCGTTGGTGTATCTCAATAATTGATCCCAATTATCAATTTGGATTCCTAAGGTTACAGTTTATCAAGGCTACAAAATGAATGAGAAACGTTGTTTTATTTTTTTTCAACACGTACACACCAGGTTCTAAAACCAAAAACCTCAAGTTCAACCCATCGGGAATCTCGCCAAATAAATTCGGGTCTGCCCCAAGCTAAATTGAATCTTGTCGAAATCACAAGCCGGAATCGATACTGCGACACACTTTGATTAAAAACAATCAGACCCTTTGGGGAAGTTTTCATTAACAACCTCGACTTATTTTTAATTAAACGTGGATGGAAACGGAAATCTTAGCCCAGATTAAACCGTGTATCCCGTGCGGGGGCCCGGGGGAGGGGGGCAGCCCGACCCCGACGTGACTCGAGAACCAATGCGAGCGTCTTGTATTGATTCTAATTGAAATGTTTATGCGCTCGCTTGTCGCAGCTAGCTGTGATTTATGATGAAAGCCATGCTTAGACGTAGGGATAAGAGAGGGATAGATTAAAACTTATGGTTTGGTGATGAAATGGATTCCATCTTCGGAATTCATACCAACACCAACCTAGTCACTAGCGAAATTTCAACTTTACCCTTTTGAGATTTTGAAGCAAAATGGATTGTTAAGGTTACAGAAGCCCACAAGGAAGCATTATCAATCCATTTTTATTTGTTTTCTTCCGTGTTTATTAGTATAGCGATGAGTATATTTTTGATCTATTTATTCTATTAATTGATACTTGGTTCTCCCAATCGACCAACCCTCCCACTGGTCTGTGGATCTGAAAAGTCCACAATAGCCCTAAGACCCAAACATCTAACACTCCATAAATTAATCTATTGACTTTCAAAATAACAATTTAGTCGTAAGACGTATTCACTAGTCTATAGAGAGAGTAACGTAGAGCTTACTACGACTGTTTCAATTAAAGTATTCTAAGCAACATACTCGTTTTAAGATAACTGGGGAAAATACAAATTTATAAAAATAAACGATCTTGGCAAATCTATCTGAATTCTGTTTTCGCGAGTAATTTTACCCTAATAAAATAATCAATGAGCATTTAAAAAAAAGTAAAATATTTAATTTATTGTTACCGTATAGTTAGTTAGTCTTGGGTCGCTAGCTGTCAGAACTACGGACAGAAGACACAAACAAAGAACAGTAGTCAAAATATATTTGTATTCCATAAATTCCAAGTAAAAACATGGTTAAGATGAAATCGTGTTATATTATAAGCTAAGTTTTACATTTTTACTATTATCACTAATTTGTTTTTGTCGTAATATGTTGTTACTTCCAACATTATAAATAAATTAAATAAACATAATAAATTAAAGTTAAGAATTAAATAAAGAAATAGTTTTAAATAGAAAGTAATTTTTTACTAACATTCCACAAATTTAATATTCATTAAAATTTTACTAAAAATGACTTTCTATTTACAATCTAACCTATTCCATCAAGATTATACAGCAGAAAATTGAAAATAATTGTTCAATAATATGAAATTATGTTCTTTTTACTCAACTAATCGCAAACCTTTAAAATTACGAAATAATTATCTCAAAATGGAAGTTTGGTTGTTATGAGATCATAGTAAGCTTAAATTTTAATTAAATTACATTAAAACTCAAATTTATCGCACGTCAATTGTGATCAATAGGTTCTTTTAAATTTAAGCTTATACAATAGGAATTACAGAACATTACTTCACATCTTTTTTTAATAATCTTTTGAACCCAAACTCTATTAAGATGTGTAAATCTTTTATATATCACCATTCTAATGACAATCATAAAATCTTAAAAAGCAAACTATAGTCCTAATACTTATATTGTTATATTGAGTAATGTAGGAGGATACAGTCCTACATAAAATCTCGTACGGGGTGGATGAACTTTTTATTTTCTCAATATTGTTAATGTTATTTCTACTATCAAGATTGCAGTAAAAACTTTCTACACATGAAATGAGTTTTGCAAGGCCAGTGTCTGTATGTTCACTAGTGGCCAAAATGGAACAGTAGTATAAGACCATGAGGGGTGGAGTTGATAGATATCTTAAATGCTAATTTCCTAGAGAGTGAGATAACAGAGGTGACGTTAAAGAGAAGGTCTGTTCTGATATATGCTTCTATCAACATGTACATGCTTCTTCTACCAATACTGAGTGACAAGGGTTCAAATCCGAAACTACCACTGAACGTGTATGAGTGGGTGGGAGGGTCATTACCATTATCGTGGGTGTAATTTTGTTATTGACGCCGAGCGTACTGGTACATATTTCGAACGTTAACTCACAAACTCATATACTGAGTAAAAATATTCCTCTGACGTAAAAAAAGATGACTATTACTTTGCCTACCTACTCTAAAATGTTTTAGTTTTGAACAGTATATGTGGTGTTTCTGCAGTTTTAGCCAATCGTGCATGTTTTATTTCATCTCCAATAAACTCGTGAACAATAAGGTGAACCCACATAATTCACGTTAAATTAAGTTTCTCGGGGATATTTAGTGTTTATTTTTACTAAAACTTAAGTACGTAGCAAAAACCGAAACTTTTGAGACTTTTTTTATTTAAACTAACAATGGTATATATTTACTATAATTTTTTAGTTTAGTTTTTTTCCTAAAAATAAAGAACTGCCAACATGTAATAATGATCACAAATCTGATTAAAACTGTGTAAATCATCGACAAGATTTACTTTTTACTTTATTCAAAGTTTATTCATTCTGTAGTACGTAATTGTTTACAGTACAACATCAAACATCAAAGGAATTGATTACTTTGAACAGTGTTATATTTTACGTAAATTCACACCGCACACGTGACACCACAAACAGTCCACCCCACATGTCACCCCATCGATGAACTGGTAATCCGTTAATTTTCTATTTGTAATGCGCTAATCTCACTCAGCGCGTGGATCAAAAGTCCATCAAAACTGCGAACGAGTTCGGCGCCGATGAGTTTTGGTGTCAAAGAACGCGGCTCGTGATTGCACTTCCATTATTCACGCGTTAGACCCGGGGATTGAATTTTCATTATTTCCCGCCAAATCGATGTTTTCCCGCCGTTTATACGGCGTGTGATTCGTTTCGTCGCACCGCCCCATCGCAGATAATCCGGCCTCACCCCTGAACAAAAACCACTGCCAGTATAAACAATGTGGCCACAGTTGCATTCGGTAGATTTTATTCGACACTCTGATTACTTCCGGTGTCGATGTCCACTCGGATATTCGTCATAACGATGTGGATAAGTAGTGTTTTTGAAATTCAATTTTTCACCACCCACCGACAAATGTGTCTTCACCCCTTGTTGATTGGACCAGTAAATCCTACGTAAGCCTCGCTTTGGGAAAATTTGCGAAATTCATCAACGCTCTGTGAACCGTCCCAGTTTTGTTGTGACCGTCGTTTTTTAACTCTAGTGTTATTCAAATACAGACATGCTAATTGATTTTCCTTTGTTGTATTAGATAAATAAGTATGCACTGTATTGCTAGGGTACTAAAAGCGCATGCGCAGGCTGTAGTGTATAATGTACATCAAGTTATAAATGTTCCATCTAGTTGATAATGTGTCTCGACCACTGAGGAACGATAGTACAAATTTCTCTAACCATGCAGTATCCACTCACCCAGAAAAACATTTCTGACGAAACCATTATCTGAAATGGGTAAGAATTAGCTTTGTTTTATGAGAAATATTTTGTGTCCTGTGGAAGTTATATTTTAAAAATATGAATACTATACCCTATTTCGAAATTAGTCTTATTTATGACATATTTTCGTTATTTTAAATATGTTTCAAAAATATCTTTTAGTTTGACGGTTTTTTTTTAACACTGATCATGAATTTGAAAACGATTTTGATCTATGACAATTATTTATCTAGTTATGACGGAAAACTACTTTAGCAGTGAATCGCGATCCGCGGATTTACGCGATTATTACATACAACACCTGCTTATCACAGAAGTCGAATTTGCATTTATTTTGGCAGGAGGAATGGCCGGCAGGCCAGCAGGAGGCATTCCCGGAGTCCCGACACCAGAATTTAAAGCAAATGTTGAATTCTTGTGAATGTGTTAGGTTAGGTTAGGTTTGTGAAAAGTGCTTATAGGGTGAAAATAATAATTTCCCTGTAAAACCAATTATATATTCGTGTTCAGCGTAAAAAACACATTCTATGAAAATTATAGTCAACAATTAAGATGAATAAATTTTTTTAATTGTTTTTACAAAATTTGAGCTTTCAGATTTGCTGGGGAAAATATTTTTTTCCATGAGGTGAAATGATATCTGCCTAGACACAGCTTTTTTTATCTAAGAGAGAATAGAACCTGCATAATTACCCAACTTTTTTTAGCATCAAGGTTTTCATCCTGCCATTTATAATATCTGGCGGGGTGATAGTTTTTCTAAATAAATATATTTTTGGTTAATTTGATGACAAAATTTGAATCTGCACTACTCTTCACTTGAGTGAATAAAATCAATTTAATCATTCTTTAGTATTAGACAGTCGTTAAAGACACATAGTAAAGATGGATAATTTGATTACAAGTACTTTGGCTATGTGATGTTATAAGAACTTCGTAATAATTACAGCGAACTTTAGTAACAACATATCTCAATAAAGAAGTGAACTGTTCCTATACGAGATATATTTGTATGAAACTGTTTTGTACAAGACGCTTGTAATATTTCCCTAAATGTTTGTTTCAAGCCAACTATTAACTCTTACATGCTATTTTCCATTTGTTCCAGAACCGATCAAGTTCGGGGTGAGTAGACTCATGGAGAAATCCGAAGACGAGGAGGAGGACGAAGATATCTCCAACAACAACCACTCGAAGACTTCCTTGACCCTGAACGGTATAAGTAGTGACGTTACTACAATGACGGATGGGGGTCAACCATCCCCGAGTGGATCAAGGTCACCCTCCCCCGAGCTGGAAGTAGGGGTGGACAGTCCTCCGAGGTCGCCACCTTTGGAAGTCACAATGAGAACGCCTTCTCCAGTCACCAAGTCAAAAAAGGCCGAGGCATTCAGCGTCAGCGCTCTGCTGAGGCCAGACTTCCCCCGGATCAGGAAAGATCATGGAAACTACTTACCTTTCTCAGAAACTATCTCTGTCACTAGATCCTTCCTATACCCAGGTCTCCCGTTCTCTGATATCCTGAAGGAACCGCTGAACTCAGGCCTCCTCCCCCGTCACTTCCTATCACCTCCTGGGTTTCCCCTAGGTTCAGGCCTCTACGGACCTCCTAAGGATGGTGAACTTGACGCCAACAAGAATCTCCTGACAGGTTCTCTTTACCTGAGCCTAGGCGCTGTCCATGCGGCTGCAGCGGCTGCTATGGCCAACTCGTCCGTGCCTCCAGGCAAGTTAACATGGAAGTAGTAATAAACATTAATTTAAAAATGGGCGCATTAATTTAAAAAAGTATTAATATTAAGTTATTTACTTTATTTGTATATTTTAAACGGTAATACACCCTTTACATAGTGACGGAGAAGATAATAAAGATCAATTACAAACAACTAGAAAATAATGCTTATAGTTCAATAACAAAATAACTCAAGAAAAAACATGAAACAAAAGTGACTCGTCTTGAGCCTAACAAAATGCACGTAAGGTTGACAGTAATAAGTCTCAACTAAAGCCAGATACATACGAAATAAGATAAAACTGACAATAAGTACAATACAATCTCAATCCACAACCGAATCTGACTAATGTAAGTTAAACAATAATCACAGCAATAAAAGGTTCGTACAAATGAGGCAAAATTAACAAAAACAGTACAGAACGAGAAAAAATAACAATTAGTGCAGTCTTATATTGGCTCTTTTAGCTACTGTCAGATCTTTAGTAGCTTGATTATTTTATAAGTTACCAGAAATCAAATATCAATAAAAATTAAATAACATTAATAATTATTAACAATATCAACGGCAATAAACAAACAACTGGACTTGAACTATAAACTATGCAGGGAGAGTTGAGAGTGAACTTCCACTCCGCCCACTGCTATGACGTTAGGCGCTAGGCTGATTCACAGGTGTTCACATATTCACGATACAAAGCAGACAGTTTGGGCATGACTGACTGGGAATGCTAATTAATTAATCTTATTGTTAATTAAGAATCCACGTGAGACACTTTTCTTATTGGCCAGCGCCCTTGAGACTACGACTGTCTAAGCGGAGCCTCACTCTCAACTCCACCCAAATAGCATATAATTTAAAGGAAGCATTGAATTGGGCAGCTATAAGCACTTCACCCAGTTTTCCATAGTAAATTACATTAAGAAGTAAATTTTTGTTAAATGAACGAGTCTCTTTTGCATCTAAGACAACATCTTCTGCTACCAGGTGGAACGAACAATACTACCGGATTTCCGGGAGTTCCACCCCATCCGCCCTCACCGGAGGAACTGTTCCGCCTTCGTCAGCACCTCCTGAGTCCCGGCGGGCCCGACCACCACCACCACCACCACCTGTTCCTCCGAGGAGCTGGAGGGGACGCCTACAGTTGTGTCAAGTGTGACAAGATGTTCCCAACCCCTCACGGTCTGGAGGTACACTCCCGCCGGTCCCACAACGGTAAAAGGCCCTTCGCCTGCGAACTGTGTAACAAGACCTTCGGCGCAGAGGTCAGCCTCAGTCAACATAGGTAAGCATCACTATAGAGGGGATGCCTATGTATGCGTAGGCTCGAATTTGCAAAAAAGTATTCAACGCTTCCAACTACTCAATAAGAATATCTGAGCCCATCCAGCAGAACTAAGGATAGAACACTTTTTTCTGATTTAAGCCATAGCAAAATTCCACTGGTGTAGATAAAAAAAGACTTCTTTGGTACTGGTACATATTTTTAAAATTTGTTATTTAAGAAATGCCAATCTTCTTATTAACTTTACACTGCCCATATACTATTGTTCTTTATCTTGCGTGGAATGTATTCTGTAAGTGTAAGGTGGAGAATCAGTACAGTACACAATGAATATTAGTTATAAATACCCTAGTAAAGGCCAATATTTGTAAAGTCCTGACGTCTTAGACCACTCGGTCACAGCTCTCCTTTCAACTGTACTTGTATGGGTGGGTCAATTTTACTGTAGGTGTATGGATGGAAGTGTGTATCAATAATTTAATCTTATATAATGTTTGATTGTTCGAGCGAGGGCTGTCTAACCCCGCACAGGTGGTTGTGTTGTCGCAGGTCGGTGCACAACGTTGAGAAGGTGTTCGAGTGTAAACAGTGTGGGAAGACCTTCAAGAGGTCGTCGACCTTGTCTACTCACCTCCTGATACATTCGGACACCAGGCCCTACCCTTGCCAGTTCTGTGGGAAGCGGTTCCACCAGAAGTCCGACATGAAGAAACACACCTACATCCACACTGGTGAGTCTGCTATTGTTGATATATCGTTTATCAAGGCAGCAGAATAGGCAGGGAGCGCTGAATGTTTGTCAATCTACAGGATATTACATAAAATCGTAGTAAAACACAAGACAAGGGTTTTTAATACATAATATAATGACGAAAACCTACGTATTATATTATTTATTCATTGAGTTGGTGTATATCGCCGGCCGGCAAATGTGTTGTACTCGTGTTTTAATATGTTTGCATGTTTTATAATTTTAGTGTTTAATGTTTTAAACAGTAACGATTTTGGAAGCCTGATGATGAAGCTTTATATACTTTGAAATGTACATAGCAGTAATGTAATTGAAGAACTGTTAAGACAGAAAAAGGTAATCTAAACCGGTATTATTTCTATTATATTATTCTAATTGATTTCGGTAAACCACGTTTGTCGTCCTAAAATGGAACCCTTAAAAAGTGACAAGGGTGTTTTTTGTACACAATTTACCGAATTGATCACATTAATACGTGTGATTTCTATTTACTTAATTATGTTTTATGTGATCTGGAATTTTGTACTAAATTTATGTACTCAATGACATGGGTGACATTCAATTAAAGAGTGGATCAAAAGTAGATTTTTGGGGAGTGCTTAGGTTCGTACCTCCCCAAACTTATAGCTTATTATTTTGCTAATTATATATTACTACATGTTATTTCATTTTTAATATTTTGCTTATAATAACTGTTTTGACGATGAGACTTTGTAACAAATAATCATAAAACTGTTTTGAAATAGTGATGTTGCTGAAGACGTAACCAAACAAGTTATTGAAGTAAATTTAAAAATCACAACAGAATAGTTAAAAAATATTTTGGATATGAAATAACCTCTTTTTCTTCAGTCATATTAAGGGTCATAAATATCTTAAATATTTAAAATAATCAATATTGTTTGCCAATAATTTGTATACAATTAGATCTCTAGATATTCTACGTACTGTCCAGTACACACTGATAAAGTATATGAAACGTTATGATTTAAAAACCTAAAAAATATACCAATAACGAATTGTAATCATCCGTTACATTACAATAAATCTGTTCCACTAATAACGTACCCCATTGTCACCCCATTTTAGTTTCTTAATGTGCTGTAAACGCGAGGAGTTCCACACCACCAACCCCCGAGAAGTAATTACTGTATAATTCACCTGCAGACAATTACTAACAGGACTCTCTTGTTAATCTGTTGATAAATGTTCCTCCACCCCTGTTTAAGTGGTTAACATAATTTAATCTTTTTAAATATTTAATTGAAAAACTTCCTTAACAATCAAACAACCTTCATCTAGTTATTACAAGGACGATTTTAAAATATTTTTCATTTACGTCAAATAGTGCAATGGGTCGAAAATTGTCGATATTAGTCTTACTCCCCTTTTTCAACGAGCAATGCTGAATCTTGCGTAAATCCTACTTTAAGACAAAACCACTTGTCATCTTCACCCCCGCTAATCCTTCGAGACGTTGACCACCTCCCCCACCCTTATCCCACAGCTCCTTGTTGTGTGTGAAGCCGAGGAGTTTCCACATCGCCAACCCTAGTGAAGTAATTACTGCATAATTCACCTGGAGACGATTAATAACGGGATTCTGTTACGGCGGTGTTAATCACAGTTGAGGAATGTTCCTGCTCCTCCCGACAACTGCTTCATCTTTGGAGCTGCGACATTCTTAGCAGTAAACCATGTGTCGGGTGTTGTGGTTTATCAAGAAATTACCTCTAATTCAAGGTATTAGTGTTAATGTAAGGCATTTTATTTGTGAGCTAAATAATTGTTTTTAAAATAGGTTTGGAGGTTCTGTGCTACAACATATTATGAATTATATGAATATAACGGATTGTAACTAATATCTTTGCACGATATTAAGGGATCGCTGTTAGGTTCTTATTATTGTCAATATGCTAACCCCCCCCCCCACCGCAATATTTAAAGAACAGAGCCATATTCTGTGAGCTACGTTGTCGTCTATTTTTTTCCCCTTATACGTAGTGTAAGTGAACGTCACACAACACAAGTTTCTTTCAAAATTTACAAATATTATTATGGTGACTGATTTCAGTAAATCACGTTCACCTTTTTAATAACAGAGGTACTCGCAAAAAATCAAGCATATCACCAACGCGTATTATGCTGACTAAGAAAATATTATTTATATGTATAGATTTTACTTTATAATTAACAAGGTTTCACCTTTATTTTTGTAGTTTCTGGAATAGAAGAAATCGTTAAAAACGCTTAATACCAAGAAGTAGCGATGTTTAGTTTTTATGATGAATTATGTCCCAAGTCAAGCTACACATCATATTTTTAATGAGCCTACTTCAAATTAAATTATATAATGAACGAAATTCAGTAACTGAAAAACTTTTAAATGTGTGTTAGTAAATGGTCAATTATTTATTTTATTTTATTGATATTTGTTTGATTATTTTTTATTTTTCATTTATGTTTGCAGAATTCTTGTGAATTCTTAAGATTTGATTTCTGTCCTATAGAATTTACATCCACGTTATTTCTATTACAAAATACGTAAATTATCCTAAACCGTTCGCCATTGGTAAATTATCCTAAAGTCAAACCATGTAAGAAAATAAATAACTTAGAATACTTAAGTTACAAACTTAAAACGACAAAAATAGACTGAATTTTAAATTATTGCTATTTTATAAATGTATAGTATTGTCAATATTGTAGAGTTTCCGGTTCAATTAACTAGTAAGACCGATATTTAAGTATTTACTAGACTTTTATCACTTTGCATTTTAGTTGTTTATTTGGAAATATAAATTAATTTTAATAATATATTTGTTACAAGAATAAATAAATAACTATTTCACTGAGTTACTATAGAAGTTTAACTTCTGCCTTTCCAATATTTATGGGTTTTAATTTTAAGTATGTAACCTAACCTACGTTTTTTTTTTTCATGTGGTAACCTAACCTAACCTAATAATTTTTAATTAGGTAATTTATATTCCCTTTGACAAACTTAGTTTTTGCACTCAAACTTTTAAAACCAGCAGTTTTTAAATTTATTTCACTTTTAGATTAAGTAGCTGTACGACGTCACAAATGACCCCATAAACGTTATAAATAATAAATTTTACACACACGCAAGAAACGGAATTTTATATGGGAAAGTTTGTAGTATTCTTATCACACAAAAATAATAATATGGTAAAAAAATCGTCAATATTAAAACAAGAAACGCCAAAATACGTGCAACGTTTGGATTTGTCATCAGCCCTACAGAAGACCTCAGAGATGAAATAAACAGAGGTCACTCTAGGAGTACGCTGAATGTGTGTCGAGTAGTTGTTTCTCCAGTTTGCCGTGGGGATGACAGGGCTATTTAACAGGGATCATGATATGATATTATGAGTATTTTTAGTTCAAAATCGTCAAGAATGGCACGTAAAGTTTCGCATATTTAACTGTAAAATAATTATTAAAATACGCATTTTTTACAAAAATTAACTTATTGTTCACAATAATAGTGATTCGCCTGTCAAATAACACTTAAAGTGTTACGATAAGATCATTATTAAGTACCGAATAGTTTATTTAATTTATTTAATTTTCTATTTAGAAACCCATGTTTTGATTTTTTCGTGATGCTAAACAACCCCTTCTTTAAAGATTACTTATTTGTCCAAATTAACTCTACTCTTAGAAAATTTTATATTATTATAACTGATGTAGAAACAATTCAGCTAAGGATGTTATTATTAATTGTTTTACTTAAGAGTTACGAGTCTGCGGAGGTGGTCGCCATTTTGGATTCTTACCATAAAATAGCAATGTTAAATGTGATACATCACTGTGAATTGACCGATCTGTCGAAAAATTATAATTTTTATATAATTTGAAAGTGCATAAAAGTTACTAAGCGATCGAGTTTTTCATTTTCATAATATATTGGTTTGTAACTAAACAAATTTAGTTTTAGTTTATTAGTTTATGATTTTTATGAAAACACAAATAAGCTAACAAAACTTTTAAAATTGGGTCCACTAGTAACCTTTATGCTCTTTCAAAATATGTAAAAAATGTAACTATCCGACAAATAGTTGACACAGTGCATTTGACTTTTCTTTTAAGGGAAATAAATCCAAAATGGCGACTACCTCTGCAGACTATTAAGGGTTTTTTTTCTCAACCCGCCAATCTGACAGTTCTAATCACGTCATGCCACCCTTAGATTGACAGGGGGATTATACACAGCAAGAAGCCACGACCAGCTTGAATGGTTTCGCCCTTAATTGAGCCCTCTGGAAAACAATTTCTTAATATCTCTGGTGGCGCATAATCTGTCATAAAACGGTCTTTATCACCGCTGTTTCCCGTAATTAAACATTCTGAGCCGTTTATGCGGCTTTTACGGTCAGGGACAATGTCTTGGGGAATAATCTCGAAATGGACTTTCGTGAAGAAAAGAACTGTTTTTATGGACGGAAATGCTCACAAGTATATTAGAATGGATATTTGAAGTAAGTTATTTAGCCTTATGACATTCCGGTTTTTTAGATTATTTTCTTTTTTCAACTTTTAATAGTCCAGTATTACGGAGACCTGTCTGTTTGTCGACATTCCTAGAGGTTGTAACACGATAGAATGAAATAGAATAGTATTTATTACTTAGAAAAATGGGGGCACAATGTAACAATTGTTCTAGGACATAGATACCAGACAACACACTGGGGTTAACAACAACCCCATGGACAAGCTATAATAACCATCACTCTCTTTCAGTGATCCTTCAGAGATGGGGATAGATAAATTCACCCTTCGAACAGACTGTGTTGTTATTTTTATTCATCATTCATTCATAAGACACCAATCGTCAAGATATGAGCGAATGAGTGTGATGAGTGTAAATGAACGAGTGTAGTCATTGTTACTAAGGTCAACTGAGTCAAAAAGAGTTATTTATTAATAGCCCATTAGCCAGGGCAACTAAGGGATAGCTTTACGTGGCATCCGAACCACGTAGTGTTGGTCTGATTTTCAGCTAACTGACAAGCTTGACACTCAGTTCTCTTCCCTATACAACATCTTGGCCCAAGAAAACTATAAATAGGAGAGAGAGAGAGAGAGAGAGAGAGAGAGAGAGAGAGAGAGAGAGAGAGAGAGAGAGAGAGAGAGAGAGAGAGAGAGAGAGAGAGAGAGAGAGAGAGAGAGAGGGGGGAGGGGGAGGGAGAGAGAGAGGGGGATAGCAGAGGGAGGCATTGACATGGTGCTGCCACTGTTTTACTACGGCAAACTAGAGAACTAACTACTCGACACCCTTAGTTCCTTACTCGACATCCATTCAGGACACTATTAGGCGTGGCCTCTGTTTCTTTATTTTCTGTGGTTAACATATACAAAATATTAACACTGGTTGATAAGCTCAGGATAAGTTCTACATCACGTCGATTTACTGTAGAACACGTTCTTTTATATGCTCAATCCTGTCAATGTTAATGGAGATTATTTTGAATACATCATAGCAACTTGATAACAATTGAATAAAAAATTATCGCCTTATTATTACAAACCATATACATTTAAATCTAAAATCAATGAGACATTTTCAGTGAACATTTATTTTTGGACTTATTCGTTCAGAGGTCTCACCCACGCACTTTGTGATTTCCATCCGCTGTTTGTGAGGTTAAGGATGATTTGTTTAGTGTTAAACAGCAACGTTCACAATAAGTTTATAGTATTTTACACTGTTTCATTGAATATAAACAAGAAAGCCACAAAAATAACCGCTTACAACCTAAGAAACCTTTATTTCACTGGAAATCCAGCCCCAGGCATCTGGAGAACCCTAATCGTCAGCTAACCCCATAGTACTCGATGTAATGACTCCGGCCACCCCTCCCGCCCATCTGTGACCCGAGATCGACCCCGCGGGTGGGCGGGGGAAGACTCCCTCCTTGCAACAATATTTTGCTGCTGGTGAGAGCGCAATCTAAATTTTCCGTCAGATGGCAGTGTTTGGGTTGGGCTGTCGAGTGTTGACACTCGGTCGGATTGCGAAATGGTTCTGGTGGGACAAATACAGCCTGCAGTAGTTGTTTCCCGCCTCTCGACACGCTGTTATTTGATTTTCCCGCCACAAATGTTTGTATTTTTAATCAGCTGATGCTCGACAATCTGACGAGTGTTGGTTATAATTTTACCGGCTTGTGCAATTATTATGTCGAGCTTTTCGATTTGTAAAGAATATACATATGGGTCGATAATATGTCATTGCGTACGCCCCGAAGACTTGAAAGTTAAAATGTCGCATGAATATTCTATATCAGAATTCTCCTAAGTAATTCTGGTGAACAAAGAAAAATGATTTTATAACTCTGATTAAACAATTTTTAATAAAATATATTCAAGGGGACCGTTAGAAAAAAAATTAATACATCTTAATATTTCACGCTTCGTTCCGTAATAATGACCGCATCACAACTTGAAGTGTTATTTGATAAGAAGAACTATTCTAGAGGACCATAATTTGATGATTTTTATAAAATAAATTTAGTATCAACCGTTGTTTGAAAGTTATTCGTTAGCGTTTGATTGTTCGTGATTGATAAAATTGTAAAGATTTACAATTCAACAAACACAACGTTTCACGACAAACGACATCCCATCGTTTTCAGATGTTCTCACCTTAATCTAGACTTAAAACTAGATTTTTCTTCGAATAAGGTTCGTATATTAAAACTCTTGGAAATCTCCCAAAATGTTACCTTATTATAATTTTTACAGTTGAATGCGTAAAATTGTTAATTTTATTCTTGACTATTTTAAATTGACAAAGTCGTAATCTCAACTCATGGCCCACCACATTAGATCTTTAATAATCATACTTAATTTCTGCTGCCTGAATATGCTTAAATCACCTTTAGTCCACATCCACGTTTCCACTCCAAAAAATAAGATAAGGTTGACAATACATTTTGTACATAAACAATCTTCATTTCCTTTCCAATATTCCAATTCGACAATATTATCTATACTAGATTAAAAGTCTGTCAACTCTTCCATATTATATATCCTATATCTTCCCTTATTGTATTCTTGTTTGTTGTATTTTACTCCCTACAAAAACAAAATTCTTCCAGCTTTTCCAGGACACTCGCTTTATTTGATACATCTTTTTCTCCACCTCCTGTTCTCTCTGCCTTGGTTACCTTATATTTGTTGTGTCTATTTAGTTAGGAATACTGTATTAAATAAAATAGTTTTCATGATTTTATTCAGAAGTACATAGTAAAATCTAACTACTTTAACTTTAACTTTTTTTTTAAATCTATTGAAATTCCCGAACTATTTGGGCGGCCATAAGACATTTTTGGAACATGTTATACAATTTTCTAGTGAAAAACCAGGACAATGTTAGTTTTCCGGGACGATTGGTTACCCTACCCTTCAAATGTACTTTTAAGATGACTGGATAAAAGATATATATATATATATATAATTACATCTTATATGAAAACTATACTTAATTAATATGAACCACGTTGGTAGTTTAAATTTAAAGATAAGGATTTCTTTACGCAGGTGAAAATTCTTAGTCCCTTTTTATGATTTTCGAACCACATAAGGGGCACGGGGGGGGGAGTACGTGGAAACTTCACTGGAAATTGAGGTCGCGTTGGGTGCTTGTCAAGCCAATGCCTTAGCATCCACCAGGACACAACAAAAAATTATATTAAAATTGCCAATATCAGGGGTTTCTAGGCCATAAATTACCTAATTGTAACAAAGTTGTTTTTGCTTTTTACGTAAATCGAAACCTAGCATTTTTCTTTGAGAGATAAAATTGCTTTACAAGGGGGTCCACTAAGAAGAAAAAATTTCGTTATTTATCTCCACATTTATTGAAAGACATAAAATTACAAAACATTGTGATATGAGAAAAACACACGTATTTTAAAACTGTATTTAACCCCCAATAAACTTTCTCACTTTGTATAGTATAGTATTTAGAATGACCATAATTACTATTATTTTAAGTATTTTGTCAACTACTGCATGGAAGAGAATTTTCTGCAAATTCTGCTGAACCATTTTAACAGCAATGACGCTATAATACTTTGTTGAACTTATTCTCTATATATCAATACATATGTTCAATTGGATTATGTTTACTTATGAATATCATGAAATTAATTTATTCATTCTTATGGAATTACAGACATAAATTACAGAAAACGAATAAATACCCGTATTTTCTTCTATGATATTAAACCCATCTATGATAAAGAAATAGTTTTAGTTTTTTTTTTATCTCAAAATGTTCCATTGGCCTGCAGTATTGTGAATAAACTTTGTCCAACGAGTCAAGTCCCGACCGTCAGCTCAGTTGGGTATTCGAACATCGGAATGTAGAGACTTCGCAGACTGAACCATTGAGACACCATCAATAATTGTTTTGAACTTCAGGCTAATCACTATACACCAGTGGACACTCCTGCACGCTTCGCGTGCCAACCCCATCACTCACTGCGCCCGTATCACCTCGGCCTTCGGCCTCGTAACTATACTAACAGCATGACTATTAATAGCAACAGAACAAATATTTAGTATTGTTTTAGTGAAATAACTACGTTCGGATTCCACGTAAAGCTCTAGGTCCCATAGTTGCCCTGGCTATTGGGCTATTAATAAATAGTTCAATCTGAGCTAAATCGAACTCAGATAGTAACAATGACTACACTCGTACTACGATCGGCGTCTTAGAGATGAATAATGATTAATAAATGTTGTTATTATGTAAAAAAAGATACGATTTTAAATCCATACTGAAACCACGCATCAATATTTACATCAGCATAAACATAAACATCTGTTAGATGTACCAATAAAACACTAGTGACAGAAAATCGTTGGAGCCTGTGTTATTTTTACATTTTAATAATTTTCCCACCACCCTTGGCTCTTAAGCGTTAAATGAATTCAGAAAAGCTACCTTATCTTTTTCCTAGCTCGAAAAAAATGTCATGGGAACCGATTCTAATACGGGATTAAATATATCAACAACCTGTCCACTGTGATAATCACTTGCTATTAAAATTCGATCCAAACGAAACCAATTGATTGATTTCTTGTTCATTTAAACTTTCTATATTGAGTAAATTTTGATTTTATTCCTGGTACAAATCTCTCGGCTCGCCGTACTGCCGCAGGACGACGTGCGCGCGTGTGCGAGTGCTGCCGCCGCGCTGATTGTAACGTCGTTACCTCAGCGCCAGACTCAACCAACTACCTGAGTTGATTTCCCGAACCTCTGCAGCAGTAGACGTGAAGATTTTCAATCAACCTTCTCCAATCTTGTTTGTTGCTGCTTTTGTACTTTAGCGTAAATGAATTTTTCATCTAAACGTTCGTTTACGTGTAATTTCATTAATTTTATATTGTAAAACGTGTATGTTTAAAGTAGATCATTTCATTTTTTTCTCAAAATATCGGCTGGAAATTCAATGGTGGTAGGGGTCTATTTTTTTAACACTTCTGTTAGTTTGAACGTTTACATGTTTCTATGTAAAAGGTAAACCATGACGATAACATTGTAAAATTAAGATCAATTAAAGATTCCGTTCAATCATTTGGACCCCTAAGATTACAATCTCAAATATAAAATAATACAACAGTTCTAGCTTGGCTTAAAAGTAATGTAATAATAAATACACGATGTTGATTTTAAAATATTTCTTGATGTTTTTATTTGTAGGATTATACAAGAGACACTAGTAATTGTAACTAGTGAAATATTTTGCGAAAATGTATTTATTATAAACGTACATTATGAACTGGTATTATTTTTTATAAAACACTAACTTAACACTGACCATGTTTTATGGTAGGTCATAACATGTAAACGATATCATGCTATACAAAATTGATTATTTAATTAACAAAAATCATAACTATACTGCAACCTATACAGGGTGTCCCGTAAGTAACCAGCCAAACTTCTGGAGGTCATTCCTTGGGTTAAAACAAACAAAAAATTTCATGTGTACAAATCGTCTATCTCGCTCCATTATCCGGCTATCTGTCTGTATGTGTTTTTTATTAAAAACTTAATATCTCAAAGGTTATTTCAGATAAAACCATGAAAATTGGTATGAATGTTGATCTTTACAGTATCCATGTACTATTTAAATTTTATTTTTTTACAACAATCTTTTTCAAAATGGCGGCCATTTTAAATTTTTAAAGCCAAATATCTTAATAACCTTAAATTTTACTAAAACATTTTAAGTTACAAAAACGTTTAAGAATTTATTTCTATACATAATTATATAAAAAGTTTTAAGATTGAACAACTATTAACTGAGAAATGACAATTTTTATCAAATTTGAACACCAAAGTTTTCAATTTTATTAATATCAAGCATATTTTTATTTGATAAAAATTGTAATTTCTCAGTTAATAGTTGTTCAATCTTAAAACTTTTTATATAAATATTTATAGAAATAAATTTTTAAACTTTTTTGCAACTTACAAGTTTTTAGTAAAATTTAAGGTTATTAAGATATTTGGCTTTAAAAATTTAAAATGGCCGCCATTTTGAAAAAGATTGTTGTCAAAAAATGAAATTTAAATAGTACATGGATACTGTAAAGATCAACATTCATACCAATTTTCATGGTTTTATCTTAAATAACCTTTGAGATATTAAGTTTGTAGTAAAAAACACATACAGACAGATAGCCGGATAATGGAGCGAGATAGACGATTTGTACACATGAAATTTTTTGTTTGTTTTAACCCAAGGAATGACCTCCAGAAGTTTGGCTGGTTACTTACGGGACACCCTGTATAATACAAATAATTTGTATTTTTTTTTATATATATACACTGGAATTGCTTTCTTCTTCTAGCTTTAACTTATCCTTATCATATATATAAGGGGTTTTTATGATCAGCCATTTAAAAAAATATATTCACTCTGCTACTTAAATCCTTTGTTTTCTAAAGACTTAGGGGTTGTCGGGGATGGACAAATTTTTATTATTATTTTTGTGAACCCTTCACGGACATTTATTTATGTAATTTGATATAATAAGTTAGTTATATGGAAGCCATAAACAGAGATCACAACATTTAGTACATGGTGACACGGCTGGACTATAAAACAAAACAACAATTACTATCTACTCCTACAATACCTATATGAGCTAGATAATTTAGCTCATATCACCTAGGAAACTACTGTAACTGGGGCAATATTTTTTTAGCTATGAATCTGGGTGTACTAACATTTACAAACCTACGACATATTATGAATCATTCGTCACTATCTCCAAGGAAACGGCATTTTTACCGGAATTTTTTAATTGAATAGCTTACGTTTTTAAGACAGCGTTTATTTTACCCCACACTACACCCCGCATCTGCTGTAATTGCCGTAGTCCGAAAAAATAATGTCAGGATTATAGCCTGTCAGAATACTGTTTTACAGATATTATCTCTGACTCAGTTATACAAACACATTTTTAACTATCATCTATTATTTTACATGCACCTTTATTATTAGCAAATGTAAAACGTGGAATCAAAATTAAAATATGTTTCTTGACATAACTATCAGTAATTCAGTGAAAATTCGATTAGGGTTGCAGACACTTCTAATTAAAAGGCGGTGAGCTGACATTAAGGGTGGAAATCGACCACAACAGTCCTCAGTCCGTTACAGAGGTTGGTGAAAGTTTGTGGATTTAGGCCCAGGTGGGGGGTGGAAAGTGGCCGAGTGGGGGATGATGATTAAAAGGAGTGTGAAGCAATTCTGTAATGAACAAGGGAAGTGGACACTCAACTGGAGGAGGGTAGGGGGTCCAAGGTCCAGAGGGACCTTTAGGCTAATTGCGACTTCACCACCTTCTCGGTGGGGTAGGGGAACTGTCACCGGCCTTTTTGTATTGTGTGTATTTTATTGTTGGTTTTTTGTTTGTTGTTGTTGTGTTTACTTATTTAGTTTATGATATGTTGTTTTTTGTTTAGTGATGTAAGTTGTGATATGTACTTGTTTTTATATAATATTACCTGTATTTTATTTAACGAATAAGAAATATTTGTTTGTTATTGTTTTAATTATTTTACGTTTTAAGTTTTTTTTTTCTAATACAAATTGAATTTTTTGTAATAATAAATTTTTTAGTATTATATCTAGGCTGTTTTATCACTTTTACGTCCATTAATTTATTGTTATATGGGCGAACAAGTAACTTACAAATTATTCCTTACTATTGTTTTTTTTTTATCATAGATCTTCTATTATGCCTTGTTATGCTTAATAATTTTCCTTTATCTGTGTTTTTAATTTTTTCGTTAAACACTATTTAAAAATAAGTGCTTAGTTTTGGAAGTTTCATTAAAAGCAATTGAGTTCTTAGAAAACAAACGTGATGCAAAAACCGATGATACAAAACTATTTTCTTTAAATTATGTTGAAATCTGAACAGTTCACTTACAAAATGCTGAAGAAAATTTAATTTCCTTATCTCATACATAATATATTAGTCAGCAGATATGCGAATGCAAGGAATTTCAATATGTTTTTCAATACAACACGTGACTTAATTTGATTAGAATTTATATTATTGTGGTTATTGTGAACCGTTAAAGTTATTTTAATAAGTTCCTACAAGGCAACCGTGTTTTGTTTTAAATATTTATAAATTCTCTGTGAAAATTTCACAAAATCATAGAGAAAAAATAATTTACAAATTTCTTTCTTCTCTGTGTCAAACTCTTCATTGACTGTTTCAGATACAGTTTATTTTCCTTGTACAGTAATTATTAGTCAATATACAGGGCTAGGAAAACGTAACTACATTGCAGTAGTGTTTTTGTATTTATTTATAAATCTTACTAATTAAAGAAAAAAAACTATGTAATATGTAATCATTCATCATATCTCCGAAACCACTGAAAAGATTTATATGCAATTTGGAATTCCGTTAATTTTTGTATCATAAAGACCCTTTAAGAAATGATTTTACGAAATTCCATTCCTAAGGGGAAAAACAGCTCCTCAAGATTTCCCTTTTTACATAAGAGTAATATTGTATTTAATTTAATAATTTATTTCAAATTGCTGATACAAAAAAACTTTAACATAACACAAAAGCTTGACTAATATGGTTTTATTGTGAAATGTTTAAGGTTATTCCTCCTAACTCTGATACGATTACAATATTTTGCATCCCCCTGCAGTTGACCCTTAGTGGTTTCTAGACTAACATTTTTTCATCTAGAAGAACTGCAACAGGTTGTGCTTTTACTTTGATGTGATGGTTTAAAGAGAACCACGGATGGAAAGATAAGCAAGCGTAGAGAAAGAGAACCACCCCGTACTGAAGTAAAGGACTGTCGGCTATTAGCATAAATACATTTTTTTCGTAGCCAGATAACGGTTACCTAAAGTTCCTTTAATTTCTAAATATAGCCTACCTCGATGTATAGATAATGGCATTTTTTATACCTACTTAGTTTAAAGGCATTTGTTAACAAAACACAAAATTGCTAACCTGAGATAAATGAAGGAAGATCTGTTAGTTTTAAATTTCATAAAACTAATGATTCTGAACTATACGGGGCAAGTAATTATCTGATTATGGAGAAAAACCAGTAAAATTTGTATAAATATTTGGCACAGTGGAAAATATACAATGCACGGAGAAAAAAGAAACAGAGGTCGCTTACTTATGTCAGCAGTGAATATCTCAGAAGCAGTTGCCACTAATGTAAGTTAAATCTTTATAAATGTACATAATAATTACTACGTTTATAATTGAGGATTTGAAGGAGCTAAGGGGATGGACTGACAACGGTGCTGGCCCTGCTACCCGCATGGCAAACTAGAGATGAAGAACCAACTACTCGACACCCCAAGTTTGTGAAACTTGACACCCATTCAGCGCACTATTTGATGCGATCTATGTTTCTTTCTTCTCTGTGACAACTGCATAGTTTCGTATTATTTATTTTAATAGTTTTAAAAATATATTTCAGACTTCTGTGCAGCCCCTATAAGAGGTTATTAGAAGTTGTAATTACTTTGAAATATCAGTGATTGGACGGATATCAATAAAAATATCTAATTTTATAGAGCAAATTGTTTATAAGAATCTAAATACTGACATTGTTTGTAAGAAGGCTGTTTCTCTACGAAAATCGCCAAAAACATGCTTATATTTTTCAAGGATTCGGTCCATAATAAAGATCGTATCTCACTCTTAAAGTGTAATTTAATAGGTGAAGAACTGTTCTAGTGGTCCAGAACTTTATTTTTGTACAAGATTTAGTATTTTTATAACTATTTAAAATTCAATTTGTGAATCTTTAAATTTACCCTAATTCTAGATAATTTTAAATAAAAAAAGCATAATATCAACTTATGATTGACTATATTAGGCCTTCAATAACCATACAGTGTTCACTATATTAATAAACAAAAATTGTACAGTTGAAATTGAAAAGCATGTTTTGGCCCGCTGACGGTAAAACTGCTTGACAGTTTGGGAATCGGCCATCTACGTATTATTTTTTCAACGTAACTTTTTCAAGTTTTATTATTTGTGAACTTGCTCAAATTAAATAATTACAGACAGACCAAAGTAAGAAGTACACTACACCGAATTTTTGTTGTCAAATTATAGTTTTATATCACTCACACTTAATCACTATTCCGCTTAATCACCATTTCACTCAATCACAGTTCCGGTAGAGTAACAGTTTCTTCAGTAACAGTGATTTTCTCACGACAAGCAGGCGGCAAACTTGATTAGAAATCCCGCTTTACGGCGCTGTTATCCAACAACCTGCTTATCTCGGTTTAGTGCTGTTCCGCCGTGGGAATCTCCACGTATTGACTTGTCTGTAGCAATAACCTTGTTTATTAGAAACCGTAAAACATCCACATTGCGTTCTCCAGTTCCGATTTGTATTTAAAAATTGTAAGCCTTCGTTACTTCTGGACTTGTGAACATCATGTACGGATAAGTTTAGTAAATGTTCAGCGTTCAAATGTTAAATTTCCGTCAAATTTAAAAATTTCTCAATATTGCTCTTTATTTTGAAAAAATAAATAATAAAATATATTCAATGTTGTTTTTTTTATTATTCTTATTTTCAGCAATACTTTAATTTTGCATTAAAACTTGTTGTACCTTGTAAATTGTACGTATGCAATTAGTTATCTATAAATTTAATTTCATTAGTCAATCGGTCCCCATAAAATATCTCGAGCTAGGAATAGTGATTGAAATGACATATCGATACATCGGAAATGTCGATAAGTATGTTTCGATATATCGATATATTGGTATCGATATTTTCTTTCGATAATATCGATATTTTGTCCGATATAACATATGAATAAATAAAGACTTTATTCTATCATCTCAAAATCATCATGATTCGAAAAAAACACATTTAAATTGCCCCTTATGCGTACAAAACATGCATTGAAATAATAAAGTTACTTTATTTAGTGTTTATGTGAGGTTTACGCATTAAAATGTAGTTTAGTGAATTAACTTGTTTAATTTTTAGTGTTTATGAAAAGCCCAATGGCATTTTTAATTATGAAAAACAAAAATAACAATGCTATTACATTATTCTTTTATAATTACAATAATAATTAAAGGTGCAATTATTTTGAACTTTTTTTATTCGACCCAAAAGACCACAATTTGTTTCGTGTAGATAAATGTATTTTGGTACACTTATTTTGGTAATGAAATAAGAGTTAGTGCATAATTTTAAACAGGTAAATCATTTACAATTCGATATATCGATTACCCGATTCATTGAAATTTTTCTTTCGATATTATATTTAGATCGATATTTGATTTGCGATATATCGATAATTCGATATATTGATATGATGAAAATATTTGCCATCCTAGCTAGGAAGAAGCTAAAATATCTGACCCAGGTCAGAAATGTTAAACATTATCTGGACTCCAACCCACTGGCGCTAAAAGATCCAATAATGCGCCAGGGGGTTTTTATTAATACTTCCAACAGCTGTTTGTGTTTATAATTGTAATGCTAGTATAAAAATTGTGGCTCAGATTCCGATATATGCCCCCCAAATAGAAACTATATTATAATAGCTGTAATCGTGTAACCTAACCTACTCTAACTTAACCTAACCTAAGACAATTGTATTTGGGGGGGCATATAACTGAATCTGACCAAATTGTGTATTTTGAATGAGGACTAGCGCTAGTGTAGCGACTGTAGGGTTGGCCAGGAGTGTCTCCTAGTTTTTCTTATTGTAGTATTAAGTTATGTAAGTATTGTAAAGCTATGAATTTTGAGGGAGGGGAAATCGTATTATCCTATGCATGAATGATAGCTATGGCTACTCGTTCGCACAATGTACTCAGCTATTTATGGACCCTTATGCACTATCCCATCATCGTCAACGTTTAATTGTAACAAAGGCTTTGGTTATAGGGCTGTATCGATATATAGGGAATATCGAAAAATACGTTTCAATATATCGATATATTAGTATCGATATTTTCTTTCGATAATATCGGCCATATCGAATTTTTGGTCCGACATGTTATATCACTATATAATGACGTTACTCTCTCTCCACACAATCATCAATTCAGAAAAAAAACATTAAAATTGACTCTTATACGTACTGAACAAACATTGATCAAATAAAGTAACTTTATTTAGTTTGTTTACGTGAGGTTAACGCACTAAAATGTAGTTTATTGTACAGTAGACCAGTGGGTGGAACAGGTAAATGAAGTTCTGTGTTAGTTGACAACGCTGAATATAAGATGCCTAATTTGAATGCCATAGTGAATTAATTTGTTTAATTTTTAGTGTTTATAAGTAGCGTAAAGGCATTTTCAATGTTAAAACAAAAATAGCAATGTTATTACATTATTATTTTGTAATTACAATAATAATTAAAGGTATTGTTATTCTTATTTCGATTTTTTGTAATTCAGTGTCACAGACCACAACTTGTATCGTGTAGATAAATGTATTTCATTTTTACACTCAGTAGACTATTCTAAATACAGTTGAACCTCGATAACTCGACCCTCGATAACTCGAAATCCTTTATAAGTCGAATTTTTTAAAATCCCCTTGAACTTCTCATAAGAGTTAATGTTATTTTTACCTCTACAACTCGAATATTTCGATATTAAAACCTCGATAACACGAATTTTCCATTGTCTGGAATGGCACGGTATAACCTCTATAACTCGAAATTGGAACTATGCGAACCTTTACAAGTCGAAGTTCCAATCACTTCACCTTTATAACTCGAAGTTTATTATGGCAAACCTCAATAAACCGATATTCAGAATTTTCGCTGTTGAATAAAGGAGCTACATTTTCATGTTGTGACATGAATCGCCCCCACCCCTCACCGCTGTCCGTATTTCGTATGTTTATTGCAGTGTTGTTGACGTGCTGTAGTAACCACGCTTTGTTTTTCTACCTTGTGCGTTTGTGATTAGTCGCTGTGTTGTTCTTTGTGTAGTGTGATGGAAGGTAAGCGAAAGTGCAAGACTTTAAGTGTAGAAGAAAAACAAAGGATTCTAACAGAAGTAGACAAAGGAGATAAAAAGAAAATTGACATTGCAAAGGAGTTTGGCATTCCACCTAATACGTTATCGACGATCCTAAAAAATAGGGAGAAGTATGAAGAAGGAAGTGTCCTAGCTATGTCATGTAAGAGGGCTAAACAGGCTGATTTTGAAGATATAGATCGATGTGTTTTAAAGTGGCTAAAACAATGTAGAGATAAGAACATTTCAATTTCAGGCCCTATTCTTCAAGAAAAGGCAATTGATTTCGCAAAGAAATTAGGTCATGATGGGTTCCGTGCTTCAAACGGTTGGTTGCAAAACTTCAAAAAAAGAAATAATGTAGTTTTTAAAAAGATATGTGGAGAGAGTGCCAGTGTTGACACAAATGTTTGTACTGAGTGGATTGAGAAACTCTCTAAACTAACCGATGATTACGCTCCTGAGAACATTTACAATGCTGATGAGACTGCCCTATTTTTTAAGTGTTTACCAGACAAAACCATGACTTTCAAAGGTGAGACATGCAGTGGGGGTAAACATAGTAAAGAGCGGTTAACGGTGCTCCTAGGTGCAAACGCTACTGGAACAGTTAAGTTGAAACCATTTGTTATTGGTAAGGCTAAAAAGCCACGATGTTTGAAAGGAATCGAAAGCCTCCCTACAGACTATACCGCTAACAAGAAAGCGTGGATGACATCAGATATTTTTGGACAGTGGCTCAAAGACTTAAACCAAACAATGAAGAAGAAGAAGCAAAAAATACTTTTATTTATTGACAACTGCTCTGCCCACGGTGATTTGTATAATCTCTCCCATATTAAAATTGAATTTTTACCTGCAAATACAACGTCAAAATTGCAACCTTTAGATCAAGGAATAATTAAAAATGTCAAAAGTTTCTACCGAAAGGAAGTTGTGCGTAGATATCTGAATGATGTGGAAAATGAGTCTCCAACTAAAATAAACATTCTGGATGCCATGTGGATGCTTACGAAAGCATGGAACAATGTAACTGATAAGACTATTTCCAATTGTTTTAAAAAGTCTGGTTTTAAAGTCAGTGGAGATAGTATGGAGGAAGAGAGTGGAAATGCTTATCCTGCTTCAGTTATTGAAGATCCAACAGGTTGGGTGGAAACAACGGAGAATCTCAACATAGAAGAAATGCTGTTCAAAGACTTTGTTAATGTTGATGACAATGTAGCAGTTTGTGGTGAACACGTATCTGACACAGACATCGTAGCATCAGTGGTTTCACCAGGAGTAGATGATGAGGAAGACGAGGATGACGACCCCATCGACCCGGACAACATGCACTCAACCCCGGAACCTACACTCAAAGAAGCCCGAGCTGCCATAGACCTGCTTCGACGATATTTTGTAAAAAAGCCAGTTATGAGTGATAGTGTTGTTACATCCATTGCTAATCTGGATACCAGTTTGGATTTTGCCGCTTCATTAGGTAAACAGTCAAAAATTGATGATTTTTTTAAGGCCATGTAAATATTTTTGTAACTGATTTTTTCCAATACAGTATTAATATTGGATTTTATAATGTAGCTTGAATATTTTATTTTTTAATTATTGTATTATTATTTGGCCACAGTTTAGTTTAAATTAAATTTACAAATTTGAAATTACTTATGTCGATTAGTTGTCTTTTACACATTCCTTCAATTAAAATACTGTGCAGTTATTTAAAATAGTTTTATTTGAACCCTGCATAAAATGTATTATTACTTTTTATAACTACATATTTTACTTATGTATGATGTTCAGATAAACAGTAATCACGCAAACGCACTGCCTAGCAACACAATTTAGAAAAGTTCAATAATCTGTGGACCCTCTATAACTCGAAGTCGGCTATTTTTACACTCGATAACTCGAACCTTGTTTACTCGAAATATTCGATAACTCGAATTTTTTTCGCGTCCCTTCAGATTCGAGTTATCAAGGTTCCACTGTAGTGACAACAAAACACGAGTGTATTTTTGGTCGTGACATAAGAGTTAGTGCATAATTTTATACAGATAAATCATTTACAATTCGATATATCGGTTATCCGATATATCAATATTTGGTTTGTGATATATCGATATTATGAAGATATTTTCCATCCGTATTTGGGTAAGAGCTATAAACGAAACATCCCTTATACACAGAATTAGGTTAAGTTAAGTTAGGTTAGGTTAAATTTTCTGTTTGGTAGGTTAGATGTTAAGTTCTAAATCTATTAGTTAATATTATTATTGTTTATTTGAACCTTATTCATTTAATAGATGCTAGCCGTCAATATGTAAGTGAATATGAGAGGCGAGTGATTGTGATGAGTGTAGATGAACGAATGTAGTCATTGTTACTAACTCAAGTCGACGGTTCCTTGGAGCCATGTATTAATAGCCATGGCAACCAAGGATCTACACCTTTACGAGGAATCCGAACCACGTAGTGATGGTCTGATATTGAGCTTGTCTAATCGACAAGCATGATAGAGTTATATCCCCAACACAACATCTAGACTCTGACTACCATCCAACACGGATACCCCAGACTTCTACAGCATGATCCACATCTGTGGCAACCATTAAGCGGACGTTTCTGGAATTATGAATCTACCCTATTGCTATTGTAGACTGTAATATTCTGTTGTAGACTATTCATACCAGTATCTAGTGGCGCAGTGCTGTAACCCAGCTACTTGGGGACAATGTGTTGTGGTCATTGTAAGTGATAGGTTCTTTACTCGGTCCTCTTAATACCGACACGTAGACAACTCAATGTCTGCCATCGAAGTGGACACTACTAGAGAAGTCTGGGGTGTCCATGTTGGCTAGCCATGGACTATAGTCAGTTTTATACTATTAGTCAGTGTCCGGATGTTGTGTAGGGAAGAGAGGTGAGTATAAGTATTGTTAAATAACTGACTATATACCAATACTACGGGGCTCGAATTCCACGTAACGATGTAAATCCCTTAGTTGCCCGGGATATTAATAAATAGCTCTTTGTGAGGAACAGACGACCTTAGTTAGTTACATTGACTACACGATAACCTACATTCATCACACTCATTCACCCCTCATATTCGCCTATATATCTACGTTCGGCGTCTTAGTAATGTATAAAAGATTGTCTATAACGGAACAAAAGCTTTCCGTTGTTTAATAAAAGCCCTCCAGTTTTCTTCTTAAAGGTAGACTCCAGTTTTCGCTCCAGACGTAAGATTCCAGCACACACAGGCTGGAGATAATGAAAAGGGCGTTAATGAAGGAGCAAATCTACGGCCGGATGATGAGAATGCCAGCGCGGATCCGGCGGAGAAAAATCCGGTGAGAACACCGAGCGGATTGGTACGGCTCGTTGATATGAATTACGCCCGCATTGCTTTTTATTGGGATCTCTTACAAGCTTCCTTCTTTTATTGGTCTCCCCCAGCTGCTACGAGCATTCTGAGTAGTATCGGCTTTCACCCGAGTCTTTTTGGTATGTAATTGTTCTCAGTTTGAGAGTATTTATACACCGAGTGTATATTTATTTTGAATGTCCGATAATGTAAACGCTTATATATACGAAAATTATATATACTTTACTGGTAAACATTAGTTATTCAGTGAACAAACAATAAGAACATTCGTTGCTCAGTGGCAGACAATTTGTGAGCGCCCGTAAGCTAAGCATATGCAATACTACACACATTACTGTAATGCGGGTCTTGCCTACACAAAGTAGTAAGGCGTATAATTATTTTTAGTTGCCATTATGAATTAGAAGTACAAAATGTAAGAATATGTATTAAGTGCCTTCATAGGCCTGCTAAATTCATGTCAATGTTTTAAATAAGACTTAGGTGAAATGTAGAACGGTCTTAATACAAAAACTACGTGTAATAGAAAAAAGGTCTTAAATGACAAATATTAAACGATAAAATATTTTTTCCGATACAATTGTATAAAGTAAACACCAGCAAATTAGAAAACCATAAAATAATTAACATTTATTCAAGAATTCTTCAAAATTGAAATAGGTAAAATCAGCCACTGCGCAAATGCCTTAAAAGGACTGTCAACAATTACTTGAACAACAATGATTTCCGACTGGATCAACGTTTGAGAGTCTGGTTTGCTGGTTTTCTAATTTGCTGGTGTTTACTTTATATAATTGTATCGGAAAAAATATTTTATCGTTTAACATTTGTCATTTAAGACCTTTTTTCTGTTAACACGTGGTTTTTGTATTAAGACCGTTCTACATTTCACCTAAGTCTTATTTAAAACATTGACATGAATTTAGCAGGCCTATGAAGGCACTTAATACATATTCTTACAATTTGTACTTCTAATTCATAATGGCAACTAAAAATAATTAAACGCCTTACTACTTTGTGTAGGCAAGTCCCGCATTACAGTAATGTGTGTAGTATTGCATATGCTTGACATTTAAAATCAACATAGGCTGCCATTAAAGATTTTCTTTTAACTCCTAACGGGCCGTCCTCCAGAGATGACATCTGATCACCGTGTATACAGAAAAGTAGCTTAGGTCTACCATTACCAGTAAAGGTATGCCATCTTTGGTCGTGATATCATCTTGTCGTTTAAAAGTTATAAAGTCGTCCTAAGACTAAATTATTGTCACCATGTATAGACACACTTAGGCTTAGGTCTAGTAATGGATTTCACAAACATATTCCATGCAAAAAAAAACTATTGGTGCAGTGCTGTAACCCAGCTACTTGGGACAAAGTTAGTGGAACTTTTAGGCTATAGTTCTATAGTCGGACCTCTTAAAACCGACACGGTGTCAGCTCAATTGTAGCTATCGGCGTGGACACTACTAGAGAAGTTTGAAGTGTCCGTGTTGGATGGTAGTCCGGATGTTGTGCAGGAGAAAGAGCTGAGTATCAGGCTTGCCATTTAGCTGAAAACCAGACCATTACTATGTGGTTCGGATTCCACGTAAAGTTTAAGGTCCCTTAGTTGCCCTGGCTATTGAGCAATTAATAAATAGGCCTAGCCATTTCGAAGGATCAGTCGACCTTATTTTAGTAACCAGACTACACAGGTCATCCTACACACATGTAATCATTCATATTCGTTTTCATAATATATGTGTCCAATTACTTGCTATAGTATATTAGAAAATCTGTCGGCGCCACTCCCGTTCCATCCTAAAACGTAATAGCCTAACATAACCTGACATATGTAACTAACACAAGCCATCCCAACTAACCCAACATAACCCAATTTAACCTGATCCAGCCTAACTTACTAACCTAACTCAACCATTGGCTTAGCCTAAAGCAGAATACGGGAAACTTGAGGTGCTGTAAAAAAATAAAAATTTACAAATTGTTTCTCTAATGCCACCTGAATAATCAAATTTGAGTAGCGCAGAAATTGAAACAAATATATCCTGGTTACGGTCCAAGAGTCAGCTGTGACCGGCTATCGCACTCCCCCGCAAGTCACCCTCGCGGGTAAGGGGGTGGCCAACTCCCCCGAGACCGAAGGGCCAATCGCGTTAATTGACGATACGATTTTTGTCAGTAGCGGTCCAAGTTCTAATCAAGCCCGGATCTAAACGCCCGGGAAACAAAAAGAGACGAGCAGGTTAATCCGAGGGAAACAAAAACCCTACTTTGATATTCTCCAGTCCCTTTGCGCCCCTCCCGCACCCCCTTCCAATCATATATCTGTAATCTTCTCTCTCTCGGCAGGTCAACTTAATTTGCTCTGTTTCTATCCACCGCTCTTTCCCCGATTTGTCCATAAACCTTACCTTAACTAATTCTATATCGATAATTTTACGTTTCAACTCAACGGTTTTTTTTATCTACTTCGATTTGATGTAACTCTTGGCAAAATACATGGAGATAAGAACTGTTTGTTACTGGAATGTCGAAAGTAATATTATTTTGAAAATGAGATCGTCGTCTTTTTTACTCTTGGACTATATAACAGGGATTGTTTATTGGAAATATGAGTGTTCATGCTCACAAAAAAAGTTGCTTTCTTACGGCAATAGCGATCGCCTTAGTTGTATTAGTGGCATTACCACCAATACAACTATGTATAGGCTTCATATGTGGTAATAATTGTAACCTTTATCCTTCAGGATTTGGGAATATAAATAGAGATCCTGGCTCTGCCATCCATGGTGAATAACTAACTACTCTACACGCTTTCAACGCACTATTGGATGCGACCTCTGTATCTTACTTCTCTATGGTAGTGGCGTTTTCTTTAAAATAGTGGGATGGTCAAAATAGTGGGCCATCACATTGTGTATCGTTGAGTGGGCCGGTGGGTTCATCAAGTTTTTGTGATACACTCCAGTTTTAATTTCCTTGTATAAGTCAGCTTACGCACAGAGAAACAAAAAATAGAGGTCGTTCTCTTATGGCCTCAGCGACAGTTATCACTAATGTAATTCTTTATAAATTTTGTAGGAATAATTACTATGTTTATCCTTTAGGATTAAGGGTAGGGACTGAAAACGTTGCTGGCCCTGCCATGCGCAGTATTTGACACCCTTACGTTTCTATAACTCGATACCCATTCAGTGCATTCTCTGTGGTTCATGTTGCGTAGATGGGAGGACCTTAAGTATTCGTATCTTCGTGTAGAGTGGGTGGGAGGTCCATCAACTTATTCGTTGTGTGTATGGTTAATTTCATATTCGTGGGTTCGAGCCCCACGTTGGGCGTAAAATTTTACATTCGGTTGTGATCAGTAATTGTTTTTGTACACCCCAGAAAAAGCTACATAATCTATTTTCTTTTATTGCTTTTTTCCTGTTACTGTCATTGTTTTATTATTTGTTGTATTAGCCTACTTTATGTCACACTTTCACCCTTCATATGGCTTGATAGGGGTAGTATTGTTTAGCCTATACATATTGGTCCGAACAAATTCATTATTCCCTATATTCATTCTACTTAAGAGTCTGCTTCACTTGCCACGTTGTTGGATTTGATTCTGCACAAGGCCGATGTCAAATTCAAATAACGAATACAGATTTATTTATGAACGTACAATTTTAAACTTGACCTTTTATTAAAGAGAACACAATTTGTCTAGAGACCCCTGAGATCAGATTTAATAAGACTGTTAAAATTATATGATGTGCCTTTTAAAATACAAAATTTTAATTTGTTACATATTCTAGTCCATGCGATTCTTGAAATATAGTTTTGTTAGGCATCTACGGAAGGTGCATATCACTGTTGGCTTTCCAAGAATTGTCGGTCCTTTCTTGTCTTTCATTTCTTCTTGTTTACATAAAATGGTAAATTGGTAGGCCCACGTAGCCCTCATGCCTCATAAAAGTAGCCTACTTCTGCTGATATTTGAGAACATAAGCATATGTATGTAAAAGCTAAGAATAATAGAAATATTTAAAATTCCATAAATGACACCCCTGTTAAGAAATTTACCTCTGATACATTTTTATAACTTTATTAAGGGCTTTATATATTTATTTTTTTTTTTTTTTTTTTGTTCTTTGTTTTTTTTTTTTTTTTTTTGTTATTTATTATTTCTTTAAAAATATAATAGTTGTAATCTACAGATAGTTAATTTCCCTAAATTTTTTAACTAAAAACAACCATTCTTCTAATTTAGTATCAGTACAATTCGATAATGGTCGAATGCAACACAGTGGAGGGAGAGAGAGCATTCAGTTAGATCACATGCAACGACTAGAAGCTGCTAGGCGGTTCTGTTCTCCTAATACCTGGCGGCACCGGACAGCATGGGACGGCGTTGAAGATGGCGGTGGCAGTGGCGCAGAGGTGTGATCGCGGCGCCTCGGAACGCCACCAACATGGACCCGCATCAGATGGCGTTTTTATACAGACAGCTGACTTGACAACGCGTCCGAAACACGTCCATCAGTTTTTGTACTGTTCTATTGAAAACACGGTCTCAGCAGGGCCGTGTGTTTTATTAATACTGTAGTATTAATATTTTGTTTATATATTATAGAAACAGTAAAATACAGTGTTAGGAATCCAATATTTGTAAAAATAGTATAATTGCACCTAGTGTTCCCTCATTGTTATGTAACCTAACTGTATTTACTGTCGTATTTCAGTTTTTTTTTTTTTTTTTTTTTTTTTTTTTTTTTTTTTTTTTTTTATTCTATATCTCTCTTGTTAATACTCAACTCTCTCGTTTTTCTTAACTCGACATTTTAACATCACCTTATATTTTTTATTTAAACTATATAAAATAAATAAACAAAAAGATTTACGCAAACTCAAATTAAATGATACAATAATAAAATTCTATTTGACATGCTGGTATAAACTAACGGCAATTCTTTTATATTTATAGCCTACGTAATGATTTGATTAACTAAAGTAAAATCAATTATAATTAAATTTACTAATTAAATTAACTAAATTGATTATAAAAAGTAAAAATGGAGCGAAATTTACTTTTTAAATCTTTTAATTATTTGGACCAAAACTATGATTTCAAATGAGAAATCCTTTTTTTGTAATTTTTATTTTTATATGATTCTACAGAATTCGTTATCTTCTGATTTTATTTATTTCTTGAACAAACTCCCTCAGTAATAATAATGTGTATCGACTGATTTCTTGTAATTATTCAACTATTTTAATACAGGTAAAGCAAGAAAGTCTATACAAACTTGTATCCAAAAGTGAAAGTGTTTTGATTGGTTAAAATTAAACACCCATTAGCCTACATGTTTTGAATATAATAAAATATTATAAAAAAAGCAGAATTGGCATGATCACCTGAGCTTTTCTTCTGTCTTAGTCATTTTTATAAATGTCATCAAAGATTATTTACAAACCCCCATTCAACTTAATTTAAAAACTATCAAATTTAAAAAATAGTGCACATCTGTACAAAAATTAGCGTACTCTAAGAGTAAAAACAAATGTTTGCAGATTTTAAAGTAAAAACGTATAATAATACATAGTGATCTATTACAAGTGTCTGAACTTCTTCAAATATTTATCATATTATAATCGTGTTTCGTTCATACATATATCCTATACCACGAAAACATTATCAGGTAAAAAGTTTGGAATCTTCATTTATCGCTTGCATATTATACATACATAGTCGCAATTTTCCGGAATAAAAATCTTTTTCTTGTTGGCCAAAATATTCGGCTAACATCAAAGGGGCAAAATATAAATTTAAAGTAGATGGTAATTGTATTTTAACAACTCTCATTTAGAATTTATTATTTTACCTCATTTGTTTGAAAAGTTCTGTTTTCTAGACGTTGCGCTGAGAAATGATCTTTTAAAAGCAAGCTCATACGCACTGTCCCATCCAAGTCTTATAATATAGGTGACTTCTTCAAAACAATGTGTCAATACTCTCAAATTTATTTGTATTATTCTTATTTTATTGTTTATTTTTTTATGGTGGCCTGTTTGGGGAACTTATTCAGAGTGAGGGGGAGATTAGTACAATGATTTATTTTAAGATAAATTTTTATTTTATTTTTTAAGCTTTGGGAAGAAAGTTATATAGTTTAGTGCCGATCTGTTATGACGTTTTGCTAGTTTATTGGGAGCCTGTGATATTCAGCCTCCAAGACTGTTTTGTTTCTCAAGTTGTAACTGTAGCTGTCACTGTTTGTTTACTGGTATGTTTGAATTTTGTTACTTCAAAAATGTACAGGGATGTAATGGTCAGGATTTTGTTTACCAGACGCAGTCATTTATCCTAGAGGGGGCTGTTACTAGTTTAACCCCACAATAAATTAAAAACACCGCACTTAAAACTTAACAACTCAATCGAAACAGAACGCCCGGAGGCTAACCACACATACATTACCCCCTCCCCCCATGAAAAAGAGATAATTTCAATTAAAAAATACGTCCCTGTCCCAGCAGGCGATGTGGGACCTCAATAAATCCTGCAAGGGAGAATGAGACATCACGGGATTATGATTAACAGCTAATATAATTATAATGGGGGGTTGGCAATGGGGGCTGTTATGGGATTGTGCCGGCCGTCACTTCCCATCAGATTGAGTCAATCAGGACCGCCACGCCACCTGCCTTAGGGGAAGGATCCGGTTTCCCACTATCGTGAGTGGAATCGAGGATCGATGATGCTGGAGTCACTTGATGAGTAGTCTCACCAGTCAGGTTACCGGCACTTTGGCGTAGTGCTGTAGTCCAGCTACTCGGGGGCTAATTGTTGTGGAGATTGTAGTCCGTATGAATGTTGGTGGTTTCCATCGACGTGGATGTTACTAGTGAGGTCTGGAGTGTCCTTGTGGGGATTTGCCAGGATTTGAATGATGTGCGAGAGAGATAATTAAGAATCAGACTTGTCAGTTTGTCGTAAATCATACATTTTATGTGGTTTGAAGTCCACTCTAAGCTGAGGGTCCTTTAGTTGCCCTAGCTGTTGGGCTGTTGATAACTCTTTCTAAGGAAATTACAAATTTAGGTAGTAACAATGGCCACACTCATCACACTCATTCAGCACACATATTCACACATATCTTGACGATCACTGTATAATGAATGAAAGTGGAAGGATATATGTCACTCAATTTAAACTTGATGCTTTTAGTCTTAAGTGTTATCTCCTCTCTAAAAAAACAGGAATTAGTAGCTTATATTTCTTGGCAAATATTAATTTCTTCCTTCAATTCTGTTTTGCGATCAATTTTAAAGCGAAGAATTTCTTTTGATAACTTTTAACTTAGCACCTTTATCAAATTAAGTTGGGTTTGATAAAGAAAATGTGTTCAATCTGAATTAATTCTTGGAAGTAAACAATACAAAGTTAACAATCTAAGATAACAATAACAAAGTAACTATTTATTTTACATTACTTAGTGATTTAGTTATTGCTTTCTCAGTTGAATCCATTTGGCATTTTCGTTCTGAAATAATACTGTATAATCTTCACTATTTTATCCGCCATGATTTTTCCTTGGCCTAAACATCCACCCTTTTCACTTGAATCTTGTCTTGCACCCCACCATGTTCTTTAAACTCCCCCCTTCTTCTCGCTAGTCATCAAGTTCTCAAAAATTCACTCTTTACTTCAACGAGTCAGGCAGGCCTGAGGCAAGAAGTGCAAGATAATATTTTTAACTGTAATCATTTGTTACGTTTATTAGAACTCAAATTAAGCAAGACGGGGAGATGCACAAATTGGCCATCTTGGATCTGTATTCCTTTCACCGAGAGATAAGAGTGAGGCTCCGCCTAAACTGTCGCTGTATCAAGTTTGCTTGCCAACAAGAAAAGTGTCCCTCTTGACCCTTGTGGACCCTTGATTTACAACAAGACTGATTCATTGGTATCCCCAGTCGGCAGTAAGTAGGGCTCAGGCATAAAGGACAGTTCATCACTACAGAAACATGTGAACGCATGTGAATTGGCCTGACGCATACGTCACACCAGCAGTAGACATAATTTATTCACTCTCAACTCTTGCTGAATAGAATAGTCTCCATAAGAACAATTTTAAATGGATGGATTATTTTTTACCTTTTTTTTCCCAATAAAATTACGTTTGATATGTAATTTTGTAGATATTTTAATAAAGAGTGTTTATTGATTAGCGTATTTTAACTTCCTCCTTTAATGTACGTGAATAAGGTAGTTAAATTGTTCTAATTTCAAAAATTAGTTCAAACGAAAAACCAATAAACACTGATTCAAGATTTGTCAAAATTTAATTCAGTAACGGCCAATGAACAAACTCTTTAAAGTTAGCTGTGTTTTTTCTTTATTTAAGCAAAATTTAAGGTCATACGGAGAATAGATTCATGCTGGCCAAAAGCCAAGAAAATTAACTTGAGCCCATCCTTGATTAAATACCTCTTCATTTATTCTAGTTTTAAAATTTAGTGTATTGATTTTAAAAATAAGAGCTTTATTAGTATGCGTATTCAAGTAATTTAAGATTCAAAAACCTTTTTTATATAATGAATATATATATATATATATATATATATATATATTCTTTTTTATATATCTATACATAAAAAAATTTATAAATAAAAAATATAAATTTATATATATAATATGAATGTATAAAACGTAATTTTAATTTGAATGTTTTATTTTGCACTCTTATTATGGTTTGAATCAAATATAAAATTATGTCTTTCTACAATTTTACTCACTTAAAATCATAAAAAAATA
Organism: Stictocephala bisonia; assembly: GCA_035578905.1. Taxonomy (NCBI): domain Eukaryota; kingdom Metazoa; phylum Arthropoda; class Insecta; order Hemiptera; family Membracidae; genus Stictocephala; species Stictocephala bisonia. Next base: position 418,740 of record JAQJVL010000145.1, read on the forward strand.
ATTAAATGTTGGTCTGTGAATTAAAAAGAACTTGTTATTTAAATACATATGAAATTGACTAATAAAAACGTATTAAAATTATACTAAACGATGTGGTTCGGATTCCATTAGGTGTTTATTATTTGCAGGCCCTTTTTGGTTACTTTGACCAATCATAAAAAGGGCTTTATAATTAATAGCCATTTTTTTCGTCATTAACAATTATAATCGCCAAGTTTTTTTCACCCAGTTAAGTCTCCGTATTACTGAACTCGTGTCAACATCGTGTGCAATATTATGTTTGAAATAATTTGAAAAAATCTACGAGTATATTTTTTCGTAGCAACCCTTTCACTCCAGTTGGACTTACGTAGTCGGTCAACTATTTAAAGACGAATCGGGGAAACACGAAGGGTGTACAAGGTAATAAAAAAGGAGAAGAAGAATGTAGAGTAGAGGAGAGTGGGGGTGTGGAGGGGATGAAGAGAGGCAATGGCGCGCAGCACAACTCCAGCAGCATACGATTGTAAATCCTGCACCAATTCTGTAAGTGGGGGTAAAAAACAAGCTGGGTCGGTCGGATCGGTTAATTTTTAACTCGGAGACGACTGTCTCGACTTCTTGAAGAGGGTTGATGAAAACTGGATTAGAAAGAATGTGGAACTGCTGAACGCTGAGGGAGGAAGTCGGCAATGTATGAGGAAATCTCTCTGCATTCTATAATGGTCTGTCATGCTCTATGGGCCAAGGGGCATGGTGTGTGAACGAACTGTTTTTAAATTGTACAACTTAGGGGTGTAACTTAAAAATAAATCAGATTTTGCATTTAAGTGATTTTTGTAAATTTTGTAAAAATAATTTATATAAAATTAGTAATTCTGCAGCTAACTATTGTTGTTTTATTTGGTATATAATGGTTTAACCGTTAATAAACAAGTAGCTGAACAAGTAGATTTAATTTTGATATTATTTGCTTTACTGCCTATAATTATAGAATAGAACTTACATAATATGAAATTAATTAAGCAAATTAATTACTTAGGTTTTTAGCACTATAATTGCAACTTCACGTAGCAGGTTTTAATTTCTTCGAATTATTGTTGAATCCTTGTGTATATCTTATGCACTGTTTGAACACGAATTTAAAACGAATTTTACAATAAATGGAAGCATAGTTTTAAAATTAAGCTTTAAGTAAAATTTCCGTGTTGTGGCTTTGAAAATTTATATGGAAAATATTAATGAATAAATAAACTATTTCAACACTATGTGAACACTATACTTAACGAGTGACCTAAACACACAAAAACATACTTTTTACTTACCAAACCAAACCCACAGGAAAAAGTACGCAGTTGTCGCTTTCTTATGGCCGCATACATCTATAGTGATAATTACTGCGTTTATACTTGAGAATTGGAGGGGGCTGACAACGGTGCTGGCCCTGCCATCCGTACGGCAAACTGGAGAACTAACTACTCGACACACTATTGATTCGGCCTCTGTTTCTTTCTTTTGTGCCAAACTTAACACAGACCTACATATCATAACCATATATATATATATTATTTGTATTACAACTTAGTGCTTAGCGAAACTATTTGCAAATTACAAATTAGTCTTTTTGTCGTTACTCGTTGCTTTTATTACTGTCGTGTATATGGCCACCATAGAAGATTTGAAAGCACTTTTTTCACGATACATAGAGAAATTATTAACTATTGTACGCCGAAATAATGTCCGAATTCGTGTTCGACATACAATCTTATTATTTTTTATTAAAAATAAGATTTCTGCGGAATAAAAACTATTTTAACAAACTTCATTCACCTACCGACTGGTGATAAAAATGTCAAAATTTGTGAAGCGTCTAGCAAGTGCATAAATACCAAATTGTAGGCTTATATAATATCCGTATACATTAGTAAGAGCATCAAATTGAATGCATTTGAACCTGGTTATAAAATTTCATTTATAATCCAGTATACGCAGGTTGGTTGCTATTGAAACATAAAAATAAAGTTTTAAACATATCAGTATCTCAATATTTGGATTTGTTATTCTCTTATTTAAGACATTTTCCTAGATTTCAAATTTTTACAGTATCGTTAAATATAGCAATTAAAAAAAATATATTTTGTTTCAACTTATTGAAGCTACCCTAATGGGTTATGTATTCTTTAGCTAGCTAGTTTTACGTTGCTGAAATTTTATTTTGAAAATTGTTGTGCGTCTTGTTTTTTTGTAGGTTACAGCTATGCTTAAACATGTTTTTTAACACGTTATTTTAAAAATACTACTGAATTCATTCCAACGCATTTCTTTAAATGTTATGTCAAATTTAACTACTGTTATTCTAGTTTATAAAGTTGTAATTCTTTCCACCTTATAATTTAGATAATATCAGAACCAAACTGATACAATTTTTTATAATCACTTAATGTTCTACATTTTTAACCTAGTCACCATCAATTTTAAATTATATGTTTTAAATAAATATTTTGCTTTAGTTTGTGTGAAAAACCGCGGTAGATTTTTTTACTTTTTAAAGAAAAAAACGTCGTTCCCCAATTCACATGGGCCTGCAGGCTGTGCGTGAAGTTAGTTCAACGATTGAAATACCGACAGTTGGGGGTTGAACCTTGGACAAAGCCCTCCCTAGTCCGAAGCCTTGGCCACTGAGCCACCACGCTCGCAATTTTATAATAGTCTACTAATAAGTAAACATTTTAAAAAACTTTCTGTTTATATATAAATAAACCTAACGTTAATAAGTCAGTCAGCCAGTGTAGACCAGCTTTGTCGGATCAAGAGAATGTATCCCTCAATTAAGGGGTTGAAACTGTAACCACCCAGAAAGGAATGTAAGAACCATCCCCAACCTCGTTATCCCGTTTATGAATCTTAAGTGACAGTTAGGATTATCCGTTTCGGCCGCAACACAACCAACCCCCGGCTACGCTTTTATTAATGAACGGTCACTTTTGATGCCAGGTTTCCGCTAATTCGACATTACCTTTGTTTAGCGTAAATGCTGCGGCCTGTGCAGGATTTAGAAAGGATTCCTACGAGCGCATCTATTTATTATTCTATTTGTAAGGTTTGTGAAGAGTTTTCCGATTTCTTTATCATTCACTTATTCTTTCTAGAAAACATTTTTTAAATAGTATTCTTTATGAAATTATAATGTATAACATGAAAAAATTTTCAAAACTGGTAAAATTTGAAAAAGTTTTTTTCTTATTTCCTCTAGCGTGTAGGGTTTTTGTATTAATATACTTTATACAAGTTTCGAATGGAGAGTGAATGACTTAGGGGTTGAGCCTGCCAAAGTAAGCCTACACAGAGAAAGTAGGTGTCCATGTATTAGTGTTTTTTGCCTTCAATGCATACTTTTAGAACTGTAAATTTCTAATTATTTAGTTCTTAATTAATATTGTTTAGTCTTCTCTAAATAATACTACTGGAAATTTCAGTAACGTTGTTATTTTTTAACGTCCATAATATTTAAGCTTTGTGATGGTACCATTTTCCTTTTAATGGTATATGCTTTAAAAGTATACATTTTGAATTTGAAACCATGCAAGTGAATCTCAATATGACCCACATTGTCTATTAGTACTTTTTTACTTAAAAGTTTATAATCGCTCGATGAAAAAAGTTTAAAATTAATTAAACTTTTTTAACTTTTTATCTATTTTAGAACCGGTAGTATAAAATTTCTAAACGAACATTATGCTTCCAAATTCTACAAACTGCAAATTCTTTTAAGGCCTGGTTGTAAAAGAGTTTAGTCCTATGTTTGTCTTTTGGACCTTAGTAAAGTCATTTTAATAATTCAGAATTCGTTTTAAAACGAAAGTCGAGTCACAATTTCATCAGAAAATTTCAAATAAGCTGTTAAAAAAAATAGAAGACTTAACTTGAGAAACAGTTTCGTCGGAAACGGTTAATTAATCAGATAAAAACAGAATAGTCCAGACAAATTCTCCAGTAAACAAATCTAACATATACAAAAAAGGAAAACCAGCAAGAAATTATAATCAGAATAATGCACACTCCAAGGCAGTGAAAGGGTGGTAGTGAGACCGGCGGGGGGAGAGGTAAAAAGGTAGGGTTGGTACCAGCTAAATCCCCTAAACAGAACAATAATCCAGGCGTTGTGGCGGAGCGCTTTTTCTGCTTTATTAATAATGAAGGGAAGAATTATGCGCGCACGCCGAGTGGGCTGCGCTTGGGGGCAAAGAAAACAAAGGTAGAATGAATCAAGCAACACGCGCCGAACATCCCCGCCCGCCCACGCCAAACAAGGGGATTAAAAAAGGCATTACCTCGATGAGGTTAGTAGATCTAATATCATTAACACCCTGATGGACAGTGTACATTCACGAGGAAGGGTGTTTTGCCAAGGGGTGGCAAGAAACTCACAAGTGTTTGGTTACGTACAGTTGCTAGATGGAGGGTGGGCTTCATACATTTAACAAAAAAATTACGTTATTTTAAAAAAATATTAAATTTATCCTTCTTTAAAAAATTCTGGAATAAAATAAACTTTTGTATTACAAATTAATCATAGTAAAAATACATGGTTGTTTGAAGAAAAAAACCATCTTACTATTATATACAAATCTAATGGTGTGTACTACTCAATCATGCAGAAACTACTGAACCCATTCTTCTTTTTGTGTTAAAATTAGTTCATCTCTTACAGTGCGCTTAGATAAAAGTAGGAACCAATAAAGAAGATAATAACATATTCTATGTATAATGTACTGAAAATTAGTTAAGATAATTAAAAAAACCAAGTCACTAAAATTACATTGACTGTGTCAAATTTGAAAAGTGGTATGTTACTATGAATATAAACATTTTAGATTAATTTTCAGTTAATTTTAATTAGATAAGTTAGTTTGGTTAGATTAGCTTTCATTGGGTTTATCTGTTAGTTTATTTAGGTTATGTTTTACTGGGTTACATAGGTTAAGTTAGGTGGTTAGGTTATGTTTCACTGGATTACATAGGTTAAGTTAGGTGGTTAGGTTATGTTTCACTGAATTACATAGGTTAAGTTAGGTGGTTAGGTTATGTTTCACTGAATTACATAGGTTAAGTTAGGTGGTTAGGTTATGTTTCACTGAATTACATAGGTTAAATTAGGTGGTTAGGTTATGTTTCACTGAATTACATAGGTTAAATTAGGTGGTTAGGTTATGTTTCACTGGATTATATCTGTTAGTTTAGTTAGGTTATGTTTTACTGGGTTACATAGGTTAAGTTAGGTGGTTAGGTTATGTTTCACTGAATTACATAGGTTAAGTTAGGTGGTTAGGTTATGTTTCACTGGATTATATCTGTTAGTTTAGTTAGGTTATGTTTCATTGGATTATATCTGTTAGGTTATGTTTCATTGGATTATATCTGTTAGTTTAGTTAGGTTATGTTTCACTGGATTACATAGGTTAAGTTAGGTGGTTAGGTTATGTTTCACTGAATTACATAGGTTAAATTAGGTGGTTAGGTTATGTTTCACTGGATTATATCTGTTAGTTTAGTTAGGTTATGTTTTACTGGGTTACATAGGTTAAGTTAGGTGGTTAGGTTATGTTTCACTGAATTACATAGGTTAAGTTAGGTGGTTAGGTTATGTTTCACTGAATTACATAGGTTAAATTAGGTGGTTAGGTTATGTTTCACTGGATTATATCTGTTAGTTTAGTTAGGTTATGTTTCATTGGATTATATCTGTTAGTTTAGTTAGGTTATGTTTCATTGGGTTTATCTGTTAGTTTATTTAGGTTATGTTTTACTGGGTTACATAGGTTAAGTTAGGTGGTTAGGTTATGTTTCACTGAATTACATAGGTTAAGTTAGGTGGTTAGGTTATGTTTCACTGGATTACATAGGTTAAATTAGGTGGTTAGGTTATGTTTCACTGGATTATATCTGTTAGTTTAGTTAGGTTATGTTTCATTGGATTATATCTGTTAGTTTAGTTAGGTTATGTTTCATTGGGTTTATCTGTTAGTTTATTTAGGTTATGTTTTACTGGGTTACATAGGTTAAGTTAGGTGGTTAGGTTATGTTTTACTGGGTTACATAGGTTAAGTTAGGTGGTTAGGTTATGTTTCACTGGATTACATAGGTTAAATTAGGTGGTTAGGTTATGTTTCACTGGATTACATAGGTTAAGTTAGGTGGTTAGGTTATGTTTCACTGGATTACATAGGTTAAGTTAGGTGGTTAGGTTATGTTTCACTGGATTATATCTGTTAGTTTAGTTAGGTTATGTTTCATTGGGTTTATCTGTTAGTTTATTTAGGTTATGTTTTACTGGGTTACATAGGTTAAGTTAGGTGGTTAGGTTATGTTTCACTGAATTACATAGGTTAAGTTAGGTGGTTAGGTTATGTTTCACTGGATTACATAGGTTAAATTAGGTGGTTAGGTTATGTTTCACTGGATTATATCTGTTAGTTTAGTTAGGTTATGTTTCATTGGATTATATCTGTTAGTTTAGTTAGGTTATGTTTTACTGGGTTACATAGGTTAAGTTAGGTGGTTAGGTTATGTTTCACTGAATTACATAGGTTAAGTTAGGTGGTTAGGTTATGTTTCACTGGATTACATAGGTTAAATTAGGTGGTTAGGTTATGTTTCATTGGATTATATCTGTTAGTTTAGTTAGGTTATGTTTCATTGGGTTTATCTGTTAGTTTATTTAGGTTATGTTTTACTGGGTTACATAGGTTAAGTTAGGTGGTTAGGTTATGTTTCACTGAATTACATAGGTTAAGTTAGGTGGTTAGGTTATGTTTCACTGGATTACATAGGTTAAATTAGGTGGTTAGGTTATGTTTCACTGGATTATATCTGTTAGTTTAGTTAGGTTATGTTTCATTGGATTATATCTGTTAGTTTAGTTAGGTTATGTTTCACTGGATTACATAGGTTAAGTTAGGTGATTAGGTTATGTTTCATTGGCTTATATCTGTTAGGTTATGTTTCATTGGATTATATCTGTTAGTTTAGTTAGGTTATGTTTCACTGGATTACATAGGTTAAGTTAGGTGGTTAGGTTATGTTTCACTGGATTACATAGGTTAAGTTAGGTGGTTAGGTTATGTTTCACTGGATTACATAGGTTAAATTAGGTGGTTAGGTTATGTTTCATTGGATTATATCTGTTAGTTTAGTTAGGTTATGTTTCATTGGGTTTATCTGTTAGTTTATTTAGGTTATGTTTTACTGGGTTACATAGGTTAAGTTAGGTGGTTAGGTTATGTTTCACTGAATTACATAGGTTAAGTTAGGTGGTTAGGTTATGTTTCACTGGATTACATAGGTTAAATTAGGTGGTTAGGTTATGTTTCACTGGATTATATCTGTTAGTTTAGTTAGGTTATGTTTCATTGGATTATATCTGTTAGTTTAGTTAGGTTATGTTTTACTGGGTTACATAGGTTAAGTTAGGTGGTTAGGTTATGTTTCACTGAATTACATAGGTTAAGTTAGGTGGTTAGGTTATGTTTCACTGGATTATATCTGTTAGTTTAGTTAGGTTATGTTTTACTGGGTTACATAGGTTAAGTTAGGTGGTTAGGTTATGTTTCACTGAATTACATAGGTTAAGTTAGGTGGTTAGGTTATGTTTCACTGGATTACATAGGTTAAATTAGGTGGTTAGGTTATGTTTCATTGGATTATATCTGTTAGTTTAGTTAGGTTATGTTTCATTGGGTTTATCTGTTAGTTTATTTAGGTTATGTTTTACTGGGTTACATAGGTTAAGTTAGGTGGTTAGGTTATGTTTCACTGAATTACATAGGTTAAGTTAGGTGGTTAGGTTATGTTTCACTGGATTACATAGGTTAAGTTAGGTGATTAGGTTATGTTTCATTGGCTTATATCTGTTAGGTTATGTTTCATTGGATTATATCTGTTAGTTTAGTTAGGTTATGTTTCACTGGATTACATAGGTTAAGTTAGGTGGTTAGGTTATGTTTCACTGGATTACATAGGTTAAGTTAGGTGGTTAGGTTATGTTTCACTGAATTACATAGGTTAAGTTAGGTGGTTAGGTTATGTTTCATTGGCTTATATCTGTTAGGTTATGTTTCATTGGATTATATCTGTTAGTTTAGTTAGGTTATGTTTCACTGGATTACATAGGTTAAGTTAGGTGGTTAGGTTATGTTTCACTGGATTACATAGGTTAAGTTAGGTGGTTAGGTTATGTTTTATTGGCTTATATCTGTTAGTTTAGTTAGGTTATGTTTCATTGGATTATATAAGTGAGATTGATTAGATTATGTCAGCCGTCTTAAACGTGCCTTTAATTTAAAAACTTTTCTTTTGTATTTTGTCCTTATATAAGAGATTTAAGAAATAATAACATTTTTGTAACTAACAAATTTCAATCTGTTTTAAACTGTTAACCATTAATTAAGAACTACTCATTCCAGTTCATAAAACTTTTTAAAATGTGTGAGCTACAAACAGTTGGATAGTTATTAACAATTATAATAGTTCCCAATTCACAGTACTGATTCAAGGGAGTAACCACTCACCCTACACACCTTTCCAAAGTTAGCTTTTATTACCCTAAAAAAATCACTTAACCTAAAAATTATAAACGATGGACGTCTATTATCCAACACAGAACCTTATTAACTAAGAAATTAAAATTCTGTAGCTGAACAAACTTATGGGCTCAAAAATGAACTCCAATTTAAAAATGAATCCCGAATCCCGACATATTTCCTAATTGATAAATCCTAACAGTATACAATCTAATTCGATAACGAGTGCTGATTTTAACCTAAAAACCAAAGCGTACAGCAGAGCTGGAGGTGCGAAAGTGGACGATGAAGTGCGGAGAACAGTCTCGTGGGTCATAGGACATTCGGGGGGGGGGGGGGGCAGAGATTCAATTTTTGTTATAGCGACTGGACGCAGATTGAATGTCCAGGTTATGTCCCGCCCCTAGGGGCCGGTAACAAATCTACGTTATATTACGACAGTTCCAGTTATGAGGTCATTCAGTCCGCAGTTTCGGCCCCTGAACTTCTTAGATTTTATTTCTTACGGCTTTCTTCCTAGTACGATTCTGTCACCGTTTTCAGTGTAGCTGTTTCTATTTGTAACTGGTACATTACGAGGGAGGACATTACTGTTTTCTAGCTTTAACAGTAAAAATCACAGTTCGTGACCGTAGGGCAGAAGACGATAAAATGGCCCTGAAATAATGTTCTAGAGCTTTAAGTGGAATCCGATCCACGCAGTATTAGTATGATTTTCAGTTTAACTGATAAGCCTAATTCTCAGTTCTTTTCTCTACACAACATCCGGACTCTGACTACCATCACACAATATAAACAGATATCTGTTTATATTCCGTACTACCATCCGACATGGACACCCCAGACTGCTCTGGTAGTGTCCACGTCGATAGCAGCGGACACGGAGGAACGAGCACAGAACCTATCGCCTACAATCTCTACATCACTTAGTCCCCAAGTAGCTGGATTACAGCACTGCGCCACTAGTGCCAACATAAATTGAGTATATCTGATCAATGGGAAACAGATTTTACTGCTATATTAGTTTTTGGTAAAGGGTCCACTGATTTTTAGTTTTTCTCTTAGTTGAGTAGACTTTCTATACTAAGGCAAAGTCGGTCTTGAAAGATTTAAGCCAGTAACAAGACTACATTAGCCATCCTCAATAATATTAGATACAATATTATTAATCAATGTTATATCATATTATTAGTATGATCAATATTATTAGTATCATCACCACTGTACGTGTATGGGTGGGTGGGTGGGTCATCACCACTGTACGTGTATGGGTAGGCGAGTGGGTCCTAAATGTTGAACTAACAAGAGACGAAAACTTAAATTAATTAGCATTTGACAATCATCGTTACAAATTTAAATAGACTAGGCCTTTATTTCAAAAATAATCAGTAGGGATATTTATTACGTTTAATACTATAAAAAAAACTGTAATTACTTGCTGGGAAGTTAAAATTACCATGGTGCATATAAAACATAGGCCATCTAATAAACACAAGACAAAGTCTAATTGAATGAATTTGGATTTTCTAATAAGTATGAAGAATGTACCCTGCCAAGATGGTCACAGAGATTTCTCCTAAAAATATTGAACTATAAATTACTAATTACTATAAAAGTGTGGAATAGATATTAAAAATCACCCACCAACGTTAAAAGCTGAATACTTACTCGAATATTGATAATACCATAACAATCCCGTGAAGAGAGAAATCGGCTTGCATAGACTATTTCTATTCCAGGACATTTGTAACACAGAAAGTTAATATTAAAACCATTATGTTGGTAAAGTTTGTGAAATAAAGATGTCACCAGGGTCTCCCCACCCACCATACCAACACAAAAAACCTTTTTGGAATGGTAATTTTTAACATTTTAAATTAAATGTCCTGCATAGATTTGTATGGAGGAAGAACAGACGACAATTGTCTAAATAAGGTTTGAATATAGTTTGTAATTAAAGCAAGTAACTTCTACATAAAATACTAAAAATAGAAACGATTATTTTTGAATTAGGATATTTTGTTGATAAAAATTATAAATTGAATGGATGTAGTACATAACTTTAAATTTATCGATAAGCTGAAGGTCCTCTGTTCGATCCCAATCAGAATTACTGTATAACATATTTTGGAAGGGATCAGCTGATAACCAGCGGCTGCTCATGTTACTGGGCTATTAGTCGGCTTTAGTTTGTAACAATGACTACATTCATCACACTCATTCGAAATCCATATCTTGAAGATCAGCGTCTTAAGAATAAGTACACATAAATTTATACATCTTTATCCATATGTCACAATTAGCTAAATAATAATAATAAAAACATATATGTTATTGTGTTATGTAGTATTTTTCAGTTCCTGTAGATATTCTACGTAAGAAAAGACTGGAAATATAAAATTATTTCTAAAAAAAAAACAGATTTAAGACACGAACTAGTTTTTCGTTGAGGAATAGGACACAGATCAAGACACAGATCTTGCTCCAAACTTTATCCGGTAGAAAAATGTTTTTCTACTTCTTCTGTAGTTTTTATTTCCTCCTTACCAAATGGAAAGCAGACACCCAACCTTGCTATAGAGGAATCTGTTCAAGATTCAAGAATCAAGACAAAGCGAAGGAGGTAGGGAAGGGTTTAAGATGGCCGCGGCAGTGATTGGCGAACTGCTCCGTCACCATGGTAACTGGATCACTTGACAGCGGTCAGTTCCGCCGCCGCCCGCCAGAGTTGCCACCTGCGGGATGTCAATCGAACTTAGCATTTCCTTCCGTTCTCTCAAACAACTCTTAAGTTTTTATATGTCATAACAGTTCTTGACAAGGCTTCTATTAGAAGAGGCCCGCCAGAATGTAATATGTTTTATGGAAATACGGACGTTTTAAATTATATAAATTTTACGGAAAATACATTTTATAAATGTGTAACAACACAAAAGTAGGTTAGGTTATGTATTTTACGCCTAAACTATCTCGGGTGACAGCCCTTTTGTAAAAACGACCCAAGCTTTCTTGAGTGATCATTATAATTGTGTTAAGCGAATGAAACCCTAAAATTAGACCTACAACTGTAATATAATACAGTATTATTTGTTAGCGTTTGACAGTTTCTTACAATAAAATAACACCCACATGGGAAAATTCTGTCGGTTGGGGCTAGCCATTTCAGTCCTATTAAATATGAAAATAACGGACCACACTTCATAACTTAGCATCATTATGATAAAACATATAAACTAACCTCATACATTCTCCAAGGTGAAAGGAAAAGTATTAAAAATAACAAACATTAACTTTAGTTTTTTTGACAAGCGGGCATGTACAGATATATTTGTATTGTCAAACTTGGCAAACAAATAAATGATAGTTTCTTAGTTACCACAGTACGTGTTATCGTATACAATATAAAACGATTGTACGTGCACAACACAAATTCATTTCTACAATTCTAGGTCTAAGTACAAATATTACGCTGGTCAATTTTGGTAAACCACGTTCACCATCCTCAGACCAGAGAGATTTAGAAAGAAATTTAATAAAATAGTCAAATTATAATAAATAATATCACAGAGCAGAAATAAACTGAGGTCGCATCCAATAGCTAAGTAAGTGTTGATTTATTCAAACATAAGGAAATTCTCCGATTCGCCCAGCAGATGGCAGGCCAGCACCTTGTCAGTCGCTCCTTATTCTCTTGCACACCCTCAAGGATAAACGTATTTATTTATTTTTTTATTTATTTATTCATAAGACGCCGATCTGTATTATTTATTACTACAGATGTATAAAGATGTAGGCCTACTTAGTTGTAATTTATGTATAACTGTCATTGCCAATGAGCCGTTTTCTGCGACTATAAGAAAGCAACCTCTGTTTTGTTTTTCTCTGTGATAGTACCACAGCTATAAAATTCCACCCTAGTGTCTGAATTACTTCGACAATGTATTTTCCATGGCTTCAATGTCCTCCCTAACAAAGTCTTTCTGTTCCAGGAGAGAAGCCCCACAAGTGTCAGGTCTGCGGGAAGGCCTTCAGTCAATCCTCCAACCTGATCACACACAGCAGGAAGCACACGGGGTTCAAGCCTTTCGCATGCGACCTCTGCGGAAGAGCGTTCCAGAGGAAAGTAGACCTTCGACGCCACAAGGAGACTCAGCACACGGAGATGCGGCCGGCGCTGAACCCTCAGGAGGCTCAGCAGTGCAGGTTCCTCTCTGATTGTCCGACGGAGAAGGGACCCTCCCCTCAGGCTCTGACCTACCCTCAGCAGTGTAGGTTAATGTCGGAGTGTCCGTCGACGTAGAACTCAGCCACCCAAGGTCTGTCTCTTTTCAGACCTGTTCAGACGTTTCAGGACACCCATCAGCCTAGGTATTACTAACAGTAACTGGTAAGGAAAGGACATATTAGTCGGTGTATCGTAGATATCAAAATCCTTCACAAGCTTAAGTGCCCCCCCCCCCCGAAGGGGGGAATAATCAGAAAATCTGGCAAACTCCGTTTTTGGTAATGGATTGCACGAATCTATTCTCCATAAGAACATCGTTAAACTATATTAAGTCAAGCAAAAACATATCCACAGAGAAGAAAGAAACAGAGGTCACATATAATAGTACTTGGGTGTCGAGTAGGTTCTCCAATTTTCTATGGCCCAGCCCGTAGTATTCTTCTCCAAATCTCGAAAGATAAACGTAGTAACTGCTATAATAAACGTTTAAAGATTCACAAGAGTGGTAACATTTCTGTTTTTTTTTTTTTTTTTTTTTTTTTCTGTGACAGCTGAACTGATGGTATTTCCAATTTAATACCTATGATACTAGGCCTATATCAAACAAAATTGTAACGGAAAATATACGTAAAATATCGGCTTGACCGTTTATCACTATCTTATGGAGAAAGGATACGAGATGAACAACAACTTAAAGCCACGAGAGTCAAATGCCTCGTTTTCAAATTGATGACCCAAAATATCAACAATTATCTGTCCTAAAATTGATTCAAAATTCGTTATGCATATTGTTTAAGCGTAGATTTTCAATAAATTGAATGAGTAGTTTTAGATTATAACATGAATTCAATTTATGAATTACATTAAATGACTTGAGCTTAACTTTTGGATCTATATACCGTTCAACGAGAGTTGAGAGTGAGGCTTCGCCAAGACAGTCACTGTCTCATGGGTGCTAGCCAATAAGAACATTGTCTCCACGTGGACCCTTGATTTTCAAGACTAATTCATTGGCATGCCCAGTCAGTCAGGCCCAGGCAATCAGTTTGCTCATGCGTTCTGCTTTGTATGGTGAACATGTGAACGCCTGTGAATCGGCCTATCCATACCAGGAGTAGGTGGAGCTTTACTCTCAACTCTCCCTGAATAGAGTATAGGTATAATTTTTTAATACTCATGTTCAAATACAGCCCCAATTTTCTTTTTTACTTTAGTTCTTAGACCTTTTTGTAAGATTCAAAAAAAGAAAAAGAACCTAAATTTTTTTGGTTTTTTTAAAGAATTTGACCATTTTTTGCGGATATATCACTAACAAATTCACACCGACGATAGCCTCTGACATGGCAATTAGATCTCACATTGAAAAGACTGTTCGGGAAAAGTTGGTTAATTTTCGTTTATGTGTTCTTTAATATTACTTTACTATTGCAAAGCATTGATGTTCTTTTTAAATGTAACATCAACAGATGCATTGAAATGTACAAATTATAGGAAAATCACCCTAAAGAAAATAAAATATAGATAGACAAAAGTTAGACTATTATAACTAACTTTGTTACAGTTACCTATGACCAAGTTTATTAGTAATTTTACTGTAAAAATTTAAATACTTATCAAATCTAGCCTTTAAAAATATTATAGCTAATTTTGTAAATATTTAAATATCTCCTTGTTGTACAGATAAGTTTCTCGACTAACTTCTACCAAAGATATACTCAGCTAGTTTAATAGTATTTACTATAGCAGTAATGTATTGTGTACAAATATATGTGTGACTTGGGCAGTTTACTGTTTTTTGTATTATTTATTACTGGTTCGTGATATTAATATTATGTTTATAAATAAAAGAAAATTGTTGAAAATAATTTTCTGTTAATTTTGTAACCAACGAAGAGAACTTTCGTCTCGTTACACAGCGCATGTAATTTAGAATAGGTAATTATGCACTTTCTAAACGCTTCTGAAAATAAAACTTTTTTAATAGGCCTAAGTGGTGAAATAGGAGTTTAAGAGAAAATTCGGTTTTCCCCGAAAAATCGGAAATATTATCTCATAGTGAAAAAACCAATTAAAAAATAGTTATTTTTACCAGTTTTTTGTTTATTTCTAATGTGTTTTCAATCTGAAAATACAATTAAGTGGTTTTGCAATAAATTTATTTTTTCGGCCTGAAAAACACTCTTTTTGCTTTCCTACCCAAACCTAACCTAATTTATTCTAATCGTCTATATACTCTACAAAAATTCGTAATTTTCTTTAAAATTCCTACCGGCCGGAATATATGTAAATTCCTATGAAGAAGCTAATCATTGATTTTATTTTTACTCTGCATATGGCCACCACAGACGATTTGCCTTCAATCTAATTTTTCCGTAATATCTCGAGAAATAATTTTCGTAGACCAAAATAGTTTCCAAATTCGTGTTGAGTGTAAAAAACCCACATCTAAAGAAAAACAAATGACCAAAGATTGTTTTTATTTCTAAACCATTTCCCAAGAAAATATAGGCCTTATTCTATCCACTGGTAACAATGATGTCAATATTTGTGAAGCATCTAGAAATTGCATAGATACCTTTAGAATTACAGCCATATAAGTTAGTTAATTGTAATAAATTCAGAAACTTTATGATTATCCTGATTTGATCATGACACAAACGGCTACTCTGCTGATTTGCTTTTGTATTTAGACACCTCCTTTGGAAATTGCAAACTTAGATCTTTCAACAGTGCATTATCGGTAATATTCAATTCATAGTGTCAAATTTAATTTCATTGACATTAAATTTTAACTGGTTGATAGTTTCCTCTGCAGTTTCCTTTAGGACAATTGGAGATGGAAAAAATGAATTGATAACACACAGGTGAATGACTATACACAGATTGCTCGTATCCATACTAAATATGCGTTTAGTTTGTGGGCTGTCCACTTGGCAGCGCGTCGAGCGTTTGTGGACTAAGCGCGGCTGTCACTTGTCACACCGTTCCAGTCCACAGTAAGCTAACATTGATG
The DNA here is from genome assembly GCA_035578905.1 of Stictocephala bisonia. Lineage (NCBI taxonomy): Eukaryota > Metazoa > Arthropoda > Insecta > Hemiptera > Membracidae > Stictocephala > Stictocephala bisonia. Next base: position 434,536 of record JAQJVL010000145.1, read on the forward strand.
GATGAATTGCTCCCCCCCTCTCTCTCTCTCTCTCTCTCTCTCTCTCTCTCTCTCTCTCTCTCTCTCTCTCTCTCTCTCTCTCTCTCTCTCTCTCTCTCTCTCTCTCTCTCTCTTTGTCTCTCCTATTCAATACAGCAACGCCGCAGCTCGTGTGTACATATCGAGTGCCTGAGCATATGAACGATGACAGTTTACCCTATATCATGAGCAATCTGTGTATAGTTGAGCAGATTTTTGGACACAATTAAATTTTGATTTCTTTTCAATTACTGTCTCATTTTGAATGTATTGTAAATATACAAATTGATCATTTGTCCTATGTCAGTCTTATTCTAAACTAGCCGACAACCCTTGCTTCAATACGAGGTGGTTTTCTACGCTAGCTTACCCTTTTCTTTGTGATTCTCTCCAAACCATCACATCAATAGTCCATAAAAGCTCTACTTGCTCGCATTCTCTTTTGTAACAAATGTTTATATTCTAGTAATTCTCTAAGTCTCCTTAAGAGGAATGATAACTATTGTAACCATGCCATAGTTAGTGGAAATGACCTTAAACAATTTACAATGAAAACCAAATAGGGACAACAGAAATGGAAAACCAGTTTAGCGGCTATTTCTACCATTTAGGAATGGAATCGTTTAATCCTAGACTAATTGGGTCTTTATGATATTTTTAAGCTAACTTCCCTCAAAATTTAATCAATTTCTGTTTTGTGGTTCTGGAGATTTTGTTTTTAGTAACTTCATCGTTTTTTTATTATGAATTTTAAAATAATTCATTTAATCGTTTAAGCGTCATAAACTTAGACATTGTTGACGTTTGATTCTTTACTATATGCAAGTAGCTTTTTCAGATGTAATGTGACAAATTTGATTTTTTTTTAAAGACGTTGACAAAGTGACTGATCGCAGAACAATACCTCATCAGCAGTCTCATTGGAAATTCCGCGAAAGTCACTGCCAGGTAACCTGAACTATGTAAATGAGGGGGCTTGATTAATAGAAAGCCTGGAGGAGGTATCAATTAATGGACTGGTGTTTTAATCATAAGCTCTCACTCTCTCCAAGACGCCACTAATTCGATTCCCCCTCCCCTGTAAGGGGTGGAAGGGGGCGCACGGCTCGGGAAAGCTCGGCTAGAGTTTCAGAACACTTCTGCCCAGGATTCGTGTGGAATACTAATAACAAACCAAAGTGAAGATTTACAAGGGTCTTCTTACATCTTGCTTTTTTGTTATCACTTTGGCCTCTCGGATTTCCCCCTCTCTGCGGTGATAAAGTGTTAACTCCCCCACGTCGATGTATCTACATTATCGGCTACTGATCAACCCCCATCTCCTCGTAGCTTCAACTCCGAAAGGTCTGTTGATAACTCAATCTGAAATCATCCTGTAAATTCGATAATAATTTATCGTTTTCGAGTGGTTTTAAACTCTAAATTTAGGAGTGACGAATTAAAAACCCCTATTTAAATGAAAACTACTGTAGTCTTAAGTTACCAATTTATTTCAAACAGCTAATACAAAAATGAGAAAAATACCTCCTTAATTTGGTTTTCATTGTGAATTGTTTAAGGTAATTTCTACTATCTCTGACATGATTACTCAAACTTAAACCTAACATTCTTAAACTTTGTTTTAACATTTTTCTTCACTGATGAAGGTAGTAGAAATCTGAATCCGAAACGTAAAATTATTTTCTATTCACGAGTAGTTACGATAGTGTTCAGTACAATATGACAATCCCTGAAAATACTTTATCGTTGTCAAACAACGCTAATCAGACAAGTTCTTGATTGTTGCTTGTTATAATAATACCATAATTTTGAATCATCTTATGGGTAAACTCAATAGACACTAAGTAATGAATGAATTAAATATGTCTATGTAAATATTTGATTTTTCTCTTTTTTTGTAAGACTAGAGCTCGCCCCATGCCATAATCGTCATCGAAGAAATCTAGTTTGTGAACATCGAAGCAACTTGCTCTGTGTTCGTGAAGACAATTTGTTATTGCTAGCACAGCTGATCGCTGGATCACACAGGCCTCCACTGAGTATTGACAAGCGAATAGAACTCTTTAACCATTTTGTCCACCTAACCATTCGGTCATGAAAATTTTTAACAGTCAAATTTTGAAATAAATATTTAATCATCTTCAAATACTTGTGAGGAATACTTAATGGTAAATTCTTTATTTATTGTTTTGTTGATATATATATTTTTACAGTAAAATTCGTTTTTGTGTAATTAAGACGGGATTCGTTACAACGAATCTATTCTCTATTTGTACTCTACAAAATATTTAATGTTTCAGTGTCACTGGAGTATATTAATATACATATAGAATCAATTTGGATAACTTGAATAAATTGAATAACTTAGCCATTTGAATAACTTATTCCGGCTCCAAAGCGTTCCTTGTCATCATTCCATTCTTTTTTTATTGTAACTATGAGAGCTTTGTTCAATGCATGTCAAAACAAGTTAGCCCTGATCTTGTCAAAATACTTTAAGTACAAAAACCCTTAAAATACACAATATTATGAAAATCTTCATAAATTAATCTAGTTGACTCCATTCTTATTTTTAACAATTGATTAAACAATGTAGGAATTGTAAATTCCTAGATTTGTTAGTAATTAGTAAAATATTTAAGTTACTCTTCCTTTGTTATTTTCTTGATAGACCAAATACTATTGTACTAATCTCATGTTTTTGTTGAGTTTTGTATAGTAAAATAAATTGTAAGACCTTTGTGTTGTTATTGTTATAGTTTATAGTTAATTTTTAAGGATGACTCTACTAATAAATTATAATTATTTTTTATGAAAAATCGTAATTTATTGTTTTTTAGCTTACAAAGCTAGTGAAATTCTTATATAGGCTATAACTTTGTTCAAATACTTCTGTTCTATTAGATTCTTTTATTTCTCGTCAAATACCGTACCATAAAGTAGAAATATGTTTCCCCGAACAATTATATAACAAACCAAATATTATTTTATCGTATTACTTTAATTGCTCTAAAAAAACTTACCGTACGCCAAACAACTCTGTTAGAAGGCTTACTAAATATTATTTGCAATTTTGTATACGTATTAATTTCTAAGTAGAGTCATCCCTAACTGAGTTAACATTGTAAATACTGTGTTATACAAATGTTACTTGTGTACAAACTCCATATTCTGGTCATTCCAATGTACAAACATACATGTAGTCGTTGTGTACTCTATGTACAGAAGTCTGTTTGCTGTATCCTCTATGCACCTTGTACAGTGAGGGAAGATCGCTGTGCATATCCCTTCCTGTTTGTAATATCTAAACCATTATCGACACTGTTGTTAATAAAATTATTGTTAAAAATTAAAACGCTCTTTATTTACCTTTTAAGATATTTAACCGTTGTTTATTTAGTTTTTCATTAAATAAAACATGCCTTTTTTAAAGTAAAATGTACGCAATCTTTTTAATAACTGCATTTTAAATTACTATAGCTCTAATTATTTACTGTATCATTAAGTCTATTAAGACATTATATATATATTTCGAATTATTTAAAAAATTATTAAAAAGAACATTTCTTTACTTTTACTATGCCTGTACATAATTATTTTTTGTAATACTTCGAAGGTCTTAAAGCGTATTTATTTAATAAAATCCATTTTTTCGTTATTGTTATTTACATTTATCTTAGAAATACGATTTATTTATCGTTTTAAAACAATTATTGCAAAATTAAACGTGGCCCGATCAAATATATTTTTAAAAAATCGTTGTATCTTGTTGTACTATCTTTTTACATAAAATGATACTAGTTGTATTAGGCTATATTTGCCCCTGGAACATCTTAAATGGTTATACAACTGAGAATCCGAACCACAGAGACTTACAATTAATCATTAACGGCATTTTAAATATTTAAAAATTTAAACATAACCTAAAATAAATTTCAGACACACAGAACAAAACAAATTTGACCAATACAAAAATGAGTATTTTTTAAAGTAATTAACAAAGATTATCCCTTTAAGAGTATCTAGGATGGATGTGTCCTTGTTACTTACGACAAAATGCTACTCTCTACTGTTCACTGCACCAGGGGATCCTTGCGTACTGTTTTATCTACGTTTTTGAGACTTTGATGCTAAGCCGTGAGGAAAATTCTTATGTTTAGCGGCCATTTCACTGTACGAAAATCGCGAAAAACGTTTATTTCTGTTTTAACGGTTCGATTCATACTAATGATCGTATCCTAATAATTGAAGTGTTATTTGATAGGTGAAGAACTGTTCTAATGGACCATAAGTTCGTTTTTGAAAAGTTCTCTTTTATGATTGTACATAGCATTTCTATAATAGTTCTACCTATGTGAAACTTTCATACTTGACGATTTTAAATTAAGAAAACTCATAATAGCAACTTACAGTCTTCTGGATTGGACCTTTATTAATCATACACTGTCCACCATAACTCATTATAATATTAAAAAACGCGAACCATAAAGTTAAAATTGAACAGCACGTTTTGGCTCACTGGTAGTAAAAATCCTACTAAAGGCTGCCTCGCTACTTTAAGGGCTGTCGACTTCACACCCACCTCTCCCAAAGCTTTTTACTGCTTTCTCATAGGTGTTAAAGATCTTCTTTAATCTAACTTTAAGTATATACATTTATATTTGATAGTTAAGATGGCCGTCGACCAAACCGCTGCCACCGCTGGGAAGTCGACAGCCCTTATAGTTGACATACCATTTTATCGTCAGGGGGCTGAATCACATTGTTCTAATTGAACTGTGCGGCTCGTGTTTATTGTTATAACGAGTTTAGTGAACAATGCGTGGTAGTTTTAGATCCAATTTAGTAGACCATAATTTATATTATGAGTTGTTAATTTTAGATTGTCACAAATTTATAGTTGCACGTAGACTAATTGGCTGTAAATAAAAAATATTTGAAGTATATTTTTTACGAAAAATAATTACGGTCCTCCTTTGAAATGATACTGCAAGTGTTTCGATGCGATAAACATCTCGGTGCGTTATCTTTGAAATAAAAACCCATATTTTGGCGTTTTCGTGAAGCGGAACGGTCTCCTTATTGACAATTCATGACATATAGAGGATAGATTTATGAAAATACACAAACTTCCTAATCGACAAGACCAGAATATCTACGTGAACGTTCTGAGATATGATAAATCCAAACAGATGCAAACCAGTTGAACAGCCATTGAGAAACCCCCTTCCCCAAAGGACATATTATTTTGAATAGTCTAAGAAATATAATGCACACAGTCAAACAAATAAATGTATTTACATAAAAAGCATTCATCCTGTATCACGAATGCTTTAAGGGCTTTTTAAAACTTGTTTAGTTTGGCAATCGACTTTAAATACGAAGCCAGAGCATTTTACAGTACAACTATACATATTTTACTTAATTTATATATTTATTGTCCGTTACTAATTAATGTTTTAGGAGTTTTTTTTAATTTTTTATTGTAGGCACATGAAATTGAAGAGCTTGATTGGTTGTATGGTTGTAGTATTGTTCTATGGTATTTGATTGGCATTTGAGTAGTTATAGGATCAGTATAGTTATAGTATATTAGTTTTAGTACAACATAAATAACATTAAAACTAATAAAAATATAACATTTTAAGTTTAACCACACTGCAGAGAGCTGTCTGCTTTACCTGGTTTTTTATTAACTGACTGTATTTAAATATTGTTTTAAAGTTATATTTTTTGTGCTAGCCATCATTTACTTGATGAGATGGCTAGAATTCCGTTGTATAAATATTGTATTTTTGTTATTTTGTGGGATAAAATATTATTCTATTTTATTCTATACTGAACATGTTATGAAAAAGCGATTATTACATTTTACTGGTCCATGTTGGTCTTCTGTTCTGTTCAAATGGCTGAGAACACTATTTACTTAGAACGAAGACAATCAGCGTTTCGAAATCTGCAATCGTTACCATCTTCTGGTGAAAAAAAAACGCCTAGTAAACTATTAGTCTACAAAAAATGTTTAGCGTGAGCTAGAATAGGCCTAATTCCCCACATCAGGAAAATGTAAAAATAAAATTTTCAATGTTTAAAATAAAACATAAATTTCGTGTTTGCTTTGTTGTATTCTAGGATTTTTTCTCTACAAAATAGTGTAAGATGTTAGGAACAGAAAAGATTTTTTGTCTCAATTGTGACAAAGCCCACAATTAGTCACAATTTTTACAAAGCCTCCAACGTAAAAAAAAATTTTTTGCAATCAAAAAAAGATTTCATTTTGTCGTCCATGGAGCATACCAAACTTACAAATCATAAGGATATTGTTTATATTATAATACTGATAAATAATTTCTGTTACGCTGACTTGATCAAACAAATGACCGTGTTTAGATATGTTTGCGATCGCTCTAAAACAGCAAATGGCACAGCGAGTGGGAGGAAGCCGTGCTGTAAGCGCCTCCCTAAAGGCCGACTTCTGATATCTCCTGGTAGTCTCTGGTCTCCTAATCCCTCTCGATACTTGCGAAGAACTGAGTGACTGCTGTCGATTGCCGAATTATCAACAAAATCGGCTTTGACTTGCTTGTATATAGTAGATAGAGAATATAGTGAACAAAAACATCGATAAAGTTCAATCGATATCTCGTTTCCAATAAAGACTCGATGTTTGTTTTTATTTAGTGAATTAAAAGAAAGAAGAAAAAACGTTATTTTCTATTGAGAGGCAAAAAATTAAATACAGAATATATTTTTAACACATACATATAGACTAACTTAAACATAAATAAATATATTTACTACATGAATCGAATGTCATACATAGCCTTCTTCTGTATTTATATTACAAATGCATATAAGCAAGAACTGAACGATCTGAAACAATGTATTTTTTGAATCTAAAATAGACTTTTCTAATCGATTTTATCATTCATTTAGTGAGAGTCTTTAGGATCTCTACACGTCTTATCAATTTATTCAAATGAACTTTATTTAGTATTCTATAGTTACAGATAAATAAATTTAGTTCAAAGAAACTAGGACATTTTAAAACCATGCAATGAACAATATGAAGGTATTTTATCTTAAATACATACAGGAATATATTTTGGTGGCACTTAATTCTTTTCTTTTACGTTATAAACTTAATTTATACGCATTACAAATACATATTTTAAATAAGTAGTCCAATTTTGAATGAATGAATGAAATTATAATAATTACTTTAAATTCATTATATCGTCAGCCTAATTAGCAAAGGTCGTAACTCCACTTTTTGTCATTTTTGAGATTTTTGGACACAGCCTTTGTGATGCTATTGCCCAATGCTTAATATTATGGTCGTATCTAAAAAAAAAAATGCTTTCTGCTTTAAAATACTGATTATCAAAAGTCGTATCTCCAAATGCCTCTAAACACTAATGTGCAACAGTCCTAACTCCGGTAGTCTATGAGAAAGTCTCACTGACATGTTTGATGGTGTTGCAGTGCCTTTGTTAACCTGTGATGTGGATTGTGTTAGTGGTTATTGTGCCTAAGTGAACTTACTATTAGTAATTTTAACAACCATAGTAACTTATTATAAGGTATAATAATAAAAATAATAATTTTGAAGCAACTAAATAACCTCAAAAATTATACAGTGGAGTTACGTCTTTTGCTTTTTAATGAGTATTATAAGCAAAAGTCTTAACTCCACTTTTTCAATGGAAATGCTACATTTTGGGTCCATCTGTGAATATTTTATTTATTTTTAGGTCTTCTCTAACTTATATAATTAGCTGATATACTCAGCTCAGATGAAATATGTTATATCAAAACAAAAATAAACAATAATAACTTAAGGTCGGCATGATCGTAAAAATCCATTAAATTAAAAAAACGTACACGGTTTTATTATGTTTCTGTTTAAAGGCTTTTTCAAACTGATAATTTAACTCTAGAGGTCTTTTAACGTACGTTAGTTGCAATTATTTTAATTTTCCAAGTCTATTACGTTAAAATTCATTGTTTTAGATAGGCCTACCGGTGGTTATAGGCCTTATAGATAAGTCCTTGTAATAAGTTACTATGTTTTTTAGAAATTTACCCAGAATGGCTTCAAGAAAAGATAAAATTATGCAAAAACTAAAAGAATTAAATGATAAGAAATTAGTTCAAATTGAAAATGAAGTTTTGGATACTGCAATCATGGCTGAAAATATGTTGCTTGTTGATGAAAGTGGAACTACTATTTCTAATTTGGACTTAAAAACTAGTGAAGTTACAGAGCTACCTAATTTAAGTTTAGATTTAAACAATGACTTACCCTATTTTCTTTCTTATGAAGACCAAGTCCAATGCATTAGTAATGATGATTCTCATATTGATGTGCCAAATATAAATGTGTCAGACTTTGAACTTGATGAAAATATTCTATTTTCCACTGAGGGACAAGATGATCCTAATTTGACTATGGGAGAACCAGAAATGGATGCTGGAAATAGGCCTAAGCTTGATGATACTAATATTGAAGAGGAGGAAACTTTACAGTTGTGTCTAGTTAAAAAGGTACAGGATGGGAATTGGACTGTGAATCAGGAAAAAGAAGAAAATGGTAATGGAGACAATTTTACCAATATTTTGTTTAGTAGGCCTAGGCCTATTATTGATGATGCATCCCTTTCAATGGACATGGACCCTGACGATCCTGACTATAAGCCTTCTTCTTCAGATGAAGATTTAGACGGTGAGAACCCGAGATCCACGCTTAATGAATGTAGTGGTAATGAAGTATTGCCATTACCATTATCTAACATTGGAGCAAATTCAGTCAATGAAAATAACGAGCCTATAGACATTGTGAAAAAAAGGAAAAGGAGGAAACGACAGCATGTAAATGAAGAGGATTGGCTTGTAAATCGTAACAAAGCAGCAAGGGAAAAAGGAAGATCGTATTCAGGAAAGACATTTAAGGATGGAAAATGGAGATATGATGTACCAAAAGACGAACGTAAAATGAAAGAGAGATGTCAGTGCAAACTTAAAAATAAAATGCAAATTAAATGTAACATGATAACAGATGAAGATAGGGAGAAGATTTTCAAGAAATTTTGGAAAATGTCATGGCAAGAAAAGAAAACTTATTTGAATCTTCTTGTTATTGTTCGACCCACATCAAGGGCAAGGGATAGGAAAAACGTAGATTCAAGTAGAAGAGAAAATTCGTACATATATTTCTTAGAAAAAAACCAAGAAAAATTCCGTATTTGTAAAAAAATGTTTTTGGGGACATTGGGGATTGGGGAAAAAGCTTTGCGAAATTGGAAAAAATCCAGCATTATGGAAGATCAAGATGACAATTTCAACGAATTTGATGCCCAAGAAAACCCTAACACCGCTGATCTTATGCCAACTACAACAAGCCAAGGTAATAAGTACCAAAGGATTTCCGAATCCAGGAGAAAAATATTTTCTGAACCAAATGAAAATTTGGACTTGTTTTTTAAAAGTTTATCAAAAATGGAATCTCATTATTGTAGAAAAAACTCATCAAAACTTTATCTAGAACCCAACTGGACCTCAAAACAAGATTTGTACAGAGAGTACTGTCGATGGTGTTGTGAAAAGAACAATGTTAAAACTGTTTCAATTGCAAAATTTTTGAACGTGTTTGAAGAAAATAATCTCAGTTTATTCAGACCTAAAAAAGATGAATGCGACATTTGCGTTGGGTATCGCACAGGAAATATAACTGAAGAAGTTTACGCAGTACACATGGTAAAAAAAGAAGAAGCAAGGAACGAAAAACAAGCAGACAAGGAAACTACTGATAGTCATGTTTTTACTATGGATTTGCAATGTGTATTGCTGTGTCCAAAATCTAATGTATCAAGTATGTATTACAAAACTAAATTAGCTGTGCATAACTTATCTTTCTTCAACTTAAAAACAAAAGACGTGCATTGTTATGTATGGAACGAGTCTGAGGGAGGCCTCACAGCCAATGAATTCACGTCAGCAATTTGTGATTTTATCCGTAAGCAATGTCCTTTGCCTCCTAATATCAAGAGTATTATTATATACAGTGACGGATGTACGTATCAAAACCGTAATGCAATTTTAGCAAATGGGCTAGCCAATTTAGCCAAACTACTGAACATTACAATCGAGCAAAAATTCCTAGAAAAGGGGCATACCCAAATGGAAACTGATTCAGTCCATTCCAGTATTGAAAGGCAGACCAGAAATAAGATTTTCAATGTGCCGATTGACTATGTTAAAGCCATAGAGAAAGCCAGAATCAAGCCTAATCCATACTCAGTGACATACCTCGACCACACCTTTTTCAAAAACTATGAAAGCCTAAAACATTTCAAGTCTATTAGACCGGGAAGGAAGGTAGGGGATCCTTGTGTAGCCGACATTCGTGCATTAAAATATGACAAAGATGGGTTAAAGCACAAGCTACGATTTACAGATGATTACACTGAACTTCCGATCCGGGGTGTATTGGAAATAGTGCCCAGAGAGACTTGTGATATTCCTGCCTTGTACAAAGACAGGTTAAAGATAAAAAAAGCGCAAGTTTGATGATCTCCAGGAGTTGAAAAAAACCATTCCAATTGATTTTCATTCTTTTTATGATAATTTGTTATGGGAGTGAACAGACATTCGTGAACAATTAACAGTAAACAGACATTCGTAAACAGTAAACAGACATGAAGAAGTCGTCTTAATACTTCAATTGATAGTACATAGCTACAAATATTTTAATTGTATTTAATAAAATCTTTTAATTACAAAGATTACTGTATTTAATATGTATTTACCTGCATAGCCCTGAAAATAGCTATGAAAAAATTTAAGATGTTATGTGAGAAAATGTCGTAACTCCACAAATAAATTGTATTTTAAATAGAAAAGGGCGTAACTCCAAAAATAATTTTGTGATGCTTTATTTTTTAATAAAACATACATCATATTGTGTGCTGGCAACTATACTTAAATAAAAAATAAAAACCATTTATAAAAGTTGATGTGGTTGTCATGGAAACAGTTTTTTTACTCTCCTGTAAAATTTGCTTTTTTGGAGTTACGACCTTTGCTAATTAGGCTGACGATATTTAAATACATTTTTCCATACAATATAAATAATTGTAATACATTCATGATATCCTGGTCGTGTACTATGACAGAACGATACGTAATGCGTTGCTGACTTGCTTCTCTGGTTTTATAATATTTTTTTATTTAAAATGCTGTATGCATTAAATTGTAATAGCTATGCGTTGACATATTTTTGTAATTTAAGGAGTTTACAGAAAGATGGTGTTTTGTTGTAATTTTAAGTTTTTTATCAGTAACAGTTAAAAAAGGTTGCACCTTCAGTTTATGTAATGATTTTACATTTTTTAGGGTCTACTGTTCATGAAAATATATTATAACTGTACTAATTGTACGAAACATTTTGTGGCAATTTCTTATCTAACCCATGTAGGCCTAGGCTATGTCAAAAATGATTTTGTATAATTTCTTATAGTTTTTATTTTAATTGATATCTCCTTGTTTATATTTTTTCTTTTCTTCATATATTTTTTTAAAGTTACTATTAGGCTTATTAACTCTTCCTTTAAGATTTACATAAAATTTTTAACTTTTATAAATTTAAAACAATACGCAATTAATAAAAAAGAAGAACATGTCTCCCTCGTCTTAGCATATGTAAGTAGCAAAACAGGTGTTGTACAATAAAACTTTGTACATTTTTTATCCACGTATAAAATGATCCAAAGTGGTTCCCTATGATCATATGATGTTAAAATTGAATACATGTTTACCAAAATGGATCACCATAATATTTGTACTATTTTGTACTTGTACTGTACTAAACTTGTGTTGAGTGACATTTTATATCTTTCTTTCTTTCTTATATTATACTATCTAAAAGCGGAGAAAATTAGGAAAACACAAAAATAATTCTGTAAAAAAAATAAAATATAATTTACGTGGAATTGTTATGACATCATCTAACCACAAAACACAAATACTCACGTCCATTTTACAAGGAGTGCTGTTTAAGCATGCCGGCCGAGCGCGAGTCACCACTCACTCATGCCTCGGCATGCGTGCATGCACGGTCGCCGCTTAATATCGCAGCGATAAATATCGCCTCCAATATATGGCGCATTCTGGACACTGACATTAAGCGGTACAATTTACTGGCAGTGGCGCGCTCTACACAGAGAACGTACCCGCCTAATAACTCTAGTGCCGAGTAAATCTTGCACACAAGCGGCGATTTATTGTTTTGGCGCTATTTTGTGGAAAATCTTGTGTCTTTTAGGTTATGTGTCAGTCATCTTGGAACCCTGCGAAACGTCAGGTTATAGTATTGAGGAGATAGTCAGGTTATAGTATTGATAGATTTTTATATTCTTAAAATCTATTGAATATGTTAAGTTAGTTTTATTTATTTCTTTAACTTGCATTTTAGTAATGATTTACTCGTAAAGGCGCCCGTTTTCCACTAACGGAAAGTCGACAGCCAACATAAAAACGTGCTGTATTGCTCGTGTTCACTATGATAAGAACTTTTAGTGTACACTGCATGATTATTAAATGTACCAATCTAGTGAACCATCATAAGTTGATGTTTTGAGTTTTTATTTTACTTATTTAAAATTAGTTTTTTAATTAGTATAATACGTGTTGGTACATATACAGAACAAGTAAACGTCTCACAACACAAATATAATACAATACAAGCGCAAATTTACTTATATTGTAAACATTTGTGCTTACGTTGTGAAACATTTGTGTTGTGTGAGGTTCACTTGTACTGTATTTCAAATTGTCAAACGACATATAAAGTTTCACAAACTTACCTGTAGAAAATTTATAAAAACACTAAAGTCTTTACAAAAACCAACTAATGTAAAATAAATTATACCAAGTAACTGTTACAAACTTTCTCTCTTCTAAGAAATGTACAGACGAAACACTTATTCTATTTATATAAAAGAATGGGGAAAAAATCATCTTCAAAAACAGCTGTTCAATTAATCACATAGTCAGATTGTATGTAAAACGTTCAACAACTTGACTTAAGGCTGGAGCCTTTGGGCCTCCAGTCCCAACTTAGTGGGGCGGTAATTAAAATATGTTAAATTGTAATTTACATCGTTAATGAACATTTAATCAAAATCTTTACAATGGAGCTCGAATGTGTTTGGACGAAAAAATGTCTTAACTCAAAAACTATTAAAGTTACGGACATTCGTTTTTACTGATTATTTTTAATTGTAATTTACACATGTTCTGATAATTTTCTCAAAATTGTTAGGGACATTTTTGAGAAATTCAATTTTTCATGGTTTTTGCCCATGAAAATAAAAAAAAGTAAAATTTAAAAAGTAAAAAAAGAAAGGTCAGTAGGTATTGGCTAAATACACCTGCAAACCAAATTTAATAAAAATCCATCCATCCGTTTGTTCTCAAGCGAAGTACACACACGTACGGACACAAATTTTTTTACCATTTTTTTCAGGGGTCCCTAAAATGGACTTTTATACCATTTTAAAAATTTTTTTACGACCACAACACTTTCTCTATGCTATCGCATATGGAAGAAAGTAAAAATCACTATCCTCTTTCTTGATTTAATCCATCCAGAATGGATTTGCGTTTGTTCATTCAATCATTTCCTTCCACTTTTTTTTATTTATAAGCGTAAGAATTCATAAAATTTTAAAAATATTTGGAAATTGATGTATTTTTCTAAACAATTGCATGGTTCTTAATAATTTAGTTTTTAATGAGGTTTGTTTTATAATTTTCTGAAGAAAAGAAAAGATGAGTGGTGAGACCGGGCTAGCGAGTAGCTACGTCATGAAGCAACACTGTATTGCGAGATACTTGTTATCAGGAGGCCAGAACGGCGCTGGAGCATTGCAGTCTATTGCCAAATAAATTTAATTGGCAACCTTTTTACAAAAGTTATACAGTTTTATTGAATACCTTTTATGCAGGTACGATAGTTATCATACCTGCATAAAAGGTATGATGCATGAAATCATTAATTATGGGGACCAGTTTACTCCACGAAAAACATCAAAAAATGGGATTCTATTTCAACGATTCGGTTCATACAAATAATAGTAGTGTAACATTTCAAGTGATATTTGAAGTGTGCTGAACTATTCTAGTGAACTATAAGTTAGTTTATTTTAAAACATTTAGTTTTTTCTTCTTTTCTACAGTTAAGTATGTCAAACTTTCCAAGTCTTGACAAATTTAAATTAATAACTCATTTATGATCCACTAGATTAGACGTGTATTAATCATACAACGTTCACTATAACTCATTATAATAATAAACAATAATTGAACAGTTTAAATAGAACAGCATGTTTTAGCCTGCTGACGGTTAGATGTATGTCTACTATAGGGCTGTCAGTAGACATCCCTATACTTTTTCATTTTCAAGACATCGAATGGCTTCTAATGCCGGGTCCACACCAAACCAACAAAACAAAAACTCCAACAAATCAGCAACACAACAAAACTGCAAGTTTTCGAAAACAGGAACTAATTGTCAACTGCTGTCCACATATGAAAACAAAAATCAGTCAACTTTGTGATCCCGATAGAAAATGTGGCGAGCTCGAAATTTGGAATTACAAAGGATCTTTATCTTTCTGTCTACTTCCTCTGAAGAAACATTACACAATATTCCTATTTCCTTTAAGGCGTCTGCCTTTTTATAACGATTTTTATAATCAGGGTGTCGGGCATCCCATAACAATTTACTTTCTCTATAAAGTTCGATTAATTTACATGTATTTTCAACACTCCATTTTATTGCTTTTCCCGATGAAGTCATTTTGCACACAGCACGAGACAAACTGAACCACAAATTTTAAGTTTTGTTTTCTTCCTGTGGAGAGCGTACACACTAGACCAACAAAGTTGCCAGAAACACAAACAAAACAGCAACGTTTTGATCTTTACCGCCAGGCGACGGGAAAACAAAAAGTTGTTGAAAACACGAACAAAACAAAATTGTTGCCGAAATGTTTCGCTTTTGTTTCAAAAATGTTGGGAAACATTGAGTTGCTGTTTTGTTTTTCTTTTGTTGGTTTGGTGTGGACCCGGCATAACGTCCTATTTGATTCATCTGTCAAACAGTTCCAGTTTTTTTTTTTTTTTTTTTTTTTCAGCATTACTTTGGTTTGTACTGGATTTTAAATCATGTATAATTTTGTTACATTCTGTTGTTCTAAAATCTAAATCAGTAATAATCCCTAGATTACATTTGACTGAATCATTCCTATTAGCAAGAGGTGGCAAAAAAACGTCTTCGATATATTGCAGGAGTCTTGGTCAGACTCGATGGAGTGGTCCAACAATACTGTCTGTCTTTCTTCTCGCAGCCTTGCTACCTCCTCCTTCAGGGCAAGGTTATCAGCCTGAACGTCAAACTGTTGTGTTGAAACGCTCATGGTGTTCTGATTGGTAGGCATCGGACAAAACTTGTGAACTCAGGAGACCAGGATATCTTAGGAGTAGTGGAAGGTTTCTCTTGCTACCTTGGTTGGGCTGGGGTCGGTGTCAGCGCCCTCATGGTGACAGGGTGCTGGTCTCATGGTGACAGGGTGCTAGCCATTGTGTGAGTCACTTGAGCCTACCCAAACATGTCCAAAAAATGTCAACGCTTCTAACTGAATAAGCGTCTTGATATTTAAAATCATTATAAGATGATTTCCTTACCATTTCTCACTATTTCAAGAATGAAAGGCATGATTGATACTCAGGGGTACTATTGTTTTCGAAGAATAAATAGTAACTCTTCAGGTGCAATAACAATTTTGCAATATTAATACAGTATTCTAAAAATCAGACCAGTTAATAAACACAGATATAAATATCTATGTAACGGGGGTGTGAGACTGCTTCTATATTGTAAACAAATAATATGGCAAAAAGAAACTCCTGAGAGTAATATTTGATCTGATGTCCTTCAGAGTTAACGCATTTGTGAGTCCAAAAACGCTATCACCTGAGCCAAACAGGTGAGCTATGAGCGAGGGGTGGCACGAAAGATGCGTACAGCGAAAAATGCGTACAGCGAAATATGCGTACAGAAGGAAATAGTGGTATTTGACGAGGGTAAGTATTCTCCCCGGTGGCATAAAAGATGCGTACAGCGAAATTAGGTTAGGTTAGGTTCTCCAATCCCAAGAAACTAAGCGACATTCATATTTATTTTAGAGGTAAACGCATTTATATAATTCAATTGTTGTAAAAGAGCCATTTGCCATAAAAGTTGTACGCATTTTTCGTCTATCTAATTGTTGTGACGTCATAGGTTACCCTCGTCATCTGTCAAAACTCGATCCTGTACGCATATTTCGCAAGATTCCTGGTGTACGCATTTTTCGCTGTACGCATTTTTCGTGTATTCGAGCGAGGGTGGTTAGTTGCTCCGTGGCTTCGTCAACGTGTGTTGTGTTCATGTTAACTGTCGGTTTTTAAGGTCAGTTGAACAATGAACGTTAACTACTTAGAGTTTATATAACTAAGGTCTACATCACTAAGGTCAAGTTTACATCACTAAGGTCAAGTTTACATCACTAAGGTCAAGTTTACATCACTAAGGTCAAATCACCTCTAACATTTAAAAGTTAGCTAGAAGTATGCTCTATATAGTCCGCGACTGCCACAATTCATAAATTACATAAATAATCTACGGAGCGTAATGATATCAGGTAGGACCAGGCTTACCAACCTCAAGCACCTTGTTACAGAGTGATTCATGCTTTAGTGGAGGTGATTGGTCTAAGAGTTTCAGAATATTTTTCCGCTCATGACATCTATGTGTTTGCCCATCCATACATCCATAAACGTACTGTGGTCTATTGACCTTCCCACCCATACATGTGCAATGATATTGACCATCTCTTCATAATTCCTTAAGATTCTGCAAAAGTAGACGCCATATTGGATTTATATCCCTTAAGAGCAATTTTAAAAGTAATGTAAAAATATAATTTTTATATAAAATTCTGGCTTCTATCTACACTATTTAACTTTAAGGATGGTTACGGAACATCTTATAAAAACAATAAGAAGATACCACTTTTCGTGAAGTCAAGGGCCCACCAAAGGGAACAAACATGTAAAATAATGATAATGCCAAGGATTTTTTGTTGGACAAGAAAATTGGAAAGTGTGACTCATTCCAATTCCTTCGCAATCTTTTGATGACAAGTGACGATTCTTCCATTATATAAAACCAGTTAGTAAAATATATGCCATTTATAAACTAGAAATGCTATTTAAGAAATTAAAGATATTAAATAAAATGATTTAGTTTTTATTAAAAATTTTTAAAATTAAATACAAATTTTTTAATGCGGAATTTTTCATAACCAAGATGTTTTTACAAGTTCTGACCCCTTCTCACCTATCATCGTGACGGGAACGACTATGTGCGCTCTAGGTACTTTATGCATGACGGAAGCATCCACCACTCGTAGGTTTCGAATCCCCTTTACTCGCAACTGAGGGTCCACCACGGAGTCTGGTGATTCCGCAGGTCCCATCTTGCAAGTACCACATGGATGATACAACGATATTGAAAGGTGTCTTAAGGCACACACTCTGTACATCTTTGTACCGAACGGGTGTTGCATGCAAGCTGGAATTTTTATTTCGTGAATCTTGGCATTTACATTTTTCAAGCCATTAGTTTCAACCAGGCTGTACAGAAAGTCAATGGCTTTTAGTTGTATACCAATGTCTTCTTGATTTGTGTAGTAGCCTGTAACTATTTTTGGATGTTCTCTAGCATCCGTACTACGCAACTCAACAAGACCTCTGCTGAAAGGACTTAATATACAAATCGCCAAAATAATCATATAAGAATTTTTAACAATGTCTAAATAATCCTTTTGATTTTCTTCTTTCACATTCAATGTATCCAGATATGTTTTCACACCAGCTGTATCGTTTTTTACAAAGTCCTGTGTTATAATTTCAATGTTTGGCCCGTATGTAAGACCTGTGCTAATATTTATCATGAGAATATTAGGGCCCAAACCTAAAGAAGAGTATATACTGTCATTTCTTATAAGAAAATCAAACATACTCTCCTCTTGAGATATGGAGGGCTTTTCAAAATCAAGAGTCATAACTAATCCAATCATACTAACGTGATCTTCTAGATTTTTCCCGACAGGTAAGTCTTGTACAACGGGAATGTTAAATTTTTGCAAATGTTCTGCTGGACCGATTCCTGACAACATCAGCAATTGAGGACTGTTGAAAGCTCCCGCTGACAATATCACTTCCTTTCTTGCTAGAACAGTTACATTTTTTCCAAATTGATTAACAAACTGAACACCATAAGCTGTCTTTTGATCATCTAACAACAATTGTGTCACTAAGGAGTATTTAGAAACTTTCAAATTCTTCCTTCGTCTTGCTGGTGTCAAATAGGCTTTAGCCGAACTGCACCTTCTCCCATTTTCTAGTGACCCTTGAAGTATTGCGTATCCGGATTGGGAGGGGCCGTTGATATCATAGTTAATAGGGTAGCCAAGTTCATTCATCCCCTCTGCAAAAGCCTGAGCTAATGGTTCTACTTCCTTTTTTGGCCAAGGTTCAGCTTTCAGAGGACCTCCCGTGGCGTGGTATTTATTGAAATCCGGTAATTCCAGTACTTTTTCATCTCTCATATCTTCTAATTTTTTAAAATAAGGAAGAACGTCTTCGTAACTCCAACCTGTGCAACCATCTGCCGCCCAACCATCGTAATCTTTGGCATTTCCTCTGAGATAAAACATGTTATTGATTGTGCTGGATCCTCCAAGGACCTTACCTCTAGGAAGATTACACATGCTTCCATTCATCCCCAAGCAGTTGTCCTCATCCGGGTTTGACTGGTAACGCCAATCTAAATTGGTGTTTTGTAGAAAATAAAGTAGTGCAGGAACCTCTGTCGTCTTGGTTGGGTTTCCTCCGGCCTCCAGCACCAGAACGTCCCACCCTGGTACTTCCGAGAGGCGGTTGGCCATCACACTCCCTGCAGTCCCAGCACCCAATGATGTAATCGAACTCTTCAAAATGTTTAGGGTTGTATTGGGCTGGATAACTTTTAGGATTAGCTAGGGCACAATCACTATCTATTACACTCCTTAATACACTTTGAATCTCCCTCGCCGCCTCGTCGGTGTAATGGGAAGAGCAGGTATCACATCTCACCTGAGAACTTCGATCATGTGAGAACTTACTACGTTGTGACCTGGAAAAAAATAGGGAAATTAGAATTTGATCTAGATAAAACAATTAAATCTCCTAACCTTATTTATTATTTATATTTTTGTAACAGTAATTACTACTAGGACCTACTTGTAATAACTATGTATTTATTCATCGTTTAGACGCCAATTTTAGAGATCGGGCGAATATGTGGAGTAATTAGTATATATATATATATATATATATATATATATATATATATATTAGTGTAGTCAATTCCGTAGTACTGGTATGACTTTCACCTGCTGACAAGTCTGATACTCAGTTCTCTTCCCCACACAACATCCGGACCATGACTACCACCCAACACGAACACCCCAGACTTCTCTACAGTGTCCACGTCGATGGCAACCCAAAAGTGGTCCACACTTGTGCGCTTTTACGTTCAACTTGCGATTCAAAACTCCTTACAATATTAAATCCTACATGTGTCAACACATGACTAAATAACTGTGATTGTACGCGTGCCTTTTCCCCGTCTACATTCAGGACTCACTTTTGTGCAACGTGTTCAAGATGGATGGAGGAGACACAGTTTTGTTGTCAGGCCTCAGTGCAGCATACTTTGTTCACGCCCAGATTAGTACTCCAAGGAATTTAGTTCCAGATTCCACGCAACCTTCGCTAGGAGTGTTAGGTGCCTGCCTCATTAAAACTAACAAAACGTGTTCCCCTCCTCTCTTTCTCCCTCACTGTCCCCACCTGCTCCGAGCCACAAAATATACAACTATATAAAACATCCTCATTTATAATAAACTCTAGCATTGAAGTTTGTATGTATTATTAAAATCTAGTCTTTCTGCCAAAAATAATTTTACAAATTTTAACTCACTTATTGATAAAAAATTGGCTACGCTTTTAAAACATGATTTTTTTGAATTTTACTTTACACTAAGTTAGTTAGTGCCTTTTATCCACTATATTCACAAAATTGTAATAAAATATATCGTACGGTTTCTTAGTGAGTTATGCACATAATGGCCTACTAGGTTGATCAATATAATAGTAGGATTAATAGTGTGCATATTTACCAACTTAATAAACTGAAAATATTGCTACGCGAGAAAAGAAATGTTTTCAGGACACATAATTCAAGCTTAAATTTATTACAAGGTTATTGCCAGATATATAAGGCATAATACCACATACGTGTATGGTGGGTGGGAGTGTCATTAACACTGCACGTGTATGGGTATGGTGGGAGGGTAATTACACAACACCTGAAGGGTGGATGGGAGGGAGAGTCACTATCACTGCACGTGTATGGGTATGGTGGGAGGGTAATTACACAACAACTGAAGGGTGGATGGGAGGGAGAGTCACTATCACTGCACGTGTATGGGTATGGTGGGAGGGTAATTACACAACACCTGAAGGGTGGATGGGAGGGAGAGTCACTATCACTGCACGTGTATGGGTATGGTGGGAGGGTAATTACACAACAACTGAAGGGTGGATGGGAGGGAGAGTCACTATCACTGCACGTGTATGGGTATGGTGGGAGGGTAATTACACAACACCTGAAGGGTGGATGGGAGGGAGAGTCACTATCACTGCACGTGTATGGGTATGGTGGGAGGGTAATTACACAACAACTGAAGGGTGGATGGGAGGGAGAGTCACTATCACTGCACGTGTATGGGTATGGTGGGAGGGTAATTACACAACACCTGAAGGGTGGATGGGAGGGAGAGTCACTATCACTGCACGTGTATGGGTATGGTGGGAGGGTAATTACACAACACCTGAAGGGTGGATGGGAGGGAGAGTCACTATCACTGCACGTGTATGGGTATGGTGGGAGGGTAATTACACAACAACTGAAGGGTGGATGGGAGGGAGAGTCACTATCACTGCACGTGTATGGGTATGGTGGGAGGGTAATTACACAACACCTGAAGGGTGGATGGGAGGGAGAGTCACTATCACTGCACGTGTATGGGTATGGTGAGAGGGTAATTACACAACACCTGAAGGGTGGATGGGAGGGAGAGTCACTATCACTGCACGTGTATGGGTATGGTGGGAGGGTAATTACACAACACCTGAAGGGTGGATGGGAGGGAGAGTCACTATCACTGCACGTGTATGGGTATGGTGGGAGGGTAATTACACAACACCTGAAGGGTGGATGGGAGGGAGAGTCACTATCACTGCACGTGTATGGGTATGGTGGGAGGGTAATTACACAACACCTGAAGGGTGGATGGGAGGGAGAGTCACTATCACTGCACGTGTATGGGTATGGTGGGAGGGTAATTACACAACACCTGAAGGGTGGATGGGAGGGAGAGTCACTATCACTGCACGTGTATGGGTATGGTGGGAGGGTAATTACACAACACTTGAAGGGTGGATGGGAGGGAGAGTCACTATCACTGCACGTGTATGGGTATGGTGGGAGGGTAATTACACAACACCTGAAGGGTGGATGGGAGGGAGAGTCACTATCACTGCACGTATCAAAATAAAAACATCATGACACTTCCGAACTAGTTAATATTTACCGTGTTGATTTCATAATTTTAGAACATTTTGTGTGATAATGCTAAGATTTACAATTTTAAGATCAATTTTATTGTTTATAATGTAAATTAAACAAGTGCTATAAATCTTAATAAATGTCAACAAAATTTAAAACTCTTTCGAATACTCAGTTACGAATTCGAGAATTCGAATACTCGAAGCTCAGTGACTGTGTAAGTCAGCTGCAACTATAGCAACAGTTAAGTCTCGCGTTGTTGTCACGATTCAATTCTTTAAATGGACCTGTTTTATATAGTAACAAATGTACACTTTAGTTTTTTTAAGATTGCTATGCTTACACTTCCCATGGGGATGGCAACGATATATGGGAGATATCGATAAATATAATTCGATATATCGATATAGTGGTATCGACAATCTCTTTCGATGATAATAAAGAAATAAATAATAATTAATAATAAAGAATAAATTAATAATTTAAGTTATGACGCGAGTTATAAATCAAATATAAATGTTTTTATAAATACAAATAACAATGAGTATATTTTTATAAAGTTGTACGACTATTTGATAAGAGCATAGACATTCACTATATTGCAAGTTTGGACAATCGATCTTGGGATGTAAATTAAAAACAAGTTTTTAAATAAGTCACGTGTTTTTATATTTACTTCACTCGCCAGTCCACATAAGCCAACAGGCATGTGCCTGAACTTTATTCAACGAGTGAAATTCTGACCGTAAGCTCAGTTGGGGATTCGAACATTAGACCTTGCCCTCTGCAGTCGGAAAAGCGACTGAGCATGATACATTTCAATCAGAAATATCAAGAAAACGTATACTAACCTTAATGAATTTTGTAACGGGTCCACCAAATTGGTAGGGAAATTTAATTAATTTAGATAAATAATAAATAAATTATTATATAGAAGGAAAGAAATATATTTAATCAAAATAAAAAGAAGTTTTAAATCATATTAGAGAATTGTCGTAAGAAAGACGCAGTTGGGTAGACATGGAGACATAAATATGTCGACTCAAACAAGGCCCTTTGTTTGAGACAGGATGGGTGGTTCAGTTCCGAGAATCATCAAAACATCTGGAATGCGTGAGACCAAAACAGTCAACAAATTCACAACGCAGTGGCGGGGACAGGAATCAACATGCAAGTCGGTTGAAAGTTTCCATTACCCCCACCCGTTATTCAAAAGAAAGAACGTACAAGCAACGTTGGAGCAGACGACCTAGTGACAAACAACAAAAAAAAAGTAGGGACGCTATTGGTTCAAAAAATTAGAGGAGGGGAATACCACGCGGTTGACCAAAATCAAGGGCTCTCGCCCTCGCTCTCGGTGGCATCACTCTGTACACTGCTCTCGCCCAGGGAGTCAATGGGATGACTTCGTCTTTTCTCTCGCCATCAGAAACAGTAACATGACTCCGATCCTCTGCCGACATTGAAAACTCTCACTATAGTACAACCTAGACAGTTCTAGAATCATATTTGTGCAGTATTGTTTGGAACAGTGCGTTAATAAATCTTGTTCAGTGAATTGAATATTAAATTTGAACCGGTCTGACTAATACTCCACGAGAACCTCTTAGTGCCTCAGATAAGTGTATTTCTAATTAAGTTGTAAAATAGAATATTAATGATGATTTCTTAATAAATTCAGTCAAGTTTAATTTTTATATTGAAATAACTTTGTTAGAAAAATAATCTAAAGTAAATGTCTAATTGAAACATGTGATTAAAATAATATTTTGAAAACTTAACTATCTTGTTTGATTGCATCATATAAGCTTCACCGAATTACCCGTTAGACCCTGAGATCAATTTTAAGAGAAATCATGCAATAATTTAATGACTTTCATTAAATTAAATAAATAATTTTAATAAAAGCAACAACCTCCTTAAAGGTAAAAGGTTACAAATTGTCACCCAATAATTTGGGACAAAAAAGAAATTAATTAAAGAACCCTGATTTATTGAATATCATTATTTTAATTTAATTTAATAAATTAAATAAAATAAATAAAGTAACAAAAGGCGTAACGTTACAGATTGACGCGACAACGTGAGGCTTTGTTGTTGCAGATTTAATTAATTGATATAAGTGGTTGAAAATTTGCTTAATTATTACAGATTTAATAAATAAAGTAACGTAACGTAACAGAATGGCGCCAACAACGTGAAGCTGTATGATGCAATTAAAATAAAAAAAAAAAAAAAAAAAAAAAGACATGAAAATAATTGGTTAACAATTTATTAGAAAATCATAGCTTATGTGAAATTTCATGTCAAGTTGATTATATAAAAATTGTGATAGGCTGTATATCATAGTAGTGAATTAAATGTAGTTGAAAATATTTAAAATATGAGATAATAGAAGCCTAGGAAAATATATTTTAATTTTAGTAAACTTTAATTAAAAAGAATAAAAGAATCATAGGACATATTTTTCAATTATTAAATTCTAAAAAATAAAATAATCATGTCAAACATAGACATGGTGGAGAATACGGACATTGATTCCGATAACTCTGACACCTCTCTGAGCGTTATCAGGGAGATTAACATAAATAAAAATAAAGATAAACCTGATGAAGTTAGGCCAGATTTAAATAGAGAAGACACACTGTCTAACATAATGGACATGTTGTTAAAAATAAATACAAATGTGGAAACTAAACTAAACAGTATGAATGAAAGTATGAACACTAAATATGACAACTTAGAAACAAAACTTAATAACATAAATACAAATGTAGAAACTAAACTCAATCAAATTAATACTGATATGGTAGAGATGAATAGGGAAAACAATATAAAATTTGATGAGTTTAGGAGAGATGTAAATGAAAGAATAGATAAGTTTGAAGATAAACTTATAAACAAACTAAAAGAAGTAAAAGTAGGTGTTAATAAAGTCAGTGAAATAAAGGAGGATAATGTAGTAAATGAAATAAATGAAGTTGAAAATAAAGTTAGTGAGATAAAGGAGGTTAATGTTGTGAATGAAGTAGAGAATAAAGGTAGGCAAGAACCTATCAAAGTAAATAATGATAAGGACAGCTTATTGTCCAATAAAATAGAGTTGCTGTTAAGAGTAAATAATGACATAAATACCAAACTGGAGCAGATTGAGGTTAAGCTAGGAGGAACAGGTAGTAAGATGAAAGAGATGAATAATAATAAGATGAACTTAAATGAGGAGGAAACTAATGTGAGGTTAGATTTGCTGATAAACATAACCAATAAAATAAACTCTAAACTTGATAAAATAAATGTAAGGTTAGATGAAAAAAGTTTTGAGGTAAAAGAAGTAAATAATGAGGCAGTAGGTCCGGACAATGAATCTAATATGAAAGCTAATGAGCACATAAAAGAAGTTGATGATAGGATAGGGAGTACTAAAGACAACTATGTCAATGAAACTAAAAGAGTAAATGTAGACTTTGTTGAGTACGAGCTAGATGAACACTTAGAAGCAAATGCAACACTAAATGAGATAGGCTATGAACTAAGTAACCAAATCAGTAGGCCTAAAATAAATGATGAAATAGAAAACCAGATAGGGCATCTAAACACAGTGTTAGATAGCAAAATAGGACAAATAAATGAAACTCTAGCACTAGGTAACTTTAATTTTGAAAGTGTAATAGATGACTTCAGATGTCAAGAAAATAAAAAACTAAAAATGATCAGAAGTAGGATTGAGGAGCTAAATGAGTTCTTTGAATTTGAGATGGAGATCATAAATAAATATTGGGGTCTAAACAAGCAGAAAGAAGTTGAAAATAATATGATGGGGGGTGAAAACTTTGATGTAAACATGGAGGACTTTATAAACTATGTGATGAGGTATTATAATATCTCATGCCTCTCAAACTTTAAGTATAAAAAGAAAAAAGTTAAACCAGTGTTCTCGGATAACTACATTTGCTCAGAAAACTAAACTATAAACTCAGCTGTTCACTAAAAAAATATTTAAAAAATAATAATAAATGAATAATGATTGAAACAATATAACTTTAATGATAAGGGGGTTGTATAAAAATAAATAAAGAAAATGTAGAACTGATATTTAAGTAAAAGAATGTTTAAATAGGTCATTTAACAATAAACAAATAATAGGCCTAGATGAAGAATTGTAATATTGACAGTAAGGTGAATTTGTGATTGAATGGGAGATTTAAAGATAACACTGAAATAATATGACATTCATATTAAACTAAGATAATGAATAAATATCTTTAATAGTAAAAGTAACTATTAAAAGAAAACAGATTCATAGATGCCATAATAATAAAGATATAGTAGGCCTAATTAACAGTTTGTGAAAAATAATAATAACCAGAGAGTTGTTATTGAATATGAAAGATATTAAATGATTTAAATGAAACTTTGATAATAATATGTGTTAAATGAATATAACACTAATAATAAAATGATTTTTAGGTGAAAATAAGATAGTTTGAGGAGATGTTTTATAGTAACTTGTTTCATAATCCATGAATATTTATATTGAATATTTTAAAATAATAACATGACAAATGAGTAAAACTAGAAAGAAGTATGGAGACTTACTCAAATATATTGTTGTTATAACCCAAGTATGCTCATAATAAAAATAATGCAATGACTAGGTTCACATAAAATGAAATAGGTGAGATAGGCCTATCTTGTAAAACTTTGTATGATAAATAGTTAATGCTAAACAATGTTCTAATGACATGTCAATGTTCATGATAAAAATGATTTAAATAATAATATGATATGACTCAAAGAGATGTTAAATCATGATGAAGTAAATAAAGTATAATGTAATACTTTGCTTTTGTGACTCTTGTATGTTGACATTGAATATAATCCAAATACACACATTGTATATACGATGTTAAAATAATGAAAGGAGAATTTCTTTTACAATACTGTGTTATTGTAACTTGTTTATACTTATATTGAAAAGACTAAATGAATATAAAACAAATGATAACAGGAAATTGATGTGAGACCAAGCTGATTTAGGGAGATTGTTTAAACTACCCTGTTAACATAACTTGTTTATGTCCATATTTTGAATACAACATTGGTAGAATGTGCCATGTATGTTAGACTGAAATGCATCAAACTTTTAAAAAACACTTTGTATTTACAAATTGTTTTGTTTATAATGAAAACTACTCAGACAACAAGATGATATGATTCCAGGATGTATTTAACTAATGTAATGAAAGGAGATTTTTGAAAGGTATTTTATTGTAATAACTTGTTTCTGTTTATATTGAAAGAAATCAGATGAATATAATCTGATAATGAATGTAATTTTTGATGGTAAATTTTAGTACGGCAAGTGATACTAAGAACAATGATAAGAATCACAATTTAATGAATAAAGTGTAACTGCAATGTTTGTTGATAATTTATTATGACTTTTTCACTTGTCAATGATGCAAGTCAGGAAAGATAAAAGATGATTAAATATGAGTTTGTTTAAAATGTTTTATAAATAATTGTTCAATCAATTTAGTTGCTTATGGAATTGAAAACATTGTGATAATTAGCAGTCAGTAATTAGATTGTGCTGTATATATTTCATAATAGAAAAGTAATTAAAGTAATAGGTTCAGGTAGAATGACATTGCCATGAAAATAATTAATACTGTGTGGACACTGGGAACAATAGTGAAACAACCATCAGGTATAATGATATTGCAGCAAAACCAGCGACAACAAGGGACATTTTGGAAAAGTGGACATGTATGGACACAAATAGCAGTGTGGTGCCACCGATGGGTGTTCGGAGGACCGACCTATTCCCGAGAGCCATGGTGTTGCGGAGCAGCCGACCCAGTGACATACCGAGTGACTCATCCCATTGGCATGGCCCTGTCAACTGTCTGCATCCAGGCACACTAGTCCTTCAAGACCAACAACTTGATAGTGCAGCCATTGTGGACACACGAGCCAACCTTTGTGTCATCTATCTTTATGTGACTTCCACAACCCATGGGTGTAAAACAGACATAGTTGGTGTTTGATTGTACATTCATTACAATCTTTTTAATCTACAAGACTCTTAGTTTTGTGAACCGGCCATTATCAGAACTTAACTCTGGTTTTTCAATACTTTAAAATTAAAACAAAAACAAGTTCGAACTAGTGTAAAACTTTACACTTGGACCGCATCCAGTTTTATAAAAGTGAGTGACTGTTTTTAAGCTTTTGTCATAATAAGCAATAACTTCTGAAGAAAACCAATACTCTACAAGAACAATTACAATGTTCCAGAACCCTGGCCCATACTTGAACACTATGGTGTTGTAAATGAACTATCCCAAAGTACGTGCAGTGACATCAGACCCACTGGCGTAGCAACAACTTGACAAAATGTCTCAAGATGATAAATAAAAAATAAAATATTATGCAAATATGTATGGAATAAATAATAGCAATAAATAAATAACATATAATAAATAAATAACAAAACCTAAGTATAAACAATTTATAAATGATGAATTTTTAATAATGAAAAAATGACAATGATGTTTATTGATAAATTTTTTATATTATTCAATAATATGTGAAATATAAATATTAATTCAAATAATAATTTTATTACTAAAAAGAATTACAATAATTTTTATAATAAATTATAAAGTAACAAATAATAATAATAACTTGCATCAATGACAAAGAACTATGTAATGCATCTGTTGATTGGTAAACAATGTATAATACAAACTATTTTTGTATTAAAATAGGAGTTGATAACTTATTGTTGTTAATCAATACTTGTATATAATTTGATGATATGTGTACGATGTATTTCAGATAAAGGTATCGTTTTGTTTGATAACTTTGATTAAGGACTGATGAATTTCATTCCAAATAAATAATAAGTATAATCTGATGACTGATTATGTGAATGAGTTGGTAATTAATGATGTACAACTTTAAGAATTAATCATTTGTTGAATAACAAATAAAATGTAAAAAGTTTTAAGGGATCTTTGATATATTGATCAAAGATAAATGTTAAGATTTAACTAGGGATCGATGATATGTGTAATAATATGATGACATGTTGATGATTGAAAATGTTGGGAAAATTGTTTGTGATTGATAACTGACTTGATAATGTAAAGATTTGGTTAATGTATAATGAATTATTTGAGAATAGTGTGGATTGTGTAGTGTGTAAGAATTTATTAGAAAAATTAAAGAAGGATAAAAGATTGAAAAAAGATATAGGAACTCAAAGAAGGATTTAAGGGCTGATAATGGATACTTGTATTTAAAGAAGGTTTAATGGGATGATATAGGTTACAGAAATTAAAGACGGGAAATGAATTGAATAAGGTTACAGAATTAAAAGAAGGTTTTAAGGTTTGATAACGGATACTTGTATTTAAAGAAGGTTTTAAGGTTTGAAAATGGATAATTGTACTTAAAAGAAGGTTTTAAGGGTTGAATACGGATAATTGTATTTAAAGAAGGATTAAGGTTTGAATACGGATACTCGTACTTAAAGATGGATAAAGGGGTGAAATAGGATTTTAGTATTTAAAGAAGGGTAAATGGATTGATAACAGGTTATGGAATTTAAAGATGGTTTAAAGGGATGAAAATTTATATGAGAGATTTAGTAGAGTGTTGATAAAACAAATGATTGATGAATTGTTGAGTCAATGAATGATGATCACTACAACAAATGGTGAATTAGATGAAAAGCAGGTATAAAGAGTAGTCAGATGATTCTGATCATGATGCTTGAAAATAATAACTACAAACAAATATATGGATTAATCTAACTTTTGAATAATGAATTAATAATTGCTAAAGTGTATTATATTGATATTGATACATAACCTATGTATTGTGATTGATAGTTTCATGCTACAAATCATTGTTGGTAATTGGAAACTTGTATAATTTTAAATGATGTATAATAGTTAATTAATGATATGGAATTTGTGAAGTACTACTTTGGACTTGTGAAATTTTGATTTGTAAATCATTGTTTTGATTCATGAATATATGTAGATGAATGAATATTTCATTGTTAATTTATAATTGTTGAATCTTAATAACGATTTAAATAATTTGTTAATAAATACTGATCATTTAGTATTTAAAAGGGAATTATAATTTGGTGAATTATTAAACTTAACAAACATGTGTATTTGATTTAAGAATGTATTGATATTTAAGGTATGAATTTCAAAGTGTAATGTATGATTTTTGTTTGACAAATTTTAATTTATGATTGATGAATTTTTAGTTGACAACTTGTAATGATTAAATATATACTAAATTTTGTTAACAATTATATATAATGAAATACTGTTAGAATTCTAATTCATAAATTGTTGAATTTTTAATTAACAATTTTAATTTATTGAAATGTTGTCAAATGACTGTAAATTTTAAATAATTGACTTTTAATTGATAACTTGGTAACTTGTTAAATGGTAATTCATTGATTTGCATAGATAAGGTAAATAATTTTGTTGAATGAGAATGTTCATTTTAGACTCAATTTCTTACATGAAATCTAATATGTAATTTGATATTGAGTTGTATGATAACTGATAGTTTCAATTTCTTTTTAGATATAAGCAAATAATGTAAAACTAAAACTTATCTGAGGAACAATCGACAATTTGGTGAATCGTGTTTAAGATCAAGATTTTTTGACTCGCGTTACTCACACATCGCAAAAAATCGGGGGGTACTGTAACGGGTCCACCAAATTGGTAGGGAAATTTAATTAATTTAGATAAATAATAAATAAATTATTATATAGAAGGAAAGAAATATATTTAATCAAAATAAAAAGAAGTTTTAAATCATATTAGAGAATTGTCGTAAGAAAGACGCAGTTGGGTAGACATGGAGACATAAATATGTCGACTCAAACAAGGCCCTTTGTTTGAGACAGGATGGGTGGTTCAGTTCCGAGAATCATCAAAACATCTGGAATGCGTGAGACCAAAACAGTCAACAAATTCACAACGCAGTGGCGGGGACAGGAATCAACATGCAAGTCGGTTGAAAGTTTCCATTACCCCCACCCGTTATTCAAAAGAAAGAACGTACAAGCAACGTTGGAGCAGACGACCTAGTGACAAACAACAAAAAAAAAGTAGGGACGCTATTGGTTCAAAAAATTAGAGGAGGGGAATACCACGCGGTTGACCAAAATCAAGGGCTCTCGCCCTCGCTCTCGGTGGCATCACTCTGTACACTGCTCTCGCCCAGGGAGTCAATGGGATGACTTCGTCTTTTCTCTCGCCATCAGAAACAGTAACATGACTCCGATCCTCTGCCGACATTGAAAACTCTCACTATAGTACAACCTAGACAGTTCTAGAATCATATTTGTGCAGTATTGTTTGGAACAGTGCGTTAATAAATCTTGTTCAGTGAATTGAATATTAAATTTGAACCGGTCTGACTAATACTCCACGAGAACCTCTTAGTGCCTCAGATAAGTGTATTTCTAATTAAGTTGTAAAATAGAATATTAATGATGATTTCTTAATAAATTCAGTCAAGTTTAATTTTTATATTGAAATAACTTTGTTAGAAAAATAATCTAAA
Source organism: Stictocephala bisonia (assembly GCA_035578905.1). Classification (NCBI taxonomy): domain Eukaryota; kingdom Metazoa; phylum Arthropoda; class Insecta; order Hemiptera; family Membracidae; genus Stictocephala; species Stictocephala bisonia. The sequence goes on from JAQJVL010000145.1 coordinate 465,950, forward strand.
GTAAATGTCTAATTGAAACATGTGATTAAAATAATATTTTGAAAACTTAACTATCTTGTTTGATTGCATCATATAAGCTTCACCGAATTACCCGTTAGACCCTGAGATCAATTTTAAGAGAAATCATGCAATAATTTAATGACTTTCATTAAATTAAATAAATAATTTTAATAAAAGCAACAACCTCCTTAAAGGTAAAAGGTTACAAATTGTCACCCAATAATTTGGGACAAAAAAGAAATTAATTAAAGAACCCTGATTTATTGAATATCATTATTTTAATTTAATTTAATAAATTAAATAAAATAAATAAAGTAACAAAAGGCGTAACGTTACAGATTGACGTGACAACGTGAGGCTTTGTTGTTGCAGATTTAATTAATTGATATAAGTGGTTGAAAATTTGCTTAATTATTACAGATTTAATAAATAAAGTAACGTAACGTAACAATTTGAAGTGGAAGTAGATAAAGTTAAGAATAAAAGACATCCTAAATGAATACAATTCATTTCGGAGGTTTCTTATGTAATGGTAAGTTTTTACTTTTAACAACGGCCCAATCTTGTTAGAAGTAGAATCTTGTTGTGCAATTTAGAAGGTAAATATTGAATGTCAATAACCGATAACAAAAACTTACATATTGCTTCACTTATTTCATATCATTTAAAATCAATAAAGATGATACATTTCTACGTTAAATGATTATAATTATTTATCAAGATGGTTTCACATTATAGTTTCATAAGTCGTTTATTTCTACATATTTATAATAAACTTTAATTTTTTTACTAACACAATTAATTGTAATACAACTTGTTTCTGTTACAATTAATTGTATTATTCTATCTGCCCTTTTTATACGAGATTCCAAAATGCTATTAAGTACCAAAGTTTTGTATACTTAAGAGATCTGAGGAGATTCTTATGTTGCCTTAGACCAAAGGAAGTTTCTGGCTTTTATTTGTACTTTAGGAACTTGACTAACGATTTTTTTTACTTGTTATATAATAATAATAATAACATCAACATATTCTTAACTATGAGGTACAACTAAGCTTCGGTGAAATTTTATCTATACAAATCAGTGGTACAAGAAACCATATGGTTCTTCAATCATGTATTGATTTCTCTGTGAGGTACACATGCCACTGAACCACAGGAAAACTGTGGTAGTTTATTTTACACGTAGAAATAATCCGTAAGTCCTTTTTTAATGATATCAGTGGCTATAGAATCCACGGAAACATGCTAGGATCTTTGCGTTCTCGTAGACTCCGAGTCAATCTTCTCTTGTATTATTAATTGTAAAGTGTGTTGTATCAAAAGCAAGGAAGAACTTGAGTCTCGTTACGTGGATCGCCACGTAACATCGCTTGTTTAATTACAATTTACGAGTCACTAGTTTGAGTTCACTTCGAGCATGCCACTGTCAATTGGAAGGACTGTTTATACACAAATGCAGCAATTAATACCATTTAGAAGAAAACGCTCTAATCGATGGTGTAAAGTTAATTTATCAACTTTATTGCACGTCACACTTTAACTGACTTTTTTTGTTTGGTCACACTGGTTTGGTGGAGCTAATTGGTCTATTTTCCGGTTATTAACCCGCCCACAGATACATGTACAGTTTTATTAACCCTCCCACTCATACATGTACAGTGAGTGGTATTAACCCTCCCACCTATCCAATTATATCGGTGGTCATGACCCTACCATCCACCCACACATATATGGTGGTAATGACCCCCCTACCCACTCATATACATTTGTGGTGACAACTCTACCACCCACACACATATACGAGCCTTCCACCCATCCATACATACACGGTGGTGGTAACCCTCACTCCTACCCATACATGTACGGTCATGATCACCCTCCCACCCACCCATACTTTTATTGTGGTGATGACCCACACATACATGTACGGTGGTGATGACCCTTCCAATCCGCTCACATATTTATTGTGGTGGTGACCCTCCCACTGATCCATACATATACGGTGGTTGTGACCCTCCCTCCCACCCATAATTGTACGGTGGTGATGACCCTCTCACTTGTATTGTATTACTATGTGAGACATACTAGAGAAAACTCTCATAATCATATATAATACTTAAATGGTATACTTTTTCTATAGAAGTAGTTTTTAATGTATACAATAAGTAGTATTGTACTGGTTTAGTAATTCGAATTTTTATATTTTCCAATGGTATTTTAAAATTATGCTTCAATGTTGTTACAATCAAAGATTCAAAACTATCAAGCTAAATGTTAGTTCCACGTTCCACCTCCCGAAATTTGAAACCCACCTCAGAAGTCAGAAGTGCTACCCACTAGGTTAGCAAGATTGTACATTGAAGTGAGCTGGCCTTTAAGTATTTTACATCTTACTATGTATATGAGAAAAGCCTTTGAATACGTTAGTTATGAAAAGGAAAATAAACCTATAAAAAGCAATAGTCAAGATTACTACAATATATTTACAGTTAATAATATAGTATGAAAATGAAACTACTAATCAGTTAGGTAATGAATAATACTTTTATGTATTTCCTAACCAAGTAATATCGAAAAATACGAACAATTCAAAATTAGATTTGAGGCTATTCAAACTCTTATTTTTATAACTCAATTCCTTTTTTAAATCTCTCCACAAAACTACCGACTGCTTTGAAGGGATGATTAGAGTAGCCAATAAAGGCTTCTCTAAATCTTTCTATTACGGGAACAAAAGCAGAAATTGGGCTTAAATTGATTCCATGCAATCAGACAGCTCCATACGGCTGATCTTGGATGTAAATAGCGACTTTGTAGCTGGCGAATTGGGTTACGTCCGCTTTGTCGGGGCAATTTGCTACCCGACGTCCGTTTAGTGGCTGATGAATGTAAAATCGGCAGATTTACCCCCTCCCGGCCAACCCCGCCCCTTTCCCAGTGGAACGACTCATTGTGACGTCTCTACGGAATTACTGACAAAAAACTGCCCTGTGATCTCTTGAGGGTGAGAGACTAAACTGTGTGACGCCCAAAGGGTTGTTCGATCTTCCTTGGAGACCATCTGGAACCTGCTTAGGAAGGGTAGGTGATAGGATTTCGATCTTAAAAAGTTCATTTTTTTTGCGATAACTGGCCGGGGTTTAAGGGTGTTTGATCAAAAACTATCGATAAAATTGAATCAACGTCTTAGTGTGTTGTGAGAAAAAAATTCAAAAAAATGTTTATTGAGATATGGATACCTAATTTGGCCTCTCTATTAGGTACATAACTCATTAAGGAACAGAAATCAGTGATATATATATTTTATTACAATTTTGAGAATATAGCGGACAAAACATTCTACGAACAAACATAGTATAAAGTAAAATTTTAAAAAATTTGTTTATAAAATGAAACCACTACTCTTCTTTTACTGAAACAGTAGATTAAAAAAACTTCATTGCTATATTTTACTATAAATGAGGGAGTTATGTTTATTTGAGTTATCTGAGGGGCGAGAAGGCGATGACAGGGAGGAATGACAGTAACATGTTGTATATGTGATAGTGAGGCAAGCTTTTTGGTACTTTCTAGAGACAGTTGAGGGAAATATAGATCTAAAACACTAAATGAACCCTGCAAGGCTGAACCAAAAAGAATACCTTGCCTTTCGTCCAAAGGGACTTTCATGCTCTCACCTAAGTGAAATCAAATTAATTAACAGTTTAAAAAAACATGTTGAGTTAGGATTAGTAACAGCAATTTTATGGCGGGCACGCAAATAATCTTATGTGAGTTGATTTGAAGTAGTGAATTGTAAAATATTTATATGAACAAAGTTTACTTTTTGTATATGCCTGATATAAACTACAGGGACTGTAAAAACCTTGTGTCCTATACAATGTGATCAGAAGGGAGCATTTTGACTTTTTTCTAAACAGAATGGATTGCTCTTTTAAGTTTGAACTTAAAATTAGTCCTCGTGCACTCATGACCTCCATATTTCAACGCAGTAAGACAAAGAGGGCAAATAATTCCATAATAACCGGCCGGAACTGTCGTTTTGTCATTATAAACTACGTTTTTTAAGAAAAAAACCTTCACCACTAATATTTTTGCATATCGCATCAATTTGTTAGCTAAAATAAATTTTGGATGTATTCCCCATGAATTCATTCCCCATGAAAGGAGTGATTACGTTTTTTTACAAATTTACGTTGGTTTGCGTGTTGGTAAATTTATTTTAACGTCCATTCAGACTTTTGCTGATGCTTATCAGCTTACAAAGTTCTAGGGGTACGGACTTAACATTGCAGTCAGGTTTTATATGTTTAAAAAGCCTCTTAATAAAGAAACTATCTGCATAGTTTCATTTCAGCTTCACTAAATTAAAAATTAAAAAAGGCCGTTTGTAAAAACAAAAGAAGACTGTTCTATCTCCAATTTGTTTTGGAATTTCTGTAGATTGCTTCTCACGACTATTGTATAGTTAAGAGCAAACACGTATTAGTGAGGTTTTTTGGGCTATAGAGTTCGGCAATGTTCGGCTCCAGTGTTGCCTAATCGTGCAGTTAACTTTCGCAGGCACCGTGCACATCTTTAGCCTACGTTTATGTGCACTATAAGAATTTGTTGGCTCAGTGGCTACAGTTTCGGCCTGGTAAGTCCAAGATTCGAATACTCAACTGAGCTACTTAACTCGATGGATGAAAAGTTAGAAAGAAAGTGGATGCAGGCCTGGATAAGTACTGTAACTATATCTGTGTAGGGGTAACTCGTTCACCCGAAACGGACTCTCTTTGGATGTCTATGCTCGCGGCGTTCCCATAAGGAACGGGAAGTGATAGAGATGAGCACTGCTAGCTGACTTTGAACCAGTACGATCTGACAACCACGCACAGTCCACAAGTACTCGGATGCAAAGGGGACAGTCCACAAACTACATAAATTAGCGTAACAGCATACGACTGACCATCTAATGGAGCATAATTTAGCATGGAAGCGAGTGTTCATAGTTATTTTATCTGTGTCCATAAGTTAGGTCTTAAGTGAAAAATTGTGGTTAGTAAATTGTTTCTGATTTTTTTTTATTTTATGACTGAGAGATAAAATTAACAAGTCATGATCTAGTTGCCGTTTAAATGTGTGGCTTATTTTTCATCTTCCACTATTGTATTCTTTCACACCATCCCATTTTTGAACTTGTAATACTTCAAAAATACTTGAGGGTGTAAATCTAAAGAGTCGTCCAATCCTAACTTCAACGCCTGTTTTGCATATTGTATAGTTAAGAGTTCGGCAATGTTCGGCTCCAGTGTTGCCTAATCGTGCCGTTGGTTACTTTCGCAGGCACCGTGCACATCTTTAGCCTACGTTTATGTGCACTATAAGGATTTGTTGGCTCAGTACATCTTACAAAGTATCTTACAAAGTAGAATTCACAAAATCACAGAATCCACAAAAATTCCACAAAAAAGTAGAATCCAGGATCTTACAAAGTAGAATTCATAAAAAGAGAAAATGACCAGGGAAATAAAAATACAGTCATAAGAGAGTGAAAATATTGTTCTGTTTAACCAGTCATAGTCTACTTAAAATAGCGCGTAATTGTTTCATTGGGAGAAATAGTTGTCAAAAACATACATGAACGTTTTACTGTCATGTCGTGATGGTTCCATTCACATAATCAAACGAGTCAATTCGACGAATATAAAAGTTGTAGTATGCCAAATATATCAGTAAAAACTGTATTTTAAAGAGATTATATTCAGTTTGATATATTAAATTAAAAAGAACTCCATCCAATGTGTCACTGAAATATTGTAATAGTAAAAATACAAAATTAAAACAAAGGGAAATTCCAAAGTGCAAGTGGATACAGTAACATATTTACACATTTCTAGGGTTGTTACACAACAACCCCACAGTACAGTAGGTAATAATTTATTCTTTATGTATACAGTGTGCGTGTACCATTGTTTACCGGCAGGAGGGTCGATGTAGTATAGTAAATACTGGAGGTACATGATCGATAATGTGATACTTATCGAACACTCGATTGCTCCACTCGAACCTGACATTGGTTTAAACAGTCTGGTTTAACAATAATGACTGACTTTATTGAGTAAATACTGGAGTCACACGATCGATAATGTGATACTTATCGAACACTCGATTGTCTACTAGAAACCGACATTGATTTAAACAGTCTGGTTTAACAATAATCACCGACGTTATTTAGAGGTACACGATCGATAATGTGATAGTTCAATAACTAAAAAGAGTTTGGTTACAAAGAGATTTACTCTTTTGACAAAACTTTAACGAGAGGTCGTGAATTTGTTTTTTGAAGAACGTTTTTGTAACTAGCTTTTTATGAAATCCTGTTAATATTATATAATTAATAAACGCCTATTAGTTTATTGACATATGTAAAACATAGTTCTAAACTAAACTATTAGTACATTCATTGATAGGTACTGACCCACCTACCCACCCATACACATACACTTTCACTGACCTACCCACCCACTCATACACGTACATTGGTACTGACTCGCCTGCTAACCATCCAAGTACAGTGTATTGGTTTAACGATTCTGCCTTTGGTTATCCATCCTATTGTGAACGAGACTACGTGGTATATTTGAAAAACTTAACTCCCATGCACATACATTTGACGATCGAGTTAACATTCATATGAATTCCGTTTGTGAACTCAGTAGTCCAAATTATCAGGGTTTGCATAGAGTGTGTTTCAATGTTGTACTGTTTAATTATATCAATACAAATGTTATATATTTGTCAATCCCACATCTGAAACGAACACAAGTAAATCCACCAGTTTGGCCACCATTGGCACACAATATTTTGGAAGCGTGTTTCAACAACGGCTTATCTCCATATTTAGTCGTGAGCGCGGGATTAATTTTGTTTAATTAAAGTTGCTCACTTGTTTAAGTTAATCCTTACTTTTCGATTTTTAATTGACAAATTTGTGTTTCCATCAAATATTACAGAACTGTTTTAATTTGTTTAGTTTTCTAAACTCACCTGTCAAAGGGAAAACTAATTTTTGCCCCTCTGCGTGATCGTTGCGTTAATTTGAAATTAATTAACTTTGCGACACTTATTTTGGATATTCTTTTGATGTAAATTAAATTTTAAAGCCTCTACATATGGGATGTAAATGGGTTTTTAATGGAAATTGTAATTTATGCTGTTAATTTTAAATTATTTTCAAAAAAGTTTTAAAATTTGCCAGAAAGCTTCAATCACTTTAATGAAACATTTTACAAAAAAATTATTTAATACATTTTTATTTTGTACATTTTTTAATTCGCTAATATTAAACGTCTATTTCTTGTATATTATCACTAATGATTCGTTTTGAAACAAAATCTTTTTGTTTACTTCTCCGTTTAAAGAATTACAGTAAAATATTACACTGTTGTAAATACATTGACGTACACTATATACTATTGAAAAATAAATAGTCCCAAATTTATAATAAGTTTATTGAACCCAATAACTAATACAATTATGACACAGTTATGTAATGCAATATTTTTACAGTCAGTTCTACCAACTCCATAGAAACTAATCACACAATTTGATAAGAAGTGCATAGTCAGTCTTACACTTGTTACGTTAGGTTATTGTGACTTGTGTATTAACCTAGTAAGTAAGATGATGAGCTCTATGTGTGAAGTAGTGTTTAAAACTAGTCTTATTTTTCATTTCTCCTTTCACCTCGTTTCTTCTGCCCCCAAGTCTATTTGCTACACAGATTTCGAAGATAACTGCAAAGAATCTACGTTTGTCGATAAGTCTTTATTCATCAGGGACATTTTGAAAGATGCTGGTCACAAAATCGTCATCACTGCTCCAAGAGGTTTCGGGAAAACTGCCAACTTGCACATGTTGAAAGCGTTCTTCCAACTTGAAATGGACAAACACGGAAACAAGATGACTTCCATGAAAGACGGAACCAAGCCCATCAAAGACACCGGGAACTACAAACTATTCCAACAGTTAAAAATCAAGGATGACGTTGAAATAATGAACAAGCATTTTGGCAAATATCCTGTAATCCACGTGGACTTGAAGGCTGTCGTAAGGTTTCTGTACTTTAACGAGACTCAAGACTTCTTCAAAGAGGTTCTCCACGAAAGTTTCATGGAACATTGTTATTTAGAGAAAAGTGCAAAACTGTTCGAACACGAGAGAGAATTTGTGAAAACGTGGTGTTCGGAAAACTATACTGAACAGGATCTGGGATCTATGATGCCAGGTTTAGAGAATCTATCAAAGTATTTGTTCAAACATTTTGACAGGACTAAGGTAATAATACTTGTAGATCATTATGACTCACCGATTGAAAATTGCATCTCAGATCCTGACACACCAGCTGATGTGTTCAGGTACGTCATAAACCA